>JARHVA010000078.1:3510000-3897500 GCA_037957365.1 Torreya grandis
CACAATTATTTCTATATCAACATCGATATTGATTCAGAGATAATCAACATCAATGTCTATGTTTTCATCTCTGTCTACAACTTGAGACTATATTAACAATCTTAAATGTTTCTAATTTACTATTTATAAGTACTAAAATCATGTATTTATATTTTTATATGACCTTTCTTGGTGTTATACATGATGTGGTTTCAATTCTTGACTTACCCATAGCTCCTCATCCCTTTTACCAATCAAAATGACATATCTTTCTAGTTAATACTTTGTGTGATTGTCTTTGCCTTGACTGTAGAAGACATCATCAAGAAACTAGAAGATATCTAAGAACAAGATGAATTAGCCATAGTGTATTGGAATGGATATTTTATAATATCTATGCAGTAGAATAATTTATTTAATTTCATTTTCATAATATTATCATATGATTTATTGTAATTTATCTCACTATATTATCTTTTTGATTGCATAAAAAGTGGACTAACATCCCTTTAAGGAAGTGTACCACTTCATGGACCTGATCTTATATCAGGTAGTCCACCCATCTATCTTATAAATCCAATCTTGTCCAAGTTTTCTTTGATGTGTAGGTAGTTCTTCTTAGCCAAAAAGGAAATCTCACCTTGCTAGATCAATGATGTGCACCCCACATCATAGGTATTCCTATTTAAACCCTATATCATTTATATTTTTAGTAAGTTAATTTTTATTAATAAAATGAACTAAAAAATGCTAAAACATTTTGGCATGCCTGATGGGACTCCTAAGGTCTCATTATTCTTGTTGTTATCATTGTGAAATTGTTCAGTAGTTACATTTTTCTTGATTGTTTGCTTTCATTCAAAGAGATAAAAATGCAAAAAATATTACTTTTCCTTTTAAGGTTTAAAAAAAAATTCACTCATCCTCTATGTGCTTAGATAACTCACATAAATTAATCTAGGTAGATCAATATATCATAGTAATCATAGTTTCTCACACACAACCAAAACCACATAATTTTAAAATAAGCATTGAAATATTTTCCTACCTAAGGTGGACCTACTTGGTTTTCATCACCAAGGGAAAAAATGACTCAGTGTACCATCTAAGTATAAAAATTATGGAAAGAAGTATAAAGTATAAGCATCTGACACCTTTATCATTACATTGTGTGAAGTGAGGGGATAGGCCCCAATACCAAGCCAAAATAGTTTCTTCCAACATGAAATTAGGCCTCAACACGCCTTCATGTATATAGAGGTTCCCATCCTTAATAAAAAACCCAAAACCATCTTTAGAATACCAATTCTTAATACCCTCATTAACCCTTTTCCTTACCACACTCTAAAATTTAGTTTCTTAAAAAAGTAAAATATTTTAATTAAGTTTAGTAATATGTGTGTTTGTTTCCATTATAATGAGATAATCAAAAGTATATTGTGTGATTTTTCATTTTATTTATTAACTTCCTTTCAGTGTTACATGGTTTTGACACAACAGTAGTCGTTAAAACAAACTAAATCCCCAACCTCATCCTCATCCATTGAGAATACCCTAAGTCCTCCCACCTCTTTTGAGTATATGGGGGAGGGTATTCCCCAATTATATACTCAGGGAGATCCTAAATTTGTTATCATATTGGATAGTAATCCAATTTATCTTAACCATTACCTTAGTACTCAATCCATCAGTATTTTTATTTCCCCTCATGTATAGTCTTCTAGGAATGTTTTCAACATGTCCCTAGAGGGACTTGAAGGGCTCACTATCTACGTTGTTTCCTCTTTCAATAATCCTCCCCCAATGGGTTATAATACTAGCACAATACAACCTTTGAATAATCCACCCCTAGTAGTATCTAGTAGTCCATCTCAGACTAGCACCCAAGCCAAAAATATTACTGCACCTCAACTTAAATTTACTCCACCTCCCATTATGGCAGCTTAGAACTTAGTGATTTCAATCCTTGCAACTCTCCCACTCACCCAAACAAATATAGATTCAAATCCTCAAACCCAACCTTTCCAACACATTCCCTTAATCCAACCTCCTTAGCAATACATCCCATTGACTAATCAATACATATCTCCCTTGTAAGCCCTTGGATCCACTTATATACCCTTGTAAGCCCCATAGTATATGGTTGCATCCTAAATGACTATGACTACTTATGTTGCTTACCCCTTGTCACAACCCTTTTCCACTCCATTCCATACCTATCAACACCTGCAAAAAAATGTCTTAGGGGGTATTCCTCAATATAATACCTAGCCTAATCTTATGAACATCCTTATGAATATGATGGCAAATCTAGAACCATCTACCTCTAGGTATAAAAATATGCTCATAAATGAGTAAATCTATAATGATATCATTAATCCAACTATCCCTATTAAAACATAGCCATCACAATAAGAACTTCCAAAATTCATTAAATTTAAAAATAAGGAAGATGCTTAGCAACACATTAGAGCATTTAGACACGCTTTTTATCTCATAACTCATGACGATGCTCTCTTCCTAAGAACATTTACCATGTTTCTCGTTGGACTATATTTAGACTGGTATATTTCCATCCCTCAACACTCCCTATTCTCTTTTGGGCAATTGGTCCAAATCATTTTAGAACATTTTTCCATTAAAATCAAAAAGAAAGTGACCATAACTAACCTCTATGCCATTAAATAATTTGATGATGAATCTATCACTAATTTCATGTCTAGATGGTGAACTCTTATAAACCAACTCACTTTATCCCTTCCTCAACTAGAGTTAATCAAATTATTTACAATATCATGTACTAATCATATCTCATCAACATTATGGGTTCAATTGTTCAATACTTGTGATGAGGCCTTTTCCATGGCCTATAAACTATAAATTTGAGATTTATAAGAAGGGAAGGTAAAGTTACATAATAAGAAATTCAAACATGATCCATTTAAAGGAACTAAAAATACCAAAAATAAAGGCACTGCTAATGTTGTGTTCTTAAAATCATCACCTCCACAGACAAAGAACCAATCCAAACCCTCTACCTCTCAAGCATAACAATAAAAATTGTTAACATGGTTTCTTCTTCAATATTACACACCCTTAGGGGAATCATATGCTTAAATTTTAGATAATCTCTTAAAATATTATATTATCAATCTTCTTCTAGTTAGACCTCTTGAAAAATATCAACCCAAGCCTAGTTGGTTTAAATAAAATGACTCCTGCAACTACCATCGTGTACTAGGTCATGATGTTAATAGGTGTCACTACTTCAAAGGTTTAATTCAAAACCTTATTAAGTATAATTGCAATTAGATAACCCTAATTATCCTAATAAATTTATAAATATCTTTAGGTAACCATTCCCAAACCATAACTATATGTATAATTCGATACAGGCTAATTTAGGATGCTCCTTGGACCATGAGACCCATGTGATAAGTATGATCCATGATCAACTTATATATAAAGAAGTTGGTAGTGCTATTGAATCACCTTCTATGACAACCAAAATCCCATATATCCTTGTAAGAGATGTTTTCAAACCATTCGAATATAGTAGAGCTATCCCCAAGACCCACTCAAGCTTTTGGATCTCATTATTTGGGATCTTCTTGAAGAATCATTGCTTGAACACGTTCAATATAATCAACTAAAAACAAAGGATGAGAAAGCTATCAAGGAGGATACTTGTGTATACATCCAAGAAGATACATATACCACTCTTATAGTCACTACATCACCTTTTCATAGCATACCCATATCCTTTAGCTTACTCCCTTCAGATAAGATTGATACATTACCTTGACCAAATCCAAGACTAACTTCCCTTATAGCTTATCATGAGCCAAATCTTGTAAAGATATAAATTAGGGGAAATACTTCAAGAAGTGGAAAAAAATATTGGGGTGTCACAAGGAAAATATTTATAAAATATACCCATAATAATTGAATTCCCTAAAGAGGATATCCCTACTGCCTCTGACCAAATTTGAAAAGGAAATATGGTTCTGACACCAATTCAAACTAGAGCATCCATATTGGGACCTCATCCTTTGGTGAGACTTAACAACACCATTGTGGAATCCTCTTCTAAAGAGAATATGCCATTACAAAGGGATATTCCCATAGTAATAATTCTAATTCATAATCCTTTAAGTCCATATTACTCATAGAACTAGGGTGTAAGGTCTTATCCCAAATATAATGTACCCTCTTTAGGGAATATTTGAATAATCAGTATGAAGACTCAAAAGAAAATGAAACATACATGATAATACCTTAGAAGGTCAAAAGACCCAACCAAGATCCATTATGGGGATCTTACTCTAAGATTCTTGATCAACTCCTTCAAACTTCTCTTATCACATTACCACCCATAAAACTTATTAACCCTCATATTCAAAAACTAACATGGTATCAAGAAAAGAAGAAATGTGCACACCATCGAAAAGAGGCACATTATTCTAAAATTACATGTTGAAAGATATGGTTAAAATTTTATTATTATATGAACTTTTATTGGAATAATTTGGTCATGACTATCCTCATAATCAAACTACTAGGGTAACGACCACTCTCAGAACTATTATATTATCAAGAGGATCAGAATGAATTTTAAAGGAAGATAAAATATTTGATAAAACTTAGTATTAACCCATATTAAACCCTCTAGTTTTTTATGATTCTAAAAACACAACAAATCCACCATTGTTTTAGATAGACATAATACACATAACCACATGATCCTAGGCCCAAGGTCATAAGACTCAAGATCCTAACAAGGCCAAGGTGACTATTACAAAAGATCTTAATATGGAAAATAATAAAATTCCCATCTAAAAATCTCAAATTTATATTTTAAGAAAAGTGTATAATAATAATGCTTTGGAGTTGATACATATATCAATTCTAAAGCAACTCCATCATTTCCCTATCAAGATGTCTTTATATGAACTTGTCCAAAACTCTCCACAAAATTATGAGGCTCTATTAGAGGCCTTGTAAGATATAAAGATACAATCATATTAACCCCAACCTATATCATATTTCATTAAATATTTTCATAATTCATCATCCATCATATTTCATGATTCTAAAATATCACCATTACAGCCTAATGACTAGGATACATCATTATTTATCATTTCCCAAATTAATTAGATCCAAATCAAATGACTGATGATTGATAATGGAGCAATCATAAATATTATATCCTCACATGATTTTAAGTAATTACAGTTACCTAAAACTATTTTAGCTTAATCTCTAGTCATCTTATAGGCATTTAATGATATTGTGGCCCCTACATTAGGAATAGTTATCCATCCCATCCAAGTAGGCATACATGCTCTAACAGAATTAGTTTATGTAATAGAGGGGGATTTACAATATAACATCATATTATGATGTCCTTAGATATGTATTATGCATTTCATTCCATCCACTTTGCACCAATGTCTTGAATTTGAACATGAGGGTAAGGTCCATAGTGTCCATGTTGATCTACATCCATTTAAGACATGTAACTTGACTTATCAACCTAATGATGTATTGATCCCCATAAATAACTCAAGTATATTATATTCAATGGAAACATATACCAACTCTACTATACCTTCATCCCATATCCCTAATGTATACTCTTTCAACTTAGCATTCTAATAAATTTCTATAGGGGAATATCAGTTGTTAATACTCAACACTTTAAAAACCTCTCAAGAATATGGATGTCTTAATCAAAAACATACCTATAAACCCAATCTAGGAGACATTATCACCTTGGAACCTCCCCAACTACAAATTCACTTATCATTAGGATCAAAATTTTGATAAATAGGTATAGTTGGCCACCCAAATCAAATGTGGGATAATTTTACCAATTTTAAGACATAGTCCTCATCAACAAATCATATATATAATAACATGGAGTTTCAAGAAAAGGACCTAGAAACTAGATAAGGACAACGGGCATTTAATTATTTTAAAAAAATTATTCCTTATTGATAAGGTCATGAGTCAACATCCTCAAACTTGTGATAATACATCATATTTCCCTCTCTCTCTTCCTTTTTTATATATGTTCCAACTTCTACCACATGTAGATCTCTCTAAAAAATTTAGAAATAAATATTTGGAGATTTTTAGAGAAATAGACTCTTATGCTTTAGCTTATTTAGGCTATGCTAAAATTTGCATTATAACACCTTTTGATGTAATAAAGATTGAATTCTGCCATTTTTCAAGATAGATTGAAGTGTGTCCCATGAATTCATGTATTGTAATTAAGTGAATGTATTTTCCTTGTCTATGTCTAAGTTTTCTCACCTTCATGAAGTCCCTGATAGTTCTCATAGGTCATTATAATTGCAATTTATAGTTTTTTGTTTAGATTGAAAGTGGATATCTACCCTTTCATACTAATTTAATAACTGACTCATGCATTATTATGAAATATTTATGTGAGATTGATATTATAGGTTCTTGAATGTGTCTCATAGTGTGTCTTATGCAAAGTATAAGTGTTCTAATTCTTGGTGCATCACTCCATTTTACATGCTTTAATGTATTTTTGTATCTCTCTATCTCTTTTCCAAGCAAGTGTTAGATTAGGTTTAGTTTAGGTGATAGATGTATAAGGAATCCAACCTTCTCTAGAGCTCTAATCCATTATTAAGATACCCATAGCCTAAGATTAGTCCCATGTTGGACTACATTTGAGTAGGAAGATCTAAATGATCTTCTTATTTAGCTAGGGTGCAAATCTAGAACACCAATAGTTTTGACATGCTAGGTGGGACATAGCTTATTTGACATAATTAAAGTTTTAATATTGATGAAAATAAATTAAAAAATAAGGAGACATATACCATCATTAAAATTTGACGATCATTCAAGTTACAAATATCATGACATCTTTTAGATAGTGTTTTCATGCCAAAGGTTAAAATAAGATTATAAAGTAAAGGTACTCATTTTGAACATATTGAATTGCCTTGTAATTCTTATATAATATCTAGATTCAATAGTACAATATCTTATCCTCAAAAGATGCATTCATCTCCTAGTCATCTTATTATTTAAGTCCAATCTATTTTCCCCATAAGTGAAATCCCTTTGCCCAAATAGATATTAGAAATCAAGTTTTTATTCCATTTAATAGGGGTATTCCCCATAATTTAGCCTAATATAATGACATCCCTATGTCTACCCTAAAAAGTATCCCTTTTTTCTTAGGAGAATGGGATAAAACTATTGATATTGAGTATATACAAGATGTTACCAATCTATGTTTTATTCATAATGTTACTAAAGATAATGTGGCTATCAAATATTGTTGCTTCATTCAAATAAAAAGCATTTTAATGATATAATAACCTCCCTTTAACTTCCATTACTACTTGGGATGAGTTAGGGGCAACCTTAGTTAGGCAATTTGGAGACAATTTTAATCATCTATCTTTGGTTGAAAAATTAACTACCATATTAAGGTACCCCCATGAGTTCATGTCTAATTTTAATCAAAGATTCCAAAATATATGGACTAAGATCCCTACATTGGTTATACCATCTTTAGAGTATGCATTTTTGTATTATTTTAAGGCCCTTAATTATGATATAAGTGTCATGATATAGTCTATGGGTGGTAATACCTTGCCAAATGCCTATGAAATTTTAATAAGAGCATAAAATATATTAATACAAGATGTAAAACTTGCTCCAAGGCATATAATTCCCATATTCCTAGAGTTATAACCTGTTCCTCCTTTTCAAGTTCCCTAGATTCCATATCTAGATCCTATTCCATCTCCAAAAGTCCAAGTTGTAACCCCTCCTAATCAAGCTAATGAGATTGGTGATCTAAAAAACATGTTACAATATTTTGGAAATGAGATTGTTTAACTCAAAAGACAATAGTACCAAGGTAGACCTTGTCAACAATAAAACCAAAACACTTATCAGTATTTCAATAACCAATGACCTCTTTATCAAGGTTTCAAGGATAATAGGCAACCTTATCAAAATGAAATAAACATAACCCAAACTAAGCCATATGTAGCCCTTGATCCTAATTTACCTTCTAGTTCAAAATTTATTGTTCCTTAAAATAACTTGATGCAAGATTTAG
The DNA here is from genome assembly GCA_037957365.1 of Torreya grandis. NCBI lineage: Eukaryota > Viridiplantae > Streptophyta > Pinopsida > Cupressales > Taxaceae > Torreya > Torreya grandis. The sequence continues at coordinate 3,518,105 of JARHVA010000078.1, forward strand.
GTTGGCAGCCTTCTAATCCAAATGACACTCAAAACCAAACCTTTGTATCATAAGATACTACTATGCCATAAATGACACAGGAAGAGTTCTCTCTTTAAGATGGTCATTATCAATACATGAAGATGGAATTCCAAGGATAATCTCAACAAATTCTAGGGTAGTTTGATGCTATCAGTGTTAATTGGTAATTTGATGATCATATTGAATTCAACCAAGTTGGTGAAACTAGAAACACAAATGGTCAAGTTGTAGCTTTGACTAGAGATAAAAGAATAGAAATTAGGGAAGCTAAATATGTGATAAATAATTATAATGTTCATAATTTTATTTTTAAGAGTGTTAAGGATCAAGTTGTTATTACTATATCATAGAAGATTCATAATTAAGTGATAGTGAAGGTTTCCCAAATGCCTCTAATTAGAGAATAAATAGTGACTCAAACATTACAACCAAAGGTTAGTAAAGCCTCATTAAACATCATAAATCAAATGAAGAAATCAAATTTTATAATTAGCATGTGTGATTCCATTTGCAACTACATCTTATTACTTTGCCATGTATCTGTTAAGAGACTTTACTTCAAAGATTGAAGGATATTTGTCAGTTTATTGGACCTATTTAATGTTTAGGACCAGGTATGGTACTAAGGTAACAATACATTATGAACCTATTTCAAGATTTCATTTATAGCCATAAATGCCAATTATGGTGAACACTAATTGTGTTATCTTAGACAAGGTAATAGAAAATAGTGAAGTGGAAATTAAATAACCTCTAAATGGATTTCTAGATATTTTTATTGATGAATGGGCCTCTGATTTGCATGAGCATGGTACATGCAATTTAATTTAGTAAGTACTTGGTGTATATTTTCTTCATGAAAATGATGCAACAATTCCAACATTCATGAAAGATGAACAACCTAGTGATGGCCTATGACAACTATATTTTGATGGATCCAGGAACAAGCATGGCACTAAAGCTAAAATGATGTTAATATATCCAACTAATCAAAGGTATTTATCTTCATTCAAGTTTTATTTTGTTTTTTTCAATAATTTTACTGAATATGAAACATTAGTGCATGGTTTACAATGGGCAAGAAAGATGAAGGTCAATTCTTTACAAGTTTTTAGAGATAGTGAACTAGTAGTTCACCAAGGGTAATTAATATATGCAAGAACCCACTACTTAGGTCTTATACGCATAGAGTATGGGACCTATTTGAATAATTTCATTCTTTTAATATTTAGGCCATATCAAAAAATAAGAATAAGAATGCAGACATGTTGGCTATCACTAGGTCATAATTTAGTATCCCAGATGACATAAAAATGAAAAGATTCAATCAAACATCAAGGTAATTATAAGACCTTCTATCCCAAATAACCATGAAAATTTGAAATTATTTGAAGATGATAGTCAGATTGTTATATTCTTACAAGAGGAGGTTGAATTCTCCTCAAGAAACCAAGACAAGCATTTGCAGCAGTATGATGACCAAATTGTGAAATTAAAGATAAACAAGTTGCATAAAGGGTTGGTCACCCTTGAAAACATAATCAACAAAGATGATGAATTGAGAAAATAAAAAATTTATTTGTCAACCAAGGAAAAAAATTATACAAATGTAGATATTGTAACTAGTAAGACTTTAAAGTTGGGAAAAGTTTGCACGTCTTTAGAGAAAGAAACTTTTATTGAATTATGTTCAAGTTATGTAGATGTATTTGCATGGAAATACAATGACCTTAAAGGATTTGATCCAAGTCTAGATCAACATACCATTGATTTATAGGATGAGACTAGGCTAGTTAGATAAAGACAAAGGCCAATTAACCCAAATCTTGAACCTTTGATGAGATTTGAGCTGCATAAGTTCATTGAGTCAGCTATGTTATTTATAATTAAGCACTCAACTTAGGAGGTAAACCTTGTTATAGTATGGAAAAATAATGGTGAAATAAGGCTATGTGTTGACTTCCATGACTTTAATAAAGTCTCTCTTAAATACCACTATCCATTTCCATTAACAGAGTAAATTTTATAGCTAGTTGAAGGTTTAGAAAGGTTCTCCTTGTTAGATGGCTACAATGGTTATAACCAGATTTTGGTCAAAGAAGAAGACCAATTCAAAATAGTCATCACCATAAAGTGGGGGAATTTTTCATACATAAATATGCCTTTTGGTTTATCCAATGTTGGATCAACTTTAAATAAATATATAGACATGGCATTTCAAGGTCTCCTTAACAAGTTTATACTTGTTTGTCTAGATCATATAACAGTGTTCTCTAATAGTGAAAATGAGCATATGATTCACCTTAGACAAGTGTTTGAAAGATGCAGATAATTTGGGGTGTCTTTGAATCCAAAAAAGTGCATTTTCTCTATCCATAAAGGTAGGCTTCTTGGAGATGTGATCTTAAAATAAGGTACAAGCATATATACTAATAGGATAGACTCAATTCTTGCACTTTCCTTGCCTAAACACAATAGCTCCTTCAAAATATTTTTAGGTAAGCTCAATTTCATAAAGAGATACATTTTAAATTTTGCTACTTTAGCTAGGCCACTCATAGCTAGGCTAAAGAAGGGTCAGATTTTTATCTGGTCTAAAGAAGGAGTAAGAAGTTTTGAAGAGATAAATAAATCTTTAGTTAGTGCTCCTACACTCATGAACCTTTGACTTCACAAAGGATTTCTTATTATATACCTAAGCTAACATTGACACAATTTTAGGTATTCTCATGTAGCAAAATAAATAGACTTTAGAGCATCCAATAACCTTCTTTAGTCAAGGCTTAGAATAATATGAAATAATGTATTATTTTTTTGAGAAGCATATACTTTTAGTTATAAGATATCTAAAAAAATTTAGGTACATTTTATCCAATAATAAGATACATTTGATGGTTTCACATCCAAGTGTCAAGAATTTTCTCTTAAATAAGGATATAAATGACAAGAGAGTTGGTTGGATAACCAAGGTCATGGAATAAAATGTTGATATCAAGGTCACAAGGTAAATGAATTTGTGAACATCAATCCCAAGACTTACAAGAGGTTAATGTGGTTATGGTGTCAAATAATGAAGAAGTTGTAACTAATCACACTCCATCTTCTAGCTGGTTCTAATATATATATATATATATATATATATATATATATATATATATATAGGATGGTATTTATCCTTCTCATATGACTCCTTCAAAAGAGATATTTTAGATTATAATCAATTCCTTTTCTTCTTGTTGGTAATGTATTATTCAAAAAGGATATCAATGGCATATTTATAAAGTGAATAGAAATAGGTCAAAAATAGAGGTTACTTGACCAATTCCATGATGTACATGGTGGAGGACATTTTTTAGCAAGGATCACAACCCAAAAGATAATGAGAGATGGATATTGTTGGCCAAGTATATTTGGTGATTGTTAAACATGGGTCAGGAAATACATACAATGTGCCATGTTTATTAAAAATATGAAGCTTGTAGCCTTACCTCTCCAACCAATTTTAGGAAATCAACCCTTTGTCCAATGGGGATTAGACTTTATCAGTCTCATTAACCCCCCGTTAATCTCAGGACACAAGTGCATCCTAAATGCCACAGAGTATTTTACTAGATGGATAGAGGTAGTAGCATTAAAATAAGCCAATGAAACTAGTGTTGTGGACTTCTATGAAGGTTTGCTCACTAGATTTGGGGTCCCTTCAACTAGAATTTTTGATAATGCTATGGACATTTTAGGGTCTAAGATCATACACTTGGTAGTTCAGCATAGTGTTTTTTTCAGTACTTCATCAAACTATTATCCACAGGGTAATGTCCTTGTTGAGTCCACTAATAAGAATTTATTGAAGATCATCAAAAATACTATTGAAGATAATTAGATATCACAACATCTCAAATTGAATTTAGCCCTATGGGTTGATAAGATCACATATAAGAGGTCAATTTCTAATTCTCCATACAAGCTAGTATATGGTAAGGAAACAAGAATGACTATTTCTCTTGAATTCCCTATTTTAGAATTAATGTATCAACTTGAGATTTTGGGGAATGAGCTAATAGAAATAAGATATGCTGAGCTCATGGAGCTAGAAGAGACAAGGCATCTGTTCATGTTGGCCATAGAAGCCCATCAAGCAATGGAAAAGAAATATTTTGATAAAGGAGCTTCTTTAAGGAGTTTCCAAGAAGGAGATTTGGTCCTCAAGTGGGATGAGGATAGAGCTAAGCTAGGAAGGCACACAAAATTTGACTCTCTCTAGAGTGGTCTATACATAGTCTCTAACTATAATTCCCACAATTATTTCTAACTCACAAGGATGAATGGTCCTATCCCAGTTAATGGGATACATATAAATCACTTCTATTAAGGAAGCTAAGTCCCCTATACATAGTTATTTGTTTTGGATTTTCTCTAAGTGTTTTTTTGACACATTAGTTTGTTTCTATTTTATCCCAAATGAGTGCTTTGTTTTCATAGTTGTTTAGTAGGTTAGTTACATTTGCTTTATTAAGTTAGTTTCCATTTTAAGTTTGTTTCGTTCCCTGTATGTTAGAATTATTTGTTTTACAAGTCAAAAGGATATCTTACAGTCTTGTAAATGGTCCATATATCATGTAAATTATCCAAGATTCATGTATCTAGTTCAAGTTCTTGAGAATAGTATGCATGCTCCCCAACCAAGTTACCAATGATGTTAACCAAATTTGGTCTACATACCAAAAATGTGCCTAGTCCAAAATTCTAGTGGAAGGAGTAGGATCCTCATTGAAGAGTGACCCAATGTCACAAGGATTAGATATACAAGCAATTGGATATCATATAGCTTTTGTAAATCTTTTGAAACATTTTAAGAAAGCTTAAAGTGTGATCTAATTGATCTTCAAGGGACATATCTACAATTGTAAGTGAAGGATCCAAATAGTTTTCATGGTGTCTAGTAACATGAAATAGGTTGTACAAAATTTAGTAAATCATCATATCCTTGAAATATTGAGAAAAAGATAAACTATGTAAATTTGAGAAACTAGACCATCACAAGGATGTCACACAAGAAACAAATGAACCAGTTTACTTGCACATTTTATAAATGAGCTTAGAAATCCTTGTGTGACCATTGAATCATGTGTAATTAAATTTATTCATACCTAGATTACTAGCTACAAATTTCAAGTTCCTGTGAGTCCTGTATCTTGATATCTAAGCTTTCAAATTTTAGTTTGTTGAGTCTAAATAGCCAAGCCATCCTGTACATCACATGAAAACACATTGGCCAACTTGTTTGAACATTTTTTATCTTCCCTCAAAATACCTCATGAGAAATAGGATTATATTACCATAAAGTCCCTTGTACCAATATCATCCTCTTAAATTTTCATGCCCATGAAAGTTCTCTAACTCGAGTTATGGAGCTTTAAAGTTGGAACTATATAATAAGATATCCATGCAAATGTCAAAATAAAGCTTGAGAAAAATAACCCATTTTGAGCTTAAATTTTATGGTTGCATGAATGTCAATGATGTTCATATTAAAATTATTTGACATGAGCATAGACATCAATTTTAAGCTCATAAAGTAACCATTGGATTATAAATAGTGGGTCCCAAAAGGTTCAATTGTTGGTGTTGCATCGTACATCTTGAACCAATGGTGCAAGATGAGTCAAAAGGTTAAGAGGCTTGAGAGGCCACCACATGGCATAAGTACATGAGGTTGTAGACTGACAATAGGATCCTAAGATCAAAGCATAATTAATAGTGTTAACAATGCATTCAAACTAATATAAGATCGATGGAGCATGCTTAATCATGTAAATCAAGATCTATAGTGTGAGCATAGTCAATAAATTAGAAGGGATCTATGAGAATAATAAAAATAAAGATAGTTGGGCATAATGTAAATGGTCCAAGTTGGAAATTGATGACCAATGAATAGGTATCAGATCTAAAGAGATTCTATTGAAGGTTGATGAGCCAGTTTTTGACCCAGGTGAACAAAATCTCAAGGATCCATATCACCACTAGAACTTAGGAAACAACATAAATTTTCATTTAGGCAAGATGGTTAAGGATAAGGCTCCATCTTGATTAAAGTAAAACAAGATCTCTGGTTGATAATTTAGAACCTATTGACCCTATTGTAGGGTCATTCTATTGACATGTTTATTACTTTTATATGGAGAATCCACATCAGCTTTTATAGGTTTTGAATGCAGAATAGGTCTCTTTTGACCTAATATAAGATCGAAGATGGACCAATGATTGTAAAGTAAATTCAAGTAGTTTTTAGGATTTCATAGATATTGTGATGGTGTGAAAACCAATAGTTAAGTTGATTTTCACCTATAATGGACCTATGTTTAATATTGAAGCAAATACATATGTAAGTATGATAATGAAGAGGTGTCTCACCTATCATTAGGATCACATTTTTTATAAATAGGTATAGTTAGCCACCCAAAGCAGATGCGGCATAATTCTATCAATTCCAAGACATGGTCTTCATTGGTAGATTAGATAGATAATAACATGGAGTTCTAAAAAAAGGACCTGGTAGTTGGATAAGGATAATGGGCATTCAATTCTTTCACAAAATTTGTTCCTTATTGATAAGGTCATGCATCAACATCCTTGAACTTATGCTAATACATCATAGTTCCCTATCTCTTCCTTTTTTCTATATGTTCCAACGTATACCACATGTAGATCTCTCTGAAAGTTTTAAAAAGAAATCTCTAGAAATTTTTAGAGAAATAGACTCTTATGCTTTGGCTTGCTTAGGCTATGCCAAAATTTGCACTGTAACACCTTTTGATGCAATAAAGACTAAATTCCACCATTTTTCAAGCCAGATTGAAGTGTGTCTTATGAATCAATGTATTGTAATTAAGTGAATGTATTTTCCTTGTCTATGTCTAAGTTTTCTCACCTTCATGAAGTGCTTGATAGTTTTCAAAGGTCATTATAAATGCAATTTATAGTTTGTTAATTAACATGAAAGTGGATATCTTCCCTCTCATGTTAATTTAATAACTGATTCATGCCTTATTATTAAATATTTATATGATATTTATATTATTTGGTCTTGAATGTGTCTCATAATGTGTCTTGTGAAAAGTATAAGTGTTCCAAGTACTTGTGCATCACCCCATTTTACATGCTTACATACATTATTGTAACTCTCTATTTATTTTCCAACCAAGTGTTAGATTAGGTTTAGTTTATGTGATAGATATAAAAGTAATATGACCTTCTCCAAAGGTCTGATATATTATTAGCATACCCACAGCCTATGATCAATCCCATGCTAGAATAGATTTGAGTAGGAAGATCTTAATGATCCTCTTATTCAGCTAGGGTGCAAATCTAGAAAACCAACAAGAACCAATTGAGATTAAACTCAAAACTCAAAATCCATACATAAACTAATAACTCAAAACCATGCATTCAATAAAATCTATCATTGGCACAACATTGACCAGTAATGATAACTACTTATAATGGTCTTGGAAAATGGAAAACACACTCATCTTCAATGATTGATGGTTTAATATTTTTGATGGGGAGAAATATCCAGTTCATCCAATAGGTAATTCAAAGGATATTTAGAAATGTAAGTAGAAAAAAAAGAAATCATTGGCCTTGATGAGGGCCTTAATCGATAGAGATGTGTTTCTTCATATTTAGGGGTGAAATACTCCATGGGAAGCATTTGAAAAACTGAAAGAGCTATATAATTTCCACTCAGTTGGAATTCATTCAATTACATTTGAAGTTGTTCAACCTTGAGTTTAAATATGGTGATGTAATGAGATTGTCTTCAGAGATATGTGCCATTTATATGCAAGCAAAATTGAAACTAATCTATGAATTAATCGTAGCTTAAAGAAGATAAAGTATATAACTATACCACTAGCAATATGTTGATAATCGATGTTAAGACTAGTATGGATCTTCTAAACCTAACTAAGGGATATAGTATCATATGACATGGCTAGAGAGGGTTCTAAATCCTCTATTCAGGTAACACCACATAATAAACCTAACTAGGTCTTGGTATTTCAAAGCAATAACAAAATAAAGTAAATCTAATTTAGTGCTCATTAAATCTTGTGGCATAAAATAGGGGATAAACATTAACAATAAATAGGCAAATAATAAATATACTCAAGTTAATGTAGAGGTAATCCTAAGCATGGAGAGACAATACATTCATAAGCCATTATACATGCAAATCTATCTACTAACAATAAAAAAGTAAGAGTTATGAATACTTACGTTGAAGACAAACCCATTTATCCTTAATGTCTCCCTTAGCCAATGGTGTTTTATAAGAGGTTATGGTTCTTAAGGATCACAAAGATAGGTCACCTCTAGGTTACAATACTTATCTTATGGATCCAAGACATTTCCAAAAGATAAGATTCTTTTCCAAGTAGTATGAAACCCTAAGTAATGACTCCTCAAGTAGAATGGTGGATAATCATATAAATAAGTGTAAATTAATTATTCTCTTTTTTGGAAATGGGGTGAAGCATGTGTATATATAGCTTGATATGACCTTAAACCCTTTGGTGATTTTAGCTAATGCATTTAGCCTAGGTGACCTAGTTAGTTAAGAAATAGAACAGTTAGGTCCCAAACTAAATTGATTAGGCTAACTTAATCTTGTTATGTGCTCAATCCGTAATTAAGTTGACCCAATTAACTATGTTTATTAACTAATAAAAATGGGTTTTTGCTTAGGTAGGGGCTATTTGAGGTGGTGATTCTTTTAGAGAAGAGTGTAAGGGAGGTTTCAAATCTTAAGGAAACATATATGATAGGTTTTTATTAGTTTTAGGTGGAGGTATAGGGAAAAATAATATTACAAAGCACCAAAGGCCTGCCCACCTAGAGAGGTTGATACTCAATAGGTTCCTACAAGAGAGAAAGAATTAGTAATGGATAAAGTTTAAAAATATTATGTGTATATATATGACCCACTCAAATCTCATCATGTGTCATACAATTGTAACACAAGATGGTGTTTCAAGAAAATAACCTAGCAACAAACAATGCCAAAATAAATAAATCATATTATAGATCAAATATTATAAATGAAAATTAAGAAAATAACTGAAATAAACAAGTAATATATGCATACCTTGACTTACATTTATTGTTGAATGTTTATCTATTGTGTTTGTAATTTTTATCATGGAGGGCACATAGACTACTTTGGATAAACCTTAAGGATACAAAACTTAAAGAGAGAAAAACAAACAACTGCAATAAAGTTAATATAACTAAAAGATTTAGGCATGATGTACTTATAAATTTGGTAAGCTAGGGTGATAAATGTTAAATTAGAACCAAATTGAGTAAGCCAAAATTATAGTAAATCATGTAACTAAAAAACCAAAGCTACTAAATGACTGAGAAGCTCAAAGAAAAAGATTTCTTTAAGTCATAAAAAATGGCAAACTAAATCAAAAAAATGATGTGTAAATGTAGTATGATAAGTCTAACATCAATGTACAAAAGAGTAACAAACCAAACTCTAGACAAAGATGAAAAATAAAAGTAAAACAACATTGAGGAATGAGAAGTAACAATCCAAACTCACTCAAACAATGGAAAAAGTATAGAAATATAGAAACACATGTAGTTGTTTTCAAAAAGGAATGATAATTTTTTAAAAAAAAAATTAAATGAAACCTATGAAATTATATAAATGTAAATCAATGGTGTAAGTAAAATAATCCATAGTCCCTCAAGCATATCATTTGGTTCTAAATATAGATAAAACCAAAATAAAGTAGTGTTAACACGTTTTAAGTTGTGCTTAAGAGGGAATATATAAGTGGGGAACCATATTTAGAATGAAATTTTCTTATCGAGGGGGGAATGAAGTGGGTGGTGGGGGATATGTAGGAAAAATCAAGGTAGAGAAAATCTTTATCAAATTCAAGACATTATAATTAAGTTTGTCAAAATAAGAGGAATTTCATATTAAAGACTCTAAAGAACTTATCCTAGCCACACAAATATTGGGTTATCAAATGATGTATGAATATCATCTAATGAAGGCTATATGTATAAAAATTAAAATGGACCTACTTTCCCACAACATGTTCCTCATTCCTTAGGACCCCTTATAGAGTCATTCATCTACTGCAAAGATTGTGTCATTGTGTTAGAAAGTAGGTAACACTATAGATAATTTTGAATTCTCCTATCCCAATCTACTATCCTACTACACCCAATGGACCTTGGCTCTATTATGAGGCCAATATGGATTTTGAGTTTCAATTAAGAATAGGATATGTGATATGAATCATGTCTTTTTAGTGTGATGTTAACTTTTTGATTTTATATTACCTTTTGATCATTGCCTTTTGTTATTGATTTAGATTTGAAATTTTTGATGGATTTTTCTATTCCTTCACCATACGGATTCAAAAAAAAAAAACATTAGTGTGAAAAAATGACTATCATTTAAAAACTTGAAACTTGGTTGCTAAGAAAGAGGACTTAGAGGGCATGGTGTTTATGAGTCTTGTTTATTCATGTTTAAAAAGTTCTATCTTGACTTTGACCTTGTTTTATCCAAAGCAGAATGAAAGGAAGGGTGATCAAGGTAAAATAACATGAAATGATTTTAGTTACCTCAATTCACAAAATAATGTGATAATGTAAAAGGGATTCAATGATAGGTAAGCATAATTCCATATCATAAGATTATATGTAAATGTATGAAAACATGCTAGCATAGTTTGTTGTGAAATTTTTAGCCATAAAAGAAACAAAAAATGAGGTTGAGCATATGAAATCATAAAATTTTAACCATTTCTTAACATTCTAAAAATAACACTCAATTTTTAAAAAGGTTTGAAAGAATACATAGAGTTTATGAAGATAGCCTGATCCTATCCATGGTCTTACACTACAAATCATAAAATAAAGACCTAAGTATGAAAAAATTGTATTGGTATTATGAGGAATGTTTGGTCCTATCCATGGTCTTACATTGAAACTCGCAAAATATAAATGTTTGTAAAATAATAAACTTATGATCAAAGAGAAAGGTATTTAAAAATGGATGTATGAAAAAAATGTATTCATGAGGAAAATTGAGTCATATCCATGGTATTACAATGCAACTCATGAATTAAATGAAATTAGAAACCAAAAGTCCAAATAAGGGAACTAAGGTTTGTGTTTAGAGTGGGATGTTGAACAAGAGATATTTTTGGAGAAGACTTTTAAGAAGTGTTAGTAGGATAGTATATATAATTATGAAAAAAAAAGGAGATATATAAGAAAAATATTTATTCAAAAATTGTGCATTGGTGGGTTCTTTGAAAACATGGCCTTCATTAGTTTTTAGATGATAAATACTAGGACCAAGAATGTAGTTTACTAAGTAAGGGCCCTATAATTTTTGGGCATATTGTCCTTCTTTTTCATGTGTAATATAATTTTAGGACTAAGTCACCAACATTAAATGTGTGTATTTTAACCTCTTTATTACGTTTTTCAATAATGCAAGCCTTGTATTAGTGGTTATGTTATAAATCAGCCAAATGGTGTCCATCAATAAAATCTAAAGCATGAAGATGAGATTCATGTAATTATTCATCAAGAATTATACCATGAAGAGATATACAAAAAGATGTAAGTTAAACTTCTAATGGTAATATTGATTCAAAACCATAGACAAGTGAGAACAATATTACCTAATGGTAGTATATATATTAATATGATAAGCCTAATGTGTGGGATATAAATGAAGGTGCCAATTTGTACAAGCTTTTAAAATAGTCTTTCGTAAGATTTTATTTATAATTTTGTTAGTATCCTCTATTGGACATTGCATTGAGGGTGGTAAGGTGTGGGAAATTTGTGGGAAATTTTAAATTTAGCGCATAATTGTTTCATGTTCTTGTTTTTTAGATTGCCACAGTCATTAGAGATGATGGTATGGGGAAATTAAAAATGACAAATGATTTAGTTAAGGATAAATTTTGAAATAGTGGTTCTTGTGACATTGAAAAGAGGAATGACTTTGACCCATTTGTTCAAATATTCAATAGAAGTAATGATAAAGACATGGTAATCTTATGATTGAGGTAATTTACCAATGAGGTATAATACCCACATAGAGGATGGACAAGGAGACTTCACTATTTAGATCTTAACTGATGGTGAGTGGATTAGATCATCATGGATTTGATAAGGATTACACTTTTTAATAAAATTAATAGCATATTTTTTTAGAGTAGGCCAAAATTAACCCATACATAATCATTTGTAAGTTGTATTATATATACTATAGTGAATACCACAGATTCCCCCATGTGCTTGTTCTAGGAGAGTAGGAACTTATTCTTACATTACACAATAGAGTAGGGTTCCTTCTGCATTATGGTAATAAAGGGTTTTATATCAAAAGACATACATGAAATATTTTTTATGTATTCAAGTTTTTTCATGAGAATCCATGTCTAGAAGGTAAGTTTGATGTTTATGAAATTGGATTATGTTTTTATACCATGGCTTTGTCAAATACTGACAACCTCAATGTGACAGATGAGCAAATCATTTGGTTTGATAAAATAGAGTGATTTCTGATTTGGATAAGAAATTAGGATCATTAAGTACTTAATAAGGGTGAAATATAGATGTTGATTAATCAAGTGAATCAACTATGGTATTTTTATCTCTTAGAATTGGCTCAATGGTAAAAGAGGTGAATTCTTTGTCAAGTGTGGTATCTATTTGATGATATGTGATTATATTTTCACTTTTGCATTGATAACCACCATTGACTTGGTGATAGATAAGTTGTGAGTCATCTAAAGCATGTAAATATGGGATATCTAAGTTGAGTCCAACTTTCATGCCTAATATTTAAGATTAATATTTATCCATGTTATTAGTGACATCAAAAGTTAATCAAAATGTATAAGATATGATCTTGTCATGTGGGTTTATTATAATACATCTTAACCTAGATACTTGAAGGAATTTGAAACCATCAAAGTGGAGGGTCTAGGTGTCTTCATGTAAATCAATCATAACTTTAAGTAGTTTTTCAATAACTATTGTGGGTTTAGTAGTATCAAGAATGATATTGGTATCTTCTTGATTATTTACTTCTAAATCAGTAGTGAAATTAGGAAAATAATCTTTGAGAGAGATATCTTGGTTAAGACCTTTAATATAAAGAATTTTATTGTTAGGGAGATTATCTTGAAGGTGATTTGTAGCTAGTAGAGGTGTCATTACATGTTGGTGTTGACTCCAAATTTTGGCTAAGTATTGCCCATTTTTGGCATGAAAATGGCAAGGCACATAAGAACCATGGTGTAGAATCTGATAGGCATAAAAACACCATGGCATAGAACCGATAGGGCACAAAAGGATAATGGCTGAAAAGGACCAATGTGAGAGGACCCAGTCAAAGGAGAATGAGTCATTAGGAACCTAAGAACATAATACTCAAAATGTAAGCATAAGACTAGGGGAATGCATGGGAAGCAAGGGTAGTTATGGAATGATTCATATGGGTCACCTAGACCTTATTCATGAGAATTTTTACACTAGCCTATAAGGAGAGGAACACTTAGAAATAGATATCTAGCATAGAGTGAGGATATAGGGGGTGCAGAAGCCTTGGTCTTTAAGAAGAACTAGTTGATTGAGCACCATGTATCTTAATCTGTTGAGAGTCTATTGATGATTTAATCTGGTCATTAATGTTGTAAATACTTGGTCAGGGATAAACAAGTATAAATACCATTGTTATAATCACTATGATAGGGGATGGATTTTTACCTCTTTGATGTTTAAGATTAATGTATGTAGCTAGTTTTATCAAACTTCTTATTTTCATAATGAATGGTGTCATGTGAGTTGAGTCATTAGACTTAATATGGGTTCTATCTATATTTGATTTTATAAGAATTAGCTTTGAAATACAAATGGAACTAATTTGCATAATTATAGTAATCAATCTTAAAACTCAAAGGATCGAAATAGTCTATCTCTAATTATATAGGTTATCTAATTAAAAACATGTTTAACATCAATAATATGGCTAAGTATTATTGTGTAACAAAAACCTAAGGGAATCAATACCAAGCTATGCATTTTAGGTGAGTGCGTAATAATTAAATCTTAAGTGAAAGGGATAGTGCACTAGCTCATTAAGATAGACTTTAGCACCAAAACTATATTTACCAAAGAAAACCCAACATTTTGGTTCCATTATTAGGACCTGTAGCACTTTTTGTTTTGCTATGAAAAATGTTTGAGCATATTACTCTTGAGAATATAGAAGAATGGATTACTAGTGTTGAAGATAACCTTGTATTTTCCTGCCTTGAACTAGGAATATACACTTGGATATTGGTGTATGCTCAATAATGATCAAGGAACCTTGGAAGGAGTTAGTCTTAGATGTTATAGAGACAAAGAGATTTAGCATGACTTGGAAGTCCATGGATGAGAGATATTAACATTTGGTGGAAAGGAGGTTTGATTAGTTACATTCTAGAGTAGTTTGTAACTACATATTCATGTCTTGAAGAAGCTAAGTTCTAGTTCCTTTGAAAAATGTGTGGATTTTATATTAGGTTTTTTGCTTTCAAAATCAAGAAGCTATTTATTGATCTTAGACTTGAGAATATACCAATGGAGAGTTAAATCCTCCTTTACATGAGCCACACATTTGGAAGTGTAAAAGAGGAGTTGGTATAATATTGTGGGTTTAGAATGGTAGTCATTCAATGTGTATTATAGAAATAGAAGTATGAAGAAGTTTGGTAGAGGATTATAGGAGTTAGCAGCATGGGAAGAGATTGGGAGAACTCAAGAAGTGTTGTTAGGATCTGTAAGGAAGATAAAATGCATGAGGACCCCATTAATTTTGAGACACATCCTATGTCACTACTATCATATGAAGGAGAAACTAGCTAGATGACATAACTAAAGAACCACATCTCAAACAACCCAAATGCCCAACCATAGTGTGTGCTCATTTTATTGAGTTAGACAAAGTATACATACATAACTAGGATACTGATAGTTCAAAATTAGAGATTGAACCAGTAAGAGATATTGGAGTTGAGATTTTTAACACTCATTTAGACTTAATGCTTTATTTCCCTCTTCAAGGGAATCATATGGCATAATTTAGAATTCTTGGTGGACCAGGCCTAAAGGGATAGAGTGCAATCCCTAATTTTACTAATCAACCAACTATCACACCCTATATCATGAGCACTGCTACTAGAGGTAGACTAGGTGGTAGCACATGAGGTAGCAGACTTCTTCCTCAAGGGATAGGGGTTGGAGGTTCCCAAAAACCACCCATTAAATAACCTTAATTTACTATAGTATATTATGAAATGACACTTCAATTTCCATAATATAGGGGCATGGAGAATGTAGTTGAGCACATCCACAAATGTGAACTACTTTGAAGGGCATGAGGAATTAGTTCTTCTGAGTGTAAGGCCACCCAATTTGTAACAATATTTTTGG
The DNA here is from genome assembly GCA_037957365.1 of Torreya grandis. Lineage (NCBI taxonomy): Eukaryota > Viridiplantae > Streptophyta > Pinopsida > Cupressales > Taxaceae > Torreya > Torreya grandis. The sequence continues at coordinate 3,533,657 of JARHVA010000078.1, forward strand.
AATGCATGCAAAAATGGTATCAAAAGTTTTATCCTCAAAAGTGGTGGTAAATTATGATCAACTTAAAACAACCTTCCTTCAAGAGTTGACATTCTTGAATTTGAGCAACAGAGAATAGATATGATAAAGGACATAAAGAAAGGACTTAATGAAAGTGTGCAAGAGTATTATGCATGGTTTAAAACTATATTATCTAAACTATCATTTGATATTAAGGCTACTCAGAATGCATAATGGTTTTTGGTATGATTCTTAATACCCTTTTGATGAACATTGTCTCAATGGACTTTTACCAGCCCGTGTGAGGATTTAGAAGCTACTCTCCGTATTGAGCCAATTAGAAGCTTTTGTACTAGGATAAATCCTTTCATAGAAGTCCAGATAGATGCAATGGTATTATATTTAGAGAAGTTGATAGCTAATAATGCACATGATACATGCAATGGTGTTTGGTGCACATACTATGAATCTAAAGGGCATATATAAAACAATTACCCATGTAAGAACATCTACATAGTACTTAAATAAACATGAAAAATCTATCACAAATAACATGATGTATGCTCTTTTCCTCTTCTATAGTGAGCTACACAAACTAAGGTGTCTAAATATTACAAGATCTATGATGCCTATACTCATGACACTAATGACTACCATTTTATTAGTGACATCCATGAAGCATGAGTGCATATCACATGCCAAACCTCTATAGCCAACAAACAAGACAATGTTGGCTACCATGGATGAGGAAGAGGATGAGGATGAGGAGGTGGTCATTTCTCACCTAGGACATGTTATAAATTTGGATCTCTAGACCATTGCCAATAATATTATCTAGAATACCCTACGTGTGCTTTCTAAAAAAAGGACCATCGACTAGAAGAGTGGCATGACTTATATGTGGCTATCACCAAAGAGTGGAATGAAAAGGGTGTTGGTATGATTTGAATTGATAAACCACATTAGTGTTCTTGATCAATCATCCCTATAGTTTAATAGGTAAATTTTAATCGTATAAAATTTGAAATTGGATGACTTAGGCATGGATAATAACACCTAACCTATAGGTCCTCTTTCTTGCTTATTCAACCCTTCTCAACTATACTTTCACTGATTCCTAGTCACCCATATCTTCTCAAACTTAGATTTTGGAGATCCTAGAAGCACTCTCAAACCCAGATCCATCCCCCTAGGGTTCATTCTCCTTAGATAATATCATCAAATTTGGATAGGAGCATCAAAATATAGTCGTGTCTTATTTTTTATGCTATTTTCCAAGTTTACTTTAGCACCAAACAATTAGATTTTCTTGATTCCTTATCTTTTTCCCTATCAACCTAATACAAGCTCATATAACCCAAAACCATTAGTTTCCATATAAAATGCCATTCAATGTCCATTAAGAAGGGTTGGCACTCATTCATAAGAAAAGAGAAAGAATACAAGAAATTATACTCAAACACTCTTCCATATTCATTGCACATAGCCTTCCAAGACCAATTCAAGCCTATTCAAGCATTCATACCAATCCCTAGTCATCCAAAGTACATTATAGTTTTGCATCTAGTTGCATACATCATAAAATTACACCAATCACTTCAAATGGGATAAGTACATTAGATTGATCCCTCTTCAAAGTATTGGTATGTAGGTAATGTGCCAACACATGGGGTGTGAAGTGCATCTAACATATCCTTTACACACTAACCCCTTCTCTCTTTCCTAAGTTTGTTATACAAGTTTAAGTTACAAGATATCCTAAAGGTTTGGAAGATTTAATTAGACACATAGTGAGCTCTACACAAAATTAGGCTTTGATATTTCACTACCAGGGTGTTACACATCTGTCAAGAAAAAACCTAAAAAAACTAGACCACCAAGACAATAGCGCCAAAAGTGGACAATAACTCTAAAAGGAGAAAATATCTATAAAAAGTGGATTATAGTAAAAGGTATTAGGGTGTCTAGAGTTTTGTGCTCCTATATAATCTAGAAACAAAGTTATGGGTCTTGTTTGTGATAGTCTGTTATCCCTGCACAACAATTTCTAGATCTCGAATCATCCATTTTGACCTGGAATAAGCTAAGTTTGATTTCTCTACACTTATTTTTATTTATATAAAATATAAAATACATATTTATTTACATAAATTAGTAGGATAATTAAGACACATTAATTATTGATTTACATTTACTGAGACTTTTTATTTTCTTAGGAATTAAACACATAATTCCCAAAAAGAATAGAACATTTGGTGAACCCGACTTACTTCAAATTTTCACATAAAAACCCTAGGGATAATTTTTTTTTTTAAAATTTTTTCCTAATTTTTCTTAAATTTAATAAATTATAAAACTAAAAATTAATTGAAATATTTTCAATAAATTCACCCAAACCCTAGTTTGCACATATTAGGTCTTATTTGCATACAAACACTTTCAAACCACTAGGAAAAATATATTTCTAATTTTAGAAATATTTTTAGATTTTCCCTAAATTTTTCAAGCTAAATTCTACAAATTCATAACAAATTTTTAAAATTAATATACTAATTTTTAAAAAAAATTCAAACCCTAGTTTTCACATACTAGGTCCTATTTACATACAAATACTTTCAAACCACTAGGAAAAATATACTACTAATTTTAGAAATCTTTTCATATTTTTCCTCAATTTTTCAAAATAAAAACTACAAATTTTCTATAAAATTTTCAAATTACTGCACTAATTTTGGAAAAAATCATTAAAAACCCTAGTTGCATCAAATACATTCTTAGGTATTTTCTAGTTCTTTTTGCATAATTTTTTGAAAATTTGGTTGCATATTTAACTTAGAAAAATCAATTTCAAATTCAAAATTTCATAGTATTTTTGAAAAATCCCTAGTTATATATACTAGCTCCTTTTTACTTTTGAGGTATCACCTTACATGTCTGACAACTCAATATCCTTTTTACACAAATCCCAAGTCACTATTTTTTTTAAACTTTTAGTTTTTTGTATTTAGTACTTTCCATTTCTATCATATTGGCTATTAACACATATTTCAAAACATTTAAACACACTTAAAATTGTTTTCTAACTTTAACAATGGCCCAATATACCAATTTTGATGAAACTGATAAAAGAGAACTTAAAGAACTCTTAACCAAACATCCAAATATGTAAGATGACATGCTTATAATTTTAAAATAAGAATGGAAAAAAGTAACCAATAAAAAATATTCTCAAACCATAGAGAAACTAGTTGTAAATGACACTACAAGGGAAACTATGTCTCAAAAACTCCCTATTGTAGCCCAACCTTCTTCTATACCACCAACTGTAGCTAGTACATCCCTATCTCTTGATGTAGTAGACCTTGTGCAAGAGATAAGATCTCTTCAATCCAAGGTGAAATATCTTGAGCAAGGTACCACTATACCTACATAGGCATTGGACTCTTTTGCACTTTTGCATACACCATTGGCGCATCACATTACTTCTACACCCTTCCTGTTAGGGTGTGGAGCTAAAAGCTTCACCTTGATGCAAACATGGAGGTTGTTGAGTATGACAATTGCCAATGTCAATAGGCCATAACTGACATCGGTCAGGGATCAGTATAAAGACAACTGACATTGGTAGAGATCAGCTGACGTCGGTCACCTCCAATCAGACAAGGATCGACGTCTATCGCCTGTGCGGTTCCAAAACTGTTGTTGACAAATAGTCAGTTAAGTGAACGGGTTGTTTGCATGTTAAAGAATATTTCGAGTCTTGAGACACAAGTCTAATCATTGTATGTATGAGATCTATATAATAGACTCATGGGCTGTATTGTTAAGTGTAGAACTTGGAGAGTTCTTCCCATGGTAGAATCAAGTAGGATTCTTCATGTATGTAAGATCAGGGTTGGTCTGTAGGGTGTTGCTAGATCATGGAGGAGATCTACATGTGATAAGTAAGATCAGGGTCGGTCTACAGGGGTGTCTGTATGCGAGGGTCAAAAGGAGATCGACAAGGGAGCAAGATCCAAGGTGACAACAATACATCAAGGAGCAAGATCATGGTGAGATCTACTTGGAGTACCGGTTCGTACTCAATTGTACTGGCAGTACAATGAGGTGAACAACAACATGTGTCAGCTGTGTGTTGTGACCTATTAAGAGAAGATTACTCTTGAGGGAAGATTATTGTAAGCCCATGAAGTGGAAGAAAGAGTGTGATCTCTTTGTTGTAATTTCCTTCTAACTGAGTTGAATACAATTGTGTGTTACCTCTCATATTCTGTGTTATTTCTCATTGATAGTTACTTGTACTTTTGGTATAATATCTGCATGTTTAGCTGCTTATACATTGGTAATCATGTGTGCTCTTAAATCTGACAAGTTGTGTCAGAGCTTTGGGGAACTTAGGTCCTATCACTTCCCACAAGGATTTATTCAACCCAAGATTACTATTTATGATGGAAAGTGTGATCTAGAGATATATTTGAGATCCTTTCACATCGCATGTTTGGATTATGTACCCAATGACTTGCTACTTACCAAAATATTTCCACAGAGCCTAAAGGATTATGCTCTACAATGGTTTTATAGTCTACCCAATCAGTCGGTCACAACATTCACTCCTTTAACATACATTTTCTTAGCACATTTTAGTATCAACATTGGTGATAAGGTCTCACATGCATAGATTTCATAATAGAAAAAAAGGCTAAATGAGACTCTCAAAGATTATGTTCTTAGATACAAGACTATTCTATCTAAGTCAACATCTTCAAATAGAGTCTTTTACCATCACTACATGTATCCATTATGTTCAAAATAATATCTTCACTGAATTATTTCATACACTTAAGGGAATAGAAGTCAAGTTAATCTCCATGGGAAAATTCAAGCATTCAAGTACTCCAAACACAATAAACATGAATACTATCAAAATCCCATACAAGGTCAAAATCAGTGATAGCAAGAATTAGAATCAACCAAAAATCAATGTGGCTTTAGATCCCCCTTAGCATGTGGTTTTATTAACACCTCCTTGATGTGCATTTACCAATTTACCAATTTTTCCAACTAGATTTCTACAGTAGTTATTGGAATGCAACATCATAAATCTCCCACCTAATTGGGAAGCAAATCCAACAAAGTCTCTTCCATGGGGATATGATCAGCATGCATTTTATGATTTTCATAGGGCACTAGGCCACACAACAAATAGATGCATCAGTTTGTGACATAAGATATAGGATTTGATTGATGATAATCTACTTGATCTAGGTAATTTAGTTGAACTACCAAATATAAATCCAACACAAGATAAAGCATTGAAAATATTTTTAGATCCATTTCCATAGCATTCAAAAAAAGAGAGAAAGAGGAGATATTAGGTGTTAATCATACATACCATACTCATCCTCCACCAGTTACATACTGGACATCTACAATTGAGGTACATCCTTTAAAGGGTATAAGAGGTGTGTATGAGTCTAGAGTTCCAACCAAGCCTTCAATATCCTTTTAAAATTATGAGATTGTGGAGGCTGATACAAGTTACAACACACTTTTTATTAGAGCACATATTCATAATCAGCTTATCTGCAGTGTACTCATTGATAATGGTTCCTATCTTAATATGTGCATTTTCACACTACTACAACATTTAGGTTATTTAGAGTAGGATATCACTCTAACCAATATAGTTATCAATGGTTTTAGTGGGCATATTTAGAGTTCATTAGGTGAGATAGTACTTCCATTATAGGTTGGTTCTACACATGTGGCTACACCATTCACTATAGTTCCTAGTGTAGGATTTTTTACCATACTACATGGTTGACCATGGATTCAAAAACTCAAGGTAGTACCTTCTATAATTCACATATGCATAAAGTTCATTCATGCTAATTAGGTTATTATAGTTAATGGAGTTCCTTATGAGTCATCACTCCCCACTTTAGAGCTATCTGCCAGCTTCCAGGAACCACATCTAGTTCTTCCATTGATTTTAACTTCTCTTCTAGATTTTTTTCTAGTTCCACTTCAAGATCAACCATAGTTATAGAACCCATCACCAATACAGAGGGTTCATACACCCCCATAGTTTAAATATTCTATATAGCTTCTAGCTATAGTATTCACACTTAGAGAAGTTACATTACAATCTCATATAGATACATAGAGAGAACGTATTCATAGACCTTCTTCTCCTACATTTAGATGGGTCCCAAAAATCCTTAAAATAATATCTACTTGTTAGAGTCATAGTGGGACCCCACATTCAACTTCCACTTCAAATATTTTAGAGTAGTTACAATGTACATAGATTTTAGCTGCCTGATCTTAGAAACTCCATCATGCCTCATGATCACACATGATCTCATTATTTGACATAGGACACTATGACAAGGAGTCTCATCTGAGACTCATCAATTAGTATCACCAATTTCCATTATTGATTATACATAAACTTTATTTCTTGATTTTACATAGTTCAAATATCTTCAAAAATACAAAAACATTTAAAAATTTCTAAAAACACCAAAAAACATATTTTAATTATATGCATCATCCATATTTTACATTACTAATATCATGATATGACTTATATTTATTGTTTCATGCTATAGTATGTTGATTTTATACATTGCCATGCTTTACTTGATCTTTTTTGAGTGTGTGTAGTGACATCCAGCTATTTGATTGCTTTATTTTACACATAGAGGGGGCATGCTTACTTCTACATTCAAGACATACATTGTTATACATACCCACTAGAGGCATCTTTTGCATGACTACACCATCTAGGTTATGTCATTCCTACACTACACACTCTGAGTTTGTTAGGGTGTGGAGCTAAAAGCTTCACCAAGGAGCACACTTTAACAAGTTCGGGTCTACATAGTCGCCAGCGTCGGTCAGAAGTGACCAACGTCAGTCAAGTGCAGTTGCGGAGACGCCGGTGTCGGTAGTGGGTCGGTCGACGGCGGTCACAGGAAAGTAGCAGGAACCGGCGTCGGTTACTTGTGTGTCTAGAATGCTATTTCTGAGGACAGAAGCAAGTGTTTGCATGATGAGTTTAAGTTGTAGTCTTAAGCTCGCATCTCTATTATTAGTAATATTATTTTTAGATCCCTTGTTCAAGAGGCTTAACTATTTGTTATAAGTGCATGCTCAAGTCTCCTAATTCTATATGTAGAATTAGATCTTCTTAGCTTATTGAATTGGTATGTTGAATAACAGTACAAAATTGAATCAATCCAGGTTTGTTGGAGTTGATTGTTCTTGAGAGAGAGAGAGCTCTTGAGGGATAGATATCTAGTGAGAGATCTATACATCTAGGAGAGGTGTGGAAGAAAGAAGTTTCTTCAATTGTATTCCTTTTGTAAAGAGTTTGTTAATACAAGTTTTCAGGGTGGTTTCTTGTATCTCTTGTTCTTGCTTTTATCTCATTCTAGTTACTTGTCTATCTGATTTAATTTTGCGTTTATTGCTTTCATAAGTGTAATATATTGTTGGTTGATCCCCAACAAGTGGTATCAAAGCTCAAGTTCACTAACAGGTGGTTCAGATCTGTGTAGTGTGTATTGATTACAGGTTCTCACAGGGGTTTCTACAGGGATTTCTATTTGAGTGGGAGAAGCAATGGCAGATGAAAGTAAACTAAGAATGGAAAAGTTCAATGGAAAAAATTACCAACATTGGAGAATGCAGATAGAGGATTATCTATATCAGAAAGATCTCTACTTACCGTTAGGTGGGGTTGCAAAGAAGCCCAAAGACATGGAGGATGAAGAATGGGAAGTTCTTGACAGAAAGGCTCTGGGGTCTATAAGACTGAGTCTAGCATCCACTGTGATATCTAATTTATCACAGGCAAAGTCTACGGTAGAGTTGATGACTACGTTAGCAAATTTGTATGAAAAACCCTCAGCTTCTAATAAGGTATATCTTATGAAGCAGTTATTTAATTTGCATATGAATGAAGGTGGATCTGTTTTTACTCATCTGAATGATTTCAATGGAATTGTGAATCAATTAAGTTTAGTCAATATAGTGTTTGATGATGAAATAAAAGCTCTTTTAATATTATGTTATTTGCCTGAAAGCTGGCATGGCTTAGTAATGGCAGTAAGTAATGCTGCATCTGCATCAAATATTTTGAAAGTAGAGGATGTTGTTAGTGTTATCTTGAATGAGGAAATACGTAGGAAAAGCACAAAAGAGACATCTGGGAACGCTTTAAGTTTTGAGAGCAGGGGGAGGCAAAAAGATAAGAGCAAGAGGAGATCAAGATCTAAGTCTAAGGTGAGAGGAAGATCCAAATCTAGGAATGGAAAGAAGCCACAATGCTGGAATTGTGGAAAGATTGTGCACATAAGCAGAGATTGCTGGTCAAAGCCTAAGGAGGACAATCAACACGAAGGAAAGGAAGAAGCCAAGGTTGCAAGTATTGCACAAGATGCTTTAATATTCTCTCTGCATAATAATATAAAATCTTGGGTGTTAGATTCTGGTGCATCTTTTCATGCTACCCCTAATAGGGAATATTTTTGTGACTATATCCATGGAGATTTTGGAATAGTGTATTTAGGGGATGATGAACCCTGTAAAATAATTGACAAAGGTAAAGTGTAGCTGAAGATGCAGAATAACAACACATGGGTGTTGAGAGATGTGATGCATGTTCCTAGCTTGAAGAGAAATTTGATTTCTATAGGAAAGTTAGGGGATGAGGGTTGTACAGTAACTCTCACAGTAGAATCTTGGAAGGTGACCAAGAGTGCACTTTTTATGGCCAGAGGTAAGAGAGAAGGTACTCTCTATTTGTGTAATTGTGTTACTAACAAATCTCCTTCTGTATTATCTACTTCAGATGTGGATGCTAAATTGTGGCACTCAAGGCTTGGCCACATGAGTGAGAAGGGGATGTCAATTCTTAAGTCCAAAGGTATGCTTTCAGATTTAAAAGGCATAGATCTAGAGTTTTGTGAGCACTGTGTATTTGGAAAATAGAAAAGGGTTAGTTTTCTCAAGACTGGGTCTACTAAGAAGAGGCATAAGTTGCAGCTTGTTCACACAGACGTGTGGGGACCGGCTCAGGTTGCTTCCATTAGAGGATCACGGTACTATGTATCTTTCATAGATGATGCTACAAGGAAGGTATGGATCTATTGTATTAGGAGAAAATCTGATGTATTTGAGACTTTTAAGATTTGGAAAGCCATGGTTGAGAATGAAACAGGTAAAAGATTGAAGTGCCTGAGATTTGACAATGGTGGTGAGTTCTACAGTTATAAGTTTAGAGATTATTGTTATATGCACGGAATCCACAGGCAAAGGACGGTTCCAAGGACACCTCAGCAGAATGGAATTGCTAAAAGGATGAACAGGACAATAATGGAGTGTGCAAGATGTATGAGATTGCATGCCGGTTTGCCCTTATAGTTTTGGGCACAAGCTATTGACACTACAGTGTACTTGATTAACAAAGGACCCTCTACAGCTCTGGATGGTGGAATTCTAGAAGAGGCATGGACAGGTAAAAAGGTAGATCTCTCATATCTCAAAGTTTTTGGTTGTGAAGCCTTTGTGCACATAGATAAAGAAAATAGAAAGAAGCTTGATGCAAAGTCTATGAGGTGCACGTTTATTGGCTATGGCTCAGATGATTTTGGTTACAGATTGTGGAATCTAGAAACTAATAAGGTAATTAGGAGCCGTGATGTTGTTTTCAATGAAAGAGTGATGTATTGTGATCAGCTAAAGAAGCTGAATCAATCTGAGTAGAGCAATGGTGAATTAGACGAGGTGAAGGTCCAATATGAGCTTGCGGGAAAAAGAAATAATCACTTACAGGAAAACACAGAGACCGACGTTGGCAGGGTAGGAATCGGCATCGGCAGGACAGAGACCACCGTCGGCCATATAGAGACCGATGTCGATAGGACAGGCACCGACGTCAGTCAGGCAGAACCAACATCGACTAGTAACAGGTCTGGAGGTGACTGAGGTCGGTCACTGTCAGAGAATTTGGGTGGATAGCGTGTTGTGAACGAGTCTCAGACACCCATCAGGAGGTCAAAAAGGGTGAGTAAGCCTCCAATTAGATATTCTCCTTCATTATTTTATTTATTGCTAACTGATGGTGGAGAATCAGAGAGTTTTGAAGAAGAAATACAGGTGGAGTCCAAGAATCAGTGGGAGTGTGGCATGGTTGAGGAGATGGAGTCCTTAAGAGAGAACCAAACATGGGATTTGGTTGAGTTGCCAGTAGGTAAAAGGACACTGAAAAATAGATGGACCTATAGGTTGAAAGAAGGTGAGAATGGACAGATGAGATATAAGGCCATATTGGTGGTAAAAGGATTTGCACAAAAGCCAGGTATTGACTTTGGTGAGATTTTTTCTCCTGTTGTTAAAATGACTTCTATAAGGGTTGTATTGTCTTTGGTTGCTTTTGAGGATTTGCATCTTGAGCAGCTAGATGTTAAGATAGCGTTTCTTCATGGAGACTTGGATGAGGAAATTTATATGGAACAACCGAAAGGATTTGAGGTCAAGGGTAAGGATAAGTTTGTGTGCAGATTGAAGAAAAGCTTGTATGGCCTGAAGCAAGCTCCTAGGCAATGGTACTTAAAATTTGATAGGTTTATGACTGAGCATGGCTACAGTAGGTGTCAATCTGACCATTGCATGTATTTCAAGAGATTTGATAATGGTAGATATATTATTCTATTGTTGTATGTAATGATATGCTAGTTTCAGGATCACACATGCAGGATATCTCTGAGTTTAAGGTGAAATTAGCTCAAACGTTTGCTATGAAGGATTTGGGAGCAGCAAAGAAAATCCTTGGCATGAACATTAAGAGAGATAGAAAAATTCATAGGTTGATATTGTCTCAAGAAGATTATGTGGACAAGGTGTTGAAATGGTTTAATATGTAGGATGCTAAACTGGTAAGCACACCTTTGGCTGGACATTTTAAGTTAAGTAAAGAACAATGTCCTAATTCATATGATGAGGTAGAGTACATGAGTAAGGTTCCATATTCTTCCACAGCAGGAAGTTTGATGTATGCAATGGTGTGTACTAGACTGGATATTGCCTAAGCAGTGGGAGTGGTAAGTAAGTATATGGCCAATCCAGGTAAGGAACATTGGAAAGTAGTTCAGTGGATCCTTAGATATCTAAGAGGAACCAGCAGTAGGCACTTGTGATATGGAGGTTCAGATACTTCTCTACATGGTTATGTAGATTCAGATATGGTAGGTGATTTGGATGGCAGGAGGAGCACTACAAGTTATATTTTCACTATAGGTGGAATAGCAGTTAGCTGGATATCTAAGTTGCAGAAGGTTGTTGCCTTGTCAACTACAGAAGCAGAGTATATTGCAGCCACAGAGGCTAGCAAAGAGATGATATGGATGACATGGTTTATAGATGAGCTTGGTAGGGAGCATGAGAGTTGCAGATTGTATAGTGATAGTCAGAGTGCAATCCATTTGGCTAAGAATTCAGCCTTTCATTCAAGAACAAAGCACATACAACTAAGGTATTCCTTCATACGACAGGTATTGAAAGATGGTGAGTTGAAGCTGGAGAAGATCCATACAGATAGGAATCCTGCTGATATGTTAACCAAGCCAGTTACAAAGGAGAATTTGAATCTTCATTCAACTTCTATTGGTCTTCATGATTGAGTTGAAGATGGAGGAGCTAGAAGATATTGCTGTACAGGTACTGGTGCAGCTGTTTATCTCCAAGTGGGAGATTGTTAGGGTGTGGAGCTAAAAGCTTCACCAAGGAGCACACTTTAATAGGTTTGGGTCTACACAGTCGCCGACATCAGTTAGAAGCGACTGACATCAGTCAGGTGTAGTTGAAGAGACACCGGCATCGGCAGTGGATCGGCCGATGTTGGTCACAGGCAAGCAGGCAGGAACCGGCATCGGTTACCTGCGCGTCCAGAATGCTATTTCTGAGGATAGAAGCGAGTGTTTGCATGATGAGTTTAAGTTGTAGTCTTAAGCTCACGTCTCTATTATTAGTAATATTATTTTTAGAGCCCTTGTTCAAGAGGCTTAACTATTTGTTGTAAGTGCATGCTCAAGTCTCCTAATTCTATATGTAGAATTAGATCTTCCTAGCTTATTGTAGTAGTAGAATTGGTATGTTGAAGAACAGTACAGGATTAAATCAATCCAGGCTTGTTGGAGTTTATTGTTCTCGAGAGAGGGAGCTCTTGAGGGATAGAGATCTAGTGAGAGATCTATACATATAGGAGAGGTGTGGAAGAAAGAATTTTCTTCAATTGTATTCTTTTTGTAAAGAGTTTGTTAATACAAGTTTTCAGGGTGGTTTCTTGTATCTCTTGGTCTTGCTATTATCTCATTCTAGTTACTTGTCTATCTGATTTAATTTCACGTTTATTGCTTTCATAAGTGTAATCTATTGTTGGTTGATCCCCAACAGAGTTATCATGATGATGTACATTACTTTATATCTTACATAAAATATTATATCGACATTTCACTAGTATTTAGCACTTGTGTATCTCTTAGCATATACTTAGTCTTGTACTACACATGTTTTTCATACTCACATTTTCTTGGATTAGTTAAATGTGCTTGTATCCTTCCAATTATTTCATGCTTTCACTACCTACTTATTGTAGATTGTGTGATTGTGTTTTTCCATTTTAACTTATCTTTTAATTGTGCCTTCAGATGTTTGCCAATGTCCTTTACTTCTTTTTCATGTGTGTGCCTTAGGAAATTTGCCAATGTCCTTTGTTTATACTCCTCTATGTGCATGTGGCCTATGTGCTAATTTTGCTTATTTAAGTTGTATGTGTATGAGACATTTGAACATGCTTTCCATACTTGTTTCTAATTTGAGTGACATGTGCCCATGTCCCTTGTTTGCATGGCCCCTTGGCCCATCTAGTATGCTTGTTTCTTGTTGCTTGTTACTTGTTTCTTATTTCTTGTTTTCTTGTTTATTGTCAAATGTGTGAAATTCCATGATCCATATAATGCATTTTCTTTGCTTTCTTGGATGCCATGATGGACACCATGCTCCATCCCTTTAACTAAAAACTAACTAACAATTAACAACTAACAGCTAATATCTAACATTACCAGTCTAGTTCAAATCATGCACATGTTGTCACATTATTATATCTATCTAGGCACACCCCTATTGATCTTATAATCTCTTGATATAAACATTTCTATATATTGAAACATATTGTCAAACATCAAATGCTATACCATATATCTATTCAAAATTAACACACGTTTAGGACTCTTTTCTTCTGAGGGTAGTCATTGCAGGTTCATCATTCCTACCCTTAGAAGAGGAGGCATCCAATAGGGGATTTGTCATAGAGATAAAACCTCTCATCAATTGAAATAATGGCATTCAAAATAGTTAGCGCATAATCTAGAGGTTAAACTGGTCAAATTAGAGCAAAAAAATAGGAATAGTCTAAGATCAATAGTCAGTTTTCACACTGAATAGTATTGCCAAAATGAATAAGAGCACCAAAAATAGATAGTAGTGATTTAAATGGGATAGTAGTGAAAAAAATAAGGGTGTCCATAGTTTGGTGCTCCTGTCTAGGTAGAAAAACACTCAGGGTTTCTAGAAATAGGCAAAAAGTTTAGTTTATGGATAGTTTTTCCACTTCTAGATCCTTTAAATTTGGTAGTTTTAGTATAGTTTTATCAGATATAGGGGGTTATCATGCACGGTATGATGGTTCTCACTTTCAATTCAAATTGGGAAGTTGGCATAACTTTTAGATCAGAATCCATGTTCTAGACATTAGTGATTGGGGTAATGTACATGGCACATTGATCTTCTTTTATTCTTGAGTTCAATTTATTATAGGCATTCTTAGTAGTTGCATGCCTTACTCCATTTGTAGGTCATTGGCATTACATTTGAGTTAAAATTTTATACAAGTTTAGATTCTTGAGTAGCCAAGTTCATGAGTTAGCTTTCATATAATCCTAGTACATCAGTTTTAGAGTGGCTTTCATACAAGCCTAATCTCCATATTTTGAAATGGCCAAGAGTGGCCTAGTTTCTAGCACACATTTGGCTATCCATGCCCTAGTGTTAGATTTAAAGAGCATTAATGGGCTCCACAAGCCATCTCATATGACATATTTTCTATATTAGTATCACTTCATAGCTTCATTTCATGGGGAAACGATAGATCCAAAGGGTCAACCTTTGTATTCTTAAGCCACCTATTTAGAGGGATTAGACATATAGTCTAGACATCAATTAGAACATGCATGATTCATTAACTACACTTAGTTAGAGATGATGGAGCCAAAGGGCCAACCTTTGCATTCTTGAGACACATTTTGGGGAATTCATTACTCAACTTCATTCATGATATTACTCTTGATTTAGCATATACTCAGCACAATCTAGCATCATAATATGTTTTGTATTGGTTCACATACCCAGTGAAGTGTATTCATTCCTCTCTCTTCCTTTACTCAAATTTTGTAAGTTCTTATTTTAGATATAGCATATCTAGTAAGAACTGATCTACTTCATGTTTTTATTTGTAGATTCACACATCACAACATGCTCTATCTATGCACATCCAACATCACATAGCTTCATGAGCTTTCCCCTTACAAATAAGTTTTGGTATGCTTTCTATTTTTCCTTTATCCTAGTATTTTGCTTTGTTGCATCACTAAAATAAAGTGAGGGAAATGTAATCATATAATATGATAAATTGGATGACTTAGGCATGGCTAATAGGACCCAAACTATAGGTCCTATTTCTTTCTCACTCAACCCTTCTCATCTATACTTTCATTGATTCCCAATCACCCATAGCTTCTTGGACATAGATTTTGGAAACCTACGCAACACTCTTAGACCCAGATCCATCCCCTTAGAGATAATCCTCCTTAGAAAATAGTGCCAAATTTGGATAGGAGCACTAGAATTCAAGGGTATCTTATTTCTGGCACTAAATGGTCAGATTCTCTTGATTCATTATCTTTTTCCCTGTCGGCCTAATACAAGCTCATCTAACCCATGATCATCAATTTCCCTATAGAAGGCCATTAAATTTTCATTTATATGGCACTCATTCATAGGAAAAGATAAATAATAAAAGAAAGTACACTCAAACACTCTTCTCTATTCTTTGTACATAGCATTCCAAGACTAATTCAAGCCTATTCAAGCATTCATACTAGTCCTTAGTTATCCAAATTACATTATAGTTTTGCATCTAGTTGTATACATCACATAATTTCACCAAACACTTCAAATGGGAGAAATAAATTAGCTTTATCCCTCTTTAGAGTATTGGTATGTAGGCAATGTGCCCACACACAAGGTGTGAAGTTCATATAATGTATCCTTTACAGACTAATTCCTTCTTTCTTTCCCAAGTTTGATATATAATTTAAAGTACCAAGAGATCCTAAGGGTTTGGAAGATTGAATCAAACACACAGAAAGCTCCATATGGAATCAAGATTTGATATTTCACTACTAGGGTGTTATAGGTCTTTTGAGCAAAAACCCAAAAAAACCAAACCACTAAGACAATAGCACTAGAAGGGGACAATAGCTCTGAAAAGGGACAACTCTAAAAAGTGGATTATAATGATAGGTAATAGAGTGTCTAGAGTTTGGTGCTCCTATCCAATCTAGAAACAAAGTTTTGGCTCCTATTTGTGATAGTCTACTATCCTTGCATAGCAATTTCTAGATCTTGAATCATCCGTTTCAACCCAGAATAAGCTAAGTTTGATTTCTATACACTTCTTACTATTTTTAGAAAAGATAAAATACATATTTGTTTGCAAAAATTAGTAGACTAATTAAGACACATTAATTACTAATTTACATTTACTCAAACCTTTTATTTTCTTAGGAATTAAACACAATTCCAAAAAAGAATAGAACATTTGGTGAAACTGACTTACTTTGAATTTTCACACAAAAAACCTAGAAACCCTAGGGCTAATTATTTTTGATTTTTGTAATTTTTTTAATTTTTATTGAATTTAAAAATCATAAAATTCCAAATTAATTGAAATATTTTCTATAAATTCACCCAAACCCTAGTTTGCACATACTAGGTCCTATTTTCATATAAACACTTTCAAATCACTAGGAAAAATATATTGCTAATTTTAGAAATATTTTTAGATTTTTCCTAAATTTTTCAAGCTAAATTATACAAATTCATAACAAATTTTTAAAATTAATAAACTAATTTTAAAAAAATCCTTTTCAAACTCTAGTTTTCATATACTAGGTCCTATTTACATATAAATACTTTTTAAAAAATTCAAAATTAAACCTACAAATTTTCTATATAATTTTTAAATTACTGCACTAATTTTGGAAAAAATCATTAAAAACCCTAGTTGCATCAAATAAATTCTCAGGTATTTTCTAGTACTTTTTGCATAATTTTTTGAAAATTTGGTTGCATATTTAACTCAAAAAAATCAATTTCAAATTCAAAAGTTCATAGTATTTTGTTCAAAATCCCTAGTTATATATACTAGCTCCTTGCTTTTGAGGTATCACCATACATGTCTAAAAACTCAATATCCTTTTTGTGCAAATCCCAAGTCACTATTTTTTTTTAACTTTGAGTTTTTTATATTTAGTACTTTCCATTTCTATCATATTATCTATTAACACATATTGCAAAAAATTTAAAAACACTTCAAATTGTTTTCCTACTTTATCAATGGCCTAATATACCAGTTTTGATGAAAATGATAAAAGAGAACTTAAAGAAATATTAACCAAACATATAGATATGTAAGATGGCATCCTTAAAATTTTACAAGAAGAATAGCAAAAATTAACCAATGGACAATCTTCTCAAACCACAGAGCAGCTAGTTGTAAATGACACTACGGGGGCAACTATGTCTCAAAAACCCCTTATAGCAGCCCAACCTTCTTCTATGCCACCAACTGTAGCTAGTAAATCCTTATCTCTTGATGTAGTAGCCCTTGTGAAAGAGATAAGATCTCTTCAATCCAAGGTGAAATGTCATGAATAAGGTACCACTAGACCTACACAGGAAATGGATTCTTTTGCACTTTTGCATACACCATTGGCACGTCACATTGCTTCTACACCCTCACCACAAGGATTTATTCAACCCAAGATTACTCTTTATGATGGAAACCATTATCTAGAGACACATTTGAGAGCCTTTCACATAGCATGTTTGGACTATGTACCCAATTACTGGCTACTTACCAAACTCTTTCCATAGAGCCTAAAGGATTATGCTCTACAATGGTTTTATAGTCTACCAAATTAGTCAGTCATAACATTCACTCCTTTATCATATATTTTCTTAGCACATTTTAGTATCAACATTGGTGATAAGGTCTCATATGAATAGATTGCATAATAGAAACAAGGGCTAAATGAGACTCTCACAGAATATGTTTTTAGATACAAGACTATTCTAGCTAAGTTAATTAGCCCCATAGTTGATCAAGAGCTATAGGACATCTTCAAATAGAGCCTTCTACCAGCACTACATGAATCTATTATGTTTAAAAGAATCTCTTCCTTCACCAAATTGTGTCATACACTTAAGGGAAGAGAATTCAAGTTAATCTCCATGGGCAAACTCAAGCATTCAAGCACTATAGACACAACAAACAAGAGTACTAGCAAAGTCCCATACAAGGTAAAAATTAGTGACAAAAAGAATCAAAATCCACCAATAGTCAATGTAGCTTTAGAGCCCCCTCAGCATGTGGTTTTATGAGCATCTCCTTAATGTACATTTACCAATTTACCAATTTCTCTAGCCAGAGTTCTATAGTAGTTATTAGAATGCAACATCATAACTCTCCCACCTAATTAAGAAGCAAATCCAACAAAGACTCTTCCATGAGGATATGATCAACATGCATTTTATGATTTTTATAGGGAACTAGACCATGCAATAAATAGATGCATCAATTTACGACATAAGATACGTGATTTGATTGATGATAATCTAATTGATCTGGGTAATTTAGTTGAACCTTTAAAGGCAAATCCAACACAAGATAAAGCTTTGAAAATATTTTTATATCCATTTCCATAGCATTCAAAAAAAGAGAAAAAGGACACATCAGGTGCTCATCATACATACCATACTCATCCTCCACCAATTACATACCAAACATCTTTAGTTGAGGCACATCCTTTAAAGGGTATGATAGGTGTGTATGAGTCTAGAGTTCCAGCTAGGCCTTCGATATACTTTACAAATTAGTAGATTTTGGAGGATGATACAAGTTACAACACACTTTTTATTAGAGCACATATTCATAATTAGCCTATCTACAGTGTACTCATTGACAATGGTGCAAGTCTTAATATGTGCACATTCACACTACTACAACATTTACGTTATTTAGACTAGGATATCACTCTAACCAATATAGTTATCAATGGTTTCAATGGGCATATTTAGAGTTCATTAGGTGAGATAGTACTTCCATTACATGTTGGTCCTACACATGTGGCTACACCATTCACTATAGTTCCCAACATAGTATTTTTAAACATATTACTTGGTCAACCGTGGATTCAAAAACTTAAGACAGTACCTTCTATGGTTCACAAATTCATGAAGTTCATTCATGCTAATTAGGTTATTATAGTTAGTGGAGTTCCTTATGAGTCACCATTCCCCACTTTAGAGCTATCTACCAGCTTTTAGGCACTAGATCTAGTTCTTTCATAAATTTTAGCTTCTCCTCCAACTTCTATTCTAGTTCTACTTCAACATCAACCATAGTTATAAAACCCATCGCTAGTATGGAGGGTTCATACACCCCCATATTTTAAGGATTCTAGATAGCTTCCAGCTATAGTATTTATATTTAGAGTAGTTACATTATGGTCTCATATAACTACATAGAGAGCACCTATTCACAGAGCTTCTTATCCTAATTTTAGATGGGTTCCAAAGAGCCCTACAATAATATCCACTTCTTAGAGTCATAGTGGAACCCCACATTCAACTTCCACTTCAAATATTTTAGAGTAGTTACAACATCCATATATTTTAGATACCTAACAGTAGACACTCCATCATGCCTCATGATCACACACAATCTCATTATTTGACACATGACACCATAACAAAGAGTCTCATCTAAGACTCATCAGTGAGTATCACCACTTTCCATCATTTATTATACATAAAATTTCTTACTTGATTGTACATAGTTCAAATATATTCAAAACTACAAAAAAATTCAAAAAAATTGTAAAACCACCAAAAAACATATTTCAATTATATGCATCATCCATGTTTTACATTATTACTATCATGATATGACTTACATTTTTTATTTCATGCTATTATATGTCAATTTTATACATTACCATGCTTCACTTGATCTTATTTGAGTGTGTGTAGTTTGACATCTATCTATTGTATTGCTTTATTTTACCCATAGAGGGGGCATGCTTACTTCTACATTCAAGACATACATTTTTATACATACCCACTAGGGGCATCTTCTACATGACTAGACCATCCAGGTTATGTCATTCCTACACTACACACTCTGAGTTATCATGTTTATGTACATTACTTTATATTTTACATAAGATATTATATCAACATTTCACTAGTATTTAGCACTTGTGTATCTCTTATCATATACCTAGTCTTGTTCTACACATGTTTTGCATACTCTCACATTTGCTTGGATTAGTTAGATGTGATTGTATCCTTCTAATTATTTCATGCTTTCCCTACCTGATTAGCTTATCTTATGTGATTGTATTTTACCATTTTAGCTTGTCTCCTGCTTGTGCCTTCAAATGTTTATTAATGTCCTTTGTTTGTTTTTCATGTGTGTGCCTTGGGAAATTTTCCAATGTCCTTTGTTTATACTCCTCTATGTTTTTATGGCCTGTGTGCCAATTTTTATTATTTCACTTATATGTATATGAGACATTTGAACATGCTTTCCATGTTTGTTTCCAGTTTAAGTGATATGTGCCCATGTCCCTTATTTGCATGGCCCCTTGGCCCATCTAGTATGCTTGTTGCTTGTTGCTTGATACTTGTTTCTTATTTTCTTGTTGCTTGTCAAATGTGTGCAATGACATGATCCATATAATGAATTTTATTTTATTTCTTGGATGTCATGATGGACATCATGCTCTATCCCTCCAACTAACAACTAACATCTAATAGCTAATATCTAACAATACTAGTCTAGTTCAATATCATGCACATACTTTCACATTGTTATATCTATCTAGGCACACCCATGTTGATATAAAAATCTATTAGTACAAACATTTCTATATATTAAAATATTTTGTCAAACATCAAATGCTATATCATATATCTTTTTAAAATAAACACACTTGTAGGACTCTTTTCTTCTGAGGGTAATCATTGTAGCTTCATCATTCCTACCCTCAGAAGAGGGGGCATCTAATAGGGGCTTTGTCATAGAGATAAAACCTCCTATCAATTGAAACAATGGCATTCAAAATAGTTAAAATAGAATCTAGAGGTCAAACTGGTCAAATTAGAGCATAAAATAAGAACAATCTTAGATTAATAGTCAGTTTTCACACCAGATAGTAGCACCAAAAATGGATAGTAGCACCAAAAATAGATAGTAGTTCTAGAAATGGGATAGTATTTCAAAAAATAAGGGTGTCAATAGTTTGGTTCTCCTATCTATGAATAAAAACACTCTGGGTTTCCAAAAATAGGAAAAAAGTTTAGTTTAGGGATAGTTTTTACACTTCTAGATCCTTCAAATTTAGTAGTTTTAATATGTTTTTCTCATATATAAGGGGTTATCATGTGTGGTATGATGGTTCTCACTTTTAGTTTATATTAGGAATTTGGCATAACTTCTATATTAGAATCCATGTTCTAGACATCAATGATTGGGGGTAATGTACATGGCACATTGATCTTCTTTTATTTTTGAGTTCAATTTATTCCAGGCATTCTCAACAATTGCTTGCCTTACTCCATTTATAGGTGGTTGGAATCACATTTGAGTTAAAATTTCATACAAGTTTAGCTTTTTGAGTACCTAAGTTCTTGATTTGGCTTTCATATAAGCCTAGTACATCAGGTTTAGATTTGCTTTCATACAATACTAATCTCCATCTTTCAAAATGACCAAGAGTGGCCTAGTTTCCATTACACATTTGGATATCCATGCCATAGTGTCAAATTTTTAGCAAATTCACGAGCTCCATGAGCCATCTCATATGACATCTATTCTATATTAGTATCACTTCATAACTTCATTTTATGGGGCAATGATGGATCCAAAGGGTTAGCCTTTGTATTCTTGAGCCACCTATTCAGAGGGATTAGACATATAGTCTAGACATTAATTATCACATGCATGATTCATTAACTTCACTTAGTTAGAGATGATGGAGCCAAAGGGCTAGACTTTGCATTCTTGAGACACATTTTGTGGAATTAATCACTCAACGTCATTCATGATATTACTCTTGATTTAACACATATTCATCACAATCTAGCATCATAATATGTTTTGTATTGGTTCACATACCTAGTGAAGTGTATTCATTCCTCTCTCTTCCTTTACTTAGTTTTTGTAAGTTCTTATTTTAGATATAGCATATCTAATAAAAAATGATCTACTTCATGTTTTTATTTGTAGATTCACACATCACAATGTGCTCTCTATGCACATCCAACATCACACAACTTCATGAAATTTTCCCTTATAGATAAGTTTAGAAATGATTTCTATTTTTCCTTTATCCTGGTATTTCACTTTGTTGCATCACTAGAATAAAGGGGTGGAATGTAATCATATAAAATGCAAAATTGGATGACTTAGGCATGGCTAATAGGACCAAACCTTTAGGTCATCTTTCTTTCTCACTCAACCCTTCTTAGTTAGACTTTCATTGGTCCCTAATCACTCATAGCTTCTCAAGAATAGCTTTTGGAGACCTAGGTAGCACTCTCAAACCTAGATCCATTCCCCTAAGGATAATTCTCCTTAAATAATAGAATTTGGATAGGAGAACTAAAATTCAAGGGTATCATATTTATGGCATTGTTTTCCATTTTCATTTTAGCACCAAATGGTCAGATTCTCTCGATTCTTTATCTTTTTCCCTATTGGCCTAATACAAGCTCATCTAACCCATAATCATCAGTTTCATTATAAAAGGCCATTTAATTTCCATTTAGATGGCACTCATTCATAGGAAAAGATCAAAAATACAAGCAAGTACACTCAATAACTCTTCCCTATTATTTTCACATAGCCTTCCAAGACTAATTCAAGCCTATTCAAGCATTCATACTAGTCCCTAGTTATCTAAAGTACATTCTAGTTTTGCATCTAGTTACACACATCACACAATTTCACCAAGCACTTTAAATGGGAGAGATACATTATCTTTATCCCTCTTCAGAGTATTGGTATGTAGGTAGTGTGCCCACACATAGGGTGTGAAGTGCATCTAGTATATCCTTTACACACTAATGCCTTATTTCTTTTGTAAGTTTGATATACAAGTTAAAGTACCAGGATCTCCTAAGGGTTTAGATGATTGAATCAGACACACAGTGAGCTCCACATGGAATCAAGCTTTGATATTTCACTACTAGGGTGTTATAGGTATATTGATAAAAAACCAAAAAAAACCAAACCACTAGGATAATAGCACTGAAAATGGACAGTAGCTATGAAAAGGGATAACAACTCCAAAACTTGGATTATAGTGCCAAGTATAAGGGTATCTAGAGTTTGGTTCTCCTATCCAATCTAGAAATAAAGTTTTGGGTCCTATTTATGATAGTCTACTATCCTTTCATAGCAATTTATAGATCTTGAATCATTTGTTTCGACCCAAAATAAGCTAAGTTTGATTTCTATACACTTCTTGTTATTTTTAGAAAAGATAAAATACATATCTATTTACAAAAATTAATAGGCTAATTAAGACACATTAATTACTAATTTACATTTACTCAAACATTTTATTTTCTTAGGAATTAAGCACAATTCCTACAAAGAATAAAACATAAAAATTACCTTGCAGTGGGGGACATACTCAGTCTAACTCTAATCCCATCAAAAAAGTGCAATGTGAATAACCATGAGCAAGAAAGTATATTAATGCTAGCAGCAAAAGGATGTCCTCCAAGATACAATGGCATTAGTATGAGAACTTTAGGGATATATTTAGTCCCTAGATATAAATAAGTAATGTAGGGTGTTGTTATATAGGGAAGCTAATCCTCAACATGTGGCATGTGATGACTTTCAAGAATTGTGTAAGTGCATGTTAGATGAGGATATTGTCCCAAAACTAAGCATTTAGCTTAGGAATCAAGCTTGAGTATAAAATGAGGTTTACCCTCAAGTCACTAGGTAGAGTGAGGATTGTTTCCTAAAATCATGCTCAATGATAGGACACTCATAGTTCCTCTACTCCTCTATGAAATTGAGAATTATTGGTTAATACTACCATCAATGGATGGGTAATCTGAGACATACTAGTAGACATCAATGTAGAAGTAAATGTCCTCACTAAGGGTGCATGATGAAATATGTCCAATCTAGTACTACAACATTTACCACATGTATTATTTATGAAAAATAAGACTCACATGTTACCTATTAGGGTCCTCAAGAACATAATGGTTGACATACTTAGCATGCCTTTCAAGGTAGATTTTGAGGTTTTATAACTAGTTGAAGTTGGTGATTACCTAAATATATTATGAAAACCATGTTAATATGATAAAAATACAAAATTTATCTTCAAAAAATGTTACATTAGTTTTGGGAAAATTAATTAGCATGTTGTGATACCACTAGATCAAGCACAAGGAGCTCCTTACATAGATCCTTCCAATGTTGATGAAGACATAAACCACATATATAATGTAACTTTAAGGAATTATGAACAAATAAATCTGAATCTAGATGGAATTCTTCGACAGGCAGATAATCAATCCCTTTCTGATACTACAAGGAATGCTTGTAATTATTGGGATCATGGTGACTACAACCTCATTGGTAGAGTATGTAGTACCATAAACAACTAGGAGAATGTACCATGCTAGTGCAATAAATGACATAGGTTTGTTTTCCTTATCACTATAAAAGTCATGAGGGGACCTATCATAAACACACTACTTGAAATAATTGATGAGGCTCTAAGTTTCCATGGGCATATAGAAGTCCAAGACTTCATTCAATGCCTTATAGAGTTTTACCACACTAATGTAAATCGTATATGATCTTTGGTCCATCTCTTTAATAGTACAATTACATAATGATGGTGAACCTATTATGAATGATTCCTCTAGTGGGATCATGTACACTCATCCTTACACCATAAATTCCATCATGATAACAAAGTAAAGGGAACAGTTAGTTACATTAGAGTACAAGCATTCAAACCCCATATAAAAGCTTGTGAAATAATGTGGAGAAATAAGGAATCATACTTACCAAAATATTTATGTGTGCATGAATTCTATGGCACTTAGGAATGATCATGGTATGTTCATAAAGAGTGACACATGGGTACTAGGTCTTGGTATTTACTGAAGGAGAACATGAAATTAACACTATCTTATTATTTACTAAGGATGGATTTGTGCCTTACTCTCCAAACCATGTATGAAGCAATTTTAGGTGACCTAAGTCGCCTAAGAGATATCCATCAAGACCCCATGGAATCCATACACCTATTTAATAAACTAATAATATCCCTGGTTCCCATGCATGCACCAGTTTTTGACTAAGACTAACATGAAGAAATTTGTCTAGGGAAGCAAAAGCTCATGTTACAATTGGAAGAAGGTGAAGGATCCACTCTACTCGACCCATTATCTAACCATTTATATGTTCCTATGGATGTTATAATAATAACTACTCAAGACATAGGTGATGATATGGATAAAGCCTATAATGGACCTATTTATATTATTTATCATAACATTGACATAGAAGAAGAACCAAAGATGGTGATGGTAGGAAACTATTAGACTGACATAGAGATTTCAAAAATATTTGAATTGCTAAAATAATATCAAGATGTCTTCCTAAAAAACTATAGTGAAATGAAGGGAGTCTACCCATCTTTGGGGAAGATGTATATCAAGTTGGTTGATGGCACTTGAGTAGTTATAAAATGACCATACAAAATGAATCCCAATCTATGGGTGCATGTCAAAGGGGAAATTGGTATCATGTTGTGCACTAGAGTAATCACACCCATCGATGAATTTGAATGGGTCAATCCTATGGTGATTAATATCAAGAAGGATGGACACATTCATATTTATGTGGACTATTGAGTGCTTAATACATCCTATGTAATCGATCCCTTCCCAACACCATTCATAGAGGAGATACTTAAGGGTATTGTTGGATGTGAGGTATATACCTTCGTAGATGGCTTCTTGGAGTATTATTAGGTCCAAATAGCTAAACAAGACCAACCCAAGATAACATTCACCACTGAATGGGGATACTTTATGTATATTATCATGCCCTTTGGGTTGAAAATACCCCAATAATGTTTTCATGAATAGCAATTGAAACCTTTATGAACTTCATCCATAAGTTCCTTCAAGTCTATTTGGACAATTGGATAATTTATGGTTTGGTCAAGGACCATTGTTCTAACCTAAGGCTTATGATTTAGTACTATCAAGTCTTAAAAATATCATTGAACTTAAAAAAGAGCCTATTTATTACACCTTTTAGTGTGCTCTTAGGACATATTATTTATAAAGGACTTCTAGTAGATCTAATGAAGTTATCTATTATTTTTTGCCTCCCAGCACCTAAGACTCAACATGAGGTCTGTGCCTTTTTGGGCCATAAAATTTACTATAAAAATTTCATTTGTGGATATGAAAAGATTGTCGTACCCCTAGAGGAACTTCTAAATCATAATGAGCATTTCATATGGACTTGCTCTTGTAAAGAGGCTTTTGAAACACTAAAGGAAAAGTTGGTCACTGCTCTTATCTTCCAATTCCTAGATTAGACAAAACCATTCCATTTACATTTTGATGCATTTGTTATGGCCATTGGTGAAATCCTTTCACAACCAGTTGAAGGTCACCTAGACCATCCAATCTACTTTACCAACAAGAAGCTCACACCAGCTAAAAGAAACTATACCACTACAAAGCATGAAACATTGTTGATGGTATATAAAATGCAAAAATTTAGACAATACATATTAGCCACTCCATTTTTTTTCTATATATATCATGAGGATTTGAAGTACCTTGTCAGTAAACCCATACTACATGGATAGATCTATCATTAGATTATGTTGTTCCAAGAGATCCAATTTTCCATTATTGTGAAACCTAGGAAAGCCAATTTTGGACATAACCACCTATCCTGGATTGAGAAAGAAGAACCACCACATGCCATAGAATATGATCTACTTGATGTATATCTCTTTCATGTTACACAGATACCTGAAGGGTTGGAAGACATTGTGGTATTCTTGAAAACTAGGTCCACACCCAACTATCTCACCTCATAGGAAAAAATTAACTTGCATTTCATGTTGTACCCTTTTAGCTTATAGGAAACAAACTTATAAAATGGACCATGATGAAGTTATTTAACATTATTTAATGCAACATGAATGACCAGAGGTACTCCATGAAGTTCATGAGGATATTGCAAGAGGATACTATGCTAGAGAGGGTACCATATGAAAGGTTCTGCTAGTTAGATTATGGTGGCCAACTCTTTTCCAAGATGTTAAAGCATATGTTAGACAATGTGACATATGTCAATGTATAAACAAACCTAATTTAAGGGATGTTATGCCTCTATGACCCATTCCTTATCAGGAACCCATTAAGAAATCAACTATTGATTTTATTTGCCCCATCACTCTAGTAAGATGATAAATAGGTTCTCATTACATCATTATAGAAACTAACTACCTTATGTGTTAGGCTCAAGCTATGTTGACAAAGGATTGTACTATTACTACTAAATAGTTCATATAGTGATCCAGGCATCAATTTAGGCAACAATTCGGGTGACAGTTCCACCCCAATTGATGACGGAACTTCCGGGAGCCATAACTTTTGCACCGTAGCTCCAATTGACTCGCCGTTTAAACCGTTGGAAAGCTAAGAACGAGGGGAACATCGTGAAATGGCATTGAGCTACGCTCAATGAAGTTTGACCTCCGAAAACCCAACGGAAGTGCCTTAATTTTCAATTTTAATAGTGTTGTCTAAAAATAGTAAGTTGCTAAAAATAGTAATTCCTCGAATTATGTATTGTTTTAAATATTGGAAGTCGTACCACTTCATCTCCCTCGAGATTGGTGACCTTCCACATCCTCCCCATGCCTTCAAATTGTGTATAAAAGAAAAGGTAACCAGAAATGTAAAGACAGACATCTCTTCCCAGAGATAAGCATATATTTGTATTGCGAATTTGAGTAATACTACATCTCTTCTCAGAGAATTCATTGTTACTGTGTTATTTCTATGTTATTTTGATATTTATCAACCAAGACTTCTGAGTTTTGGATCATATAGTAGAATATCATAGATCAATTTAGATGTCCTTTGAGTTTCACCAGTGATCATATAACCCACTTTTTGAATGAAACAACTCACATCTTGTTGGTTGAGTTTATGATTGTGCTTCATAAAATAACACCATATCATCTATAAGCCAATGGAACTATTAGGGATTTTAACAAGATCCTAGGTACCACACTAACAAAGATCTATAACATTCACTAAATTGATTGGGATGATAGGTTTTTTACATTACTATGGGCTTACTACATAACCCACAAGTGCCTAAACAAAAACACACCATTTTACTTGGTATATGGCAAAGAGGTAGTCCTACTGGTGGAGTTTTTGGTACATTCTCTAAATATAGTGTGAGTAGGACAATTAGATGAAGATTCATCCTTGAAATAATGCCTATAAAATTTACTAAAACTAGATGAAGGTATTTTCCTCTCTCATTGGACCGAAGATATGGAAAAGTGCAAGCAAAATAGTCATGACATGATCATCATATTAACAACAAAACATTTTCTCTAGGAATGACGATATTATTATATGATTCTAAGTTTGTGAACCACCCTAGAAAGATTTGAATCCACTGGGATGGTCCTTTTATAATTTATAGAATTCAACCTACTAGAGCATGTCAATTACAAAGGATGGATGGCTAGTTCCTTCCTATGCACTATAATGGAATTTGGTTCTAGTCGTATTTCACTTCTGAATAGTTGAAGTATTATAATCAATAAGGCTTGTGCCATTAGTTTAGGATTTATTATTTTCAATAAATTATTGCCTTTGTTGTGCACAAATTCTCTTTATGTAATTTCCTCTCAAAGTTTTGGTTGTCTTTTCATAGAGGACCATGACTCCTTTTAGTGTGGCATAAGAATTCATGTTTAGTAAGTAAAGCACACAAGCTACCTAAGTACATAGGGTTCATTAAGATCACAAGGTATATCAGAATGTAAGGTTCTTAGGGCATGTAAACACCAAGTTTAAGCCTCATAAAATAACCATTTGAATTCAAATTCTCTAAGATCAATGGTCAACATTCAATCATACCATGAAAATATAATAGCAAGTGGGTGAAGACAGTGTTAGTGGGTCCCAAAGATCTAATGGAGTGTGTTTAATTATGCATCAAAGATCAATGGTGAACATCAAGTTAAAATTTAGAGGATCTTAAAATTTAATGCATCAGTGGCAAGTGGCATGATCTCAGGAGCAACATCTAGATCTAATGACACATGGATGAGCTCAATTTGGTGGGTCTAGGTAGATCTATAGCTCATGTTCACTCATACAAGACATATCCAAGAGTGAGCCCAAGGTTAAAAGGTTAGTGAATCCTAAAAATAATTGAGAGGCTACCAAGTGTCATGACTGTAAGAGTTGTTAGATAAATCAATGGTACATGTTTGAGATACATGGAAGTAGATCAATAGTCTACATTTAATTTGGCAAAATCAGATCCAACAATGTGTGTTTGAGCATGGGACATAGTTTTCATCTACTTAAAATAAAGGTGTAAGATGGCATATGCCATTAATGTGGAAATAATAGCTATGTCAAGGAATGGGCCAATGATGTGATGTGATAAATACCATTCAAATTATTAATTTCCAAAAGTGAGGATCCAATCATGGTGGCCATTAAGGATTTACATTAATGACATGAGGTGATGGGTAAAGGAAAGGTATTAATGATGGTGAACCCCCTTGAGCCTATTAATAGGCAAGTTAAACTCTTTTTACATTTTATCTTTGTGATTATTTGAGATTACCATAGCTAAGCAAAGCAACAACCAAAGTTAAGAAAAGTGAATCTAGAATCTGAGCAAATCAAATTCATTTCCATAGTAAAATACATAGGGCATTTTAAATTTGAAGATAGGTATTAAAAGTTTGGTTATGTGATAAAAACATAGGGTAGTACCAAAATTTATAGGTTTTAGGTTGTATTTCTACCATTGGAGGATACTCAAGCTCCAAAAGTTGAAGCAGTCAACTACAACCACATATTCCTTTAGAAACATTGGATGGCCAAACATCAACCTTTAGGTGCCTTAGAGGGTGATGCAACCTAAGAAAAAGGATTAAAAGATTGACCCACTACCTATGATATCAGAAGAAAAGTGGAAGAGACTAGGTTTTGATTAGGGAAGAAACACTAGAAAAATAACTTCAATGCATGGAAGAAGAGGAAGAAAGCATGACTTGAAAATAAAATAAGGTTCAATCATCCTCAACACAAAAGGCCCAATCATCCCCACCCCCATCTCTATTGATAGAAGAGATGTAATATCTAGAATGAATGTTGTGCATGGAGAACTAGGTCTCCAATTTTTCCACTTACACCATATTCGACTATAATCATTGGCAACCTAGAAACAAGGTTGACATTCAAAATGACTACCATGTCAATCACTGGAACATCAAGAAACAAGTGGTGTTATATCTTAATATCTTTAACTAGCTATATGTTTTAGGGTTGTTCCATCTCTTCAAATTACTATACTTTGGTAAACCTATGGAAGCAGTCCAGTTCCTTCTCTCATGCATCCATGAATACTACATCTACTTCACTGGGTGTAGCATGAAGATCATGCTTGAGAGGATTAACAAGGCCATGGGACTACAATAGGATTGAAAATGATTGATGACCTGGAAGATACTAAAGAGTTTTAAAATACCTCCATAACACTCATATACTAGAAGCAGAGCCATGCCATACATATCAAGAAACTCCAAGATCTTTCCCTTTGGATTGTGCTACAAATCATTATGACCAAGATCAATGGGACCAATTTATGAAAATAGGTTAACATGGCACACTTCTATATTTCCCATCAAGTCATTTAGGGACTTAAATATAATTGTGATATGTATTTTACCTAAAAGATTATTGAAGATGTAGAGAAGACCCATTAGGTGCCTAAGCATAGGTTCCCATGGGGGTGTTTCTTTTATTAATGGTTTTTTATGAGATTGGTGTACTAGACTATAGCTTAAGAGTGATGAAGTGGGTATACCCTCCCACACACAAGCCCCCTATTAAATGATACATGGTGTTCACTTGTACTAAACACATTACCCCTACATATAAGATCAAGATGAGGTACTGGTTCAATAAGATGAAGGCAACATTCAATAATGAGTGGTGCATCTTGAAGGACTTACTTCCTTTGGCTACTGAGTAAGAATAGTTTTTCATGAAGTATCACTTCTCCCTTGTATTCATTAGAATGAACCCTTCTAGATAACTCTCTGCATGGCTCAAGTTACCACATGCCTTCTCAGTACAGTATGTCATAGACTCTGTGAAATATATTTATGATGCACAACACATTATCTTGGAGGTTGAGAAAATAAACTTGGAGATTCTCACCCTCTAAAAAATATTTTTCTATCTAGGCAAGAAGGCCTATATAAAAAATAGGGAGATGAACTTAACTAACATCAAGTTTAGGCAAACAATAGTTAGAGAGAAAGTTCACAACTTTTTCTACATGTTATGCCATTGAAAGGATCCAAAAGGTGGAGACCCTATGGAGAAGCTTCCATCAGTGCCATCAATGAAGAAGAAGTGTCTAGAGCCTAGAACTAACACAAGTGGATAGTAGGCTCCATAAAAGAGGCAAAATATGGATCAAACACCTCCACCACACCCATATCCACCTCTACCATGTCCCTCTCCATCACATCACCCTTCTCCATCCCCACCTCATCCTTCTCCATCACCTCACCCATCTTCTACCCCATGACCTTCTCCACCACAATCTTCTTTTCCCCAACCTTCTCCACTTTCACCTCTACCTTCTCCACCTCACCTCCACCTTCTCTGCCACCTTGACTATCTCCCCCTAAAGTAACTACACCATCATATCCCCCAAGGGATTCTAATTTAGGGACTACACATCATTAGACATGAGGCTAGTGTCCCAATAGGATATTCCTAAAGTACAGGTTCATAACTTGGATTCTAACTACAAGAAGACTCCATCCCTAGTGTGATAGGAATCTACCTTTGATGACTTACTACATGATATAGAACCACTCTATGGTGAAGAGGAGGGTGGTGAGAAAGGAGAAATGAGTGAAAGGAATAGTGGTAGAATCTCCATGGATAATGATAGAGAAGACACCTTAGAGAGTGACCTTAGTAAAGGAAAATAACTAACTAGGTCCACAAAAGAGCTTCATGATGATGTATCTGTCAATCCACATGAGCACTATCAATATGGTATCCATGATAGGATACTCTATTTATGACCATACTTCATTTTTTAGGATGAAACATTAGAAACATGGAATTAGGTGTCCTTCCTTCTATGCATGTATAATGAGGAATAAGAGTTTGTTGCTAAACAAGTGTTCACTAAGGAAGTGGCTAATCTAAAGCAACAAATCTAGGAGGCCAAAGAGGCAAAAGTGGGATATTTTAACTTCTATAAAATAATTTTACAACAAGAACTAATGCTATAAGATGGTGTACCTCTTGATGGGAATGCCATAGGCAAGCTAGAGACCTTGGTTAACCTTCTGCTAAAGTGATGCAAGGAGTAACCCACACCAAAAGATGAGGGACTAGAGCTATCAAAGTAGTTCACCATGGCAGTTGAAGTCTACAAGCATTCCATAGAGAGGATTAGAGAAGTCATCCCCATTTTGGCTGAAATTTTTGTATAGCTTGCACACCCAAATAAAATCTTGGAGGCCTAGTTCTAAGCAAAAGAAGCCCAAAGGTAGCAATTGGCTGATGTTGAACTCCTAATAAAGGACCACATAAAGTGCACCAAGGAATTCAGGGATGTGGAGATGATGGAGGATACAATAAATACACATTATCAATAGCTAAATGTGAGTTTTGTAGCCCTCTAAGGATAGGTTAACATTGAGGTTTTAACACTTGAAAATGTCCAGAAGGATGCTACCACATCCCTAGATGAACTAGTTAATAAGGCTAATGAGACCTCCAACCAACTTGAGGAGATGAAGAAATCAAAGGGGGCCATATAATAAATATTTTCTAAGGTGCTCAAGGCATTATCATATTTGGATAATTTGAATAAGGATATTGAGAAAATGGGACCTGAGTTTTTAATAGAGGATGCTAGCATAACTTAGTCTAGGATAGAATAAGAGTGTAGTGTGGGGTAATGCTAGCCCCAAATTTTGGTTAAGTATTATCCATTTTTGGAATGAAAATGGCATGGTGCAGAAGAACCATGGCATGAATTTTGATAGGCATATAAACACCATGACATCAAACCAATAAAGCACAAAAGGATAATGGTGGGAAAGGACCAGTATGAGAGGACCCATTCAAAGGAGAATGAGTCATGATGAACCTAAGAACATAAGAATTAGAATGGAATTGGAAGACTAGGGTGGCACGTGGGAAGTGATATCAGCTATAAAAATGATTTATACGGGTCACCTAGACCTTATTCATAGGAAGTGTTGCTTTCACCCACAAGGAGAGGAATACTTAGCAGTAAACATCTAGCATAGAGGAAGGATATAGGGGGTACAAAGGCCTAAATATTTAGGAAGAACTAGTTAATTAAGCACTGTGACTCTCAGTCTGTTGAGAGTCCATTGATGATTTACTTTGGTCATTAATGTTGTAAAAACTTGGTCAAGGATAAAAATTATAAATACCCCTATTGTGATCACTATGAGGGGGGGTGGATTTTTACCTCTTTGATGTTCAAGCATAATAATGAAGTAGTTGTCTTTATCAAACTTCCTATGTTCATAACAAATGGTGTCGTGTGAGTTGAGTGATTAGACTTAATATGGGTTCTGTCTATATTTTTTCTAAGAATTAGCTTTGAACTAAAAATAGAATTAATTTGAATAATTATAGTAATCAATCTTAGAATTCAAAGGATCAAAATAGTCTATCTCTTATTATATAAGGTATCTAATTAAAAACATGTTTAAGATGAAAAATATGTCTAAGTATTGATGTGTAACAAAAACCTATGAGAACTAGTACCAAGTTGTACGCTTCGAGTTAGCATGTAAGACTTAAATATTGCATGAAATGGCTAGTGCACTAGCTCATTGGGATATAATTTAACATCAGAGACTTATTTACTAAAGAAAATTGAATAGTTGGTCAATGTTAACTTGTCCTTTAACATATTTTTGTGTAATAATTTGAAGGTCAAATTCCATCAAGAGGACCACCCATTTGGCAATTCTATCTCCAAGTAAGAGTGATTTGGAAAAGAAATGATGAAGAAGATCAAAGTGAACAATGACATTAGTGGTCTAGTAGAGCATATAATGATAGAGATTTTAACTATGAAATAAATATCAAGGTAATCACATTCTACTTTGGTATTATTTTTTCTTAATCAATGAGTCCTTAACTGATGTAATAAATAACATACTCTCTACCAATATAATCTTGTTGGGTAAGCATTTACCCAAATGATATGGGGGTAGAGGAGGTATATAAGATTAAAGGATGATCATTTTAAGGTGGTCAAAGAGTAGGAGAATGGGTTAAATATCATTTCATATTAACAAAAGATTTTTGGCATGAATCTATATATTCTAGAGCATTACCTTTTTTTATAAGGGAATTGATAGAGTATATATGGTAAGCCATTTCTAGGATGAACCATCAAATTTCCCCAAGTTTTCCAGGGTAAGTATGTATGTCAAGAATGTATCAAGGGATAGGCATGTTTATGATAGCATTTATTTTGGCTAGATCAACATCAATGCCTCAAATAAACACCAAAAAATGTAAATGTTTACCAGATGTAATTCTAAATACACATTTGTATGGGTTAAGTCTAACTTTATATTTGATAAGTTAAACAAAAATGATAGATAAATTAGTGAGATACATTCTATATGTTTTATATTTTTCAATGAGATCATTGACATAGGTTTCTACTATCATGTGTATAAGATCATGAAAAATGTGGGTCATTACACATTGATAGGTTGCTCTAGGATTTTTATGACTGAAAGGCATTTTGACGTAACAATAGGTGCCCTAATCTATATTAAACATTGTTTTATGTTGGTATTTAGGATATATGTGAATTTTTGTATATAATGAGAAACTATCCATAAGTGATAACATTTCATATCTAGTAAGGGAATATACTATGGCATCTATTGAAGGTAAGGGAAAGTTATATTTTGGACAAGGTAAGTTAAGATTACAAAAATCAATGCATATGTGAATGACCCTGGTGTCTTTTTTGTGAATGAGAATGATGTTTGATACCCATTTTGAGTAGTCAATAGGTTTAATGAATTTGGCATACAAAATTTTAATGCTTTCTTTGTGACATAAGGTATAAATTTCAAGTGGAAATTTTTGTGGTTTTTGTCTAACACATTTTACATCTAGGTAAGTGATGATATTATGTAAGATGATGCTAGGATAAATACCTATCATATATACATATGACCAAGCAAATGTTTCTTGATACTTGTCAAAGAATAAGCTAAATTTATCATGCTCTCTTGGGGTGAGTTATTTATATACAGTGATAGGTTGAGGACATGTTGGTGTACCATATTCTATTTTTTTGGATTCTTTTTTCAATGAACATAATATTTATATCTTGAAAATTATATGGATCATGAGGAAGAGAAGAAATAGGATTTATTTTAGGATCCACACTAGTAATGAAATTACTAAAACAAGGAGATTTTTGTGTGAATTTTTAAAGTTTATGATGTTATCGAGGAAGCTGAGGTTTTCTAATATGGAGTAGTTAAAGTATAGATTCATCACTAGGGATCATGGTTAATGGTCCATATCATTCAACATCTACTTTGAAATCAATGAATTTATTACCATTATGATAATATTCAGAATGTATTTTTCATACATCTATAGCTTTAGCATCTAAGGTAATTTTAGGTGTAGGTTTTATTTGAGGGGTGTGAGGTTATGTGGTGTCAACTAAGGTGTGTTAGTTGGTATCATAGATGAATATTTGATTGTATTGAGGTGGATAGCCTTAATGGTATCAATGGAAGGAAGATGTTTTAAATGTTTGGTTATGTTAAAGTGTAGAATGTTTAGGAGTTGAGAGTTATTCAAGTACCCATGGGGTATATAGTAGTGGAGGATTAATGGGAGATACATGACCTTCAGGTTCTAATTCAATATTAGTTGATATATGAATGACATGGACATCATGGTTGAAGGCATGTATTTTGGATAATGTATTTTGACAGTGTTTTATATCTAAGTGTTGTTATTGAGCTTGGGATATAATATAATTATCATCATATGGGTGGGAAATAGTGCATTCATTTGTTTCTATAGGGGAATCAGAAATTGGCGTGCCTAAATAACTATTTTTTTGTGGAAACATGGTTAAATGATCATGAAATAATTTTTCCACTCCATAATCATCACATGTGAAATCATATTCTATGTAAGAATATTCATATGCATTACATAGAGGAAGAATTTTAGAGATATCATCAATTAAAGGAATGGTATGATCATGTGGAATCAAACAAGGAGGAAGCCATTCTGAAATGTAAGGAGGTAATTTAGTTGTATCACACTTATTTTATAATTCATTAGGCTCATCATCATCAAAATCAACAATAGTAACCTATAAATCTATATTCATATTAACAAATCCAGGTATAGGTGCACTATTAATACGTGGAGTGGTTAGAATCCAATATTGGGATTTTGGGTTTGGTAGTTGTATACTCTATGGATTATGATCAGCTTCATATTTTAGCATTTTCCATTATGAATGAATTTAATACAGTAAATTCCTGAGGATGTAATAAATAACATATGATGTGTCCATGGGTGACCTAGGAGCATATTGTAAGATAACGATAAATCAGGAACCATACGTTTAGTGTGTACTATCTTAGGTCCAATAGCGAGTAGGAGCTAAATACAACCAAGTGGTTTTTTACTTGTTTTATCAAATCCTCTACATTTGATATGAGTTAGCTTAAGATTATATTTGGTATATCTAATCTATTTTATTAAACAAAGAGAGGTGACATTAACTCTTGATCCTTCATCTACTAAGATATTTTGAATGAGCGTATTATTGATTATAATTTTAATGAAGAGGGGTAGATCATCAACTCAAAAAAGAATTTCAACTTCAAGAAATTCTATGGAAGGTTTAGAAGAGGTAAAAATAGTTTCAATAGTATATACATCTGTAGATCAAGGGTCTTTAGGAAGATTTTATAAATCAAGGGATGGTGGTTCTTTAATGTTTTGTAATTATTGCATTAAATATTTATATGATGATATGGAGAAGTATGAGCTAAATCCATGAGGGGTATTTTACAAGTCATTAAAGTGATTTTTTATAAGAAATTCTAAAGTGGTTTAGAAGATGAAGAACTAAAATGAAATTTATGAGTTATTTTTTTGTAATAATAAGATACGCATATTGAGGTTTTGGTTGTAGGATTATTTCCTTATTTTTTTATAAGTTATGATAGTGGTGGTATCTTTAAGGAATTGGTCTTCGATTGATGGTTTTTAGGTTTAGTAACTAGATCTTTGTGAGCAAGTTTTCATCTATAATTGACCTTGTCTACATTCACATATTGGAAATTGGTATAATATTGGTCATAATAAACATTGATTTCACACATATCCTTATTTTAATGGTGTGGGTTAAAAGTAGAGAAAGATTTTTGCGGTTTGGATGATGAAGGTTTGGTGAATTGTTTCTTTTGAGAGGCTTTAACATAGTCATGATAATGTAATTTGATTGTAGTATCATGATCAAATGTATCTCCTAACATAAAAGAAGTATCAAATTTAAGAATCTAATGACATTTTTTATGAGAATGACCCAAATTAGCATGGAACCAATAGAATTTATTAGGATCATACCATGAAGGTGGAACATTATTATAGGTTAAAGGTTTAGAGGGAGATAATATTTGCTTCATTTTTTTTACTATTAATGGTGTATGGGAAGTAAGGGAGTTATCCACTTTGACTAATTTTGTTTATGTTGAGGAGGATTTCTAGTAATCACATTAGTGGAATTTTGGAAAGATCTCTTGATGTATTTATGATTTGGCTCAAATTGTTTCAAAAGAAAGTCTTGTCTTTTAGCTTGATCAATTTCATCATTTAGATTTGGTGGAAAAAAATTTCAAGCCTTATATGGAAGTGAGGGTCTTAATGTGGTTATAAAGAGTTTTAATATATTATCATCATTCATGTTATGATTTGTTTTATGAGCCAAAGATTTCCATCATTTAATGAATTCATGGGTTGATTCAGAGGGTCATTATTTAACATTGATAAAATGACTAAGACAATTTTTAGGAAGGTCAATCTATTGAAATTATCTAAGAAATAAACCAAATATTCTAATTACTAGATAAATTTTGATGTAAGGGATTATACCTTTATAGTACATATCTTGTAAAAGTCTTGACTAGAAGCTTGGTGGTACCAAAGGTGTTTATTTGAATCCATTATTTGTAGAGATTACCAAATGATATAAGGAAGGATGCGGGGTATTTAGTCCCATCATATATAATAGTTAGAGAATGTTTTTAAGATCAATAGAAATAATGAAAGGAACTAAAGGTTCATTTTGTATATTTTAAGCTACATATCTTGTAAAAGTCTTGACTAGAAGTTTGGTGGTAGAAAAGGTGTTTGTTTGAATCCATTATTTCTAGAGATTACAAAATGATTTAAGGAAGGATATAGGGTATTTATTCCCATCATATTTAATAGTTGGAGAAATGTTTTAAAGATCAATAGAAATAATGAAAGGAACTAAAGGTTCATTTTGTATATTTTTAAGCCTCTTTTTCTACATAATGGGTTACATAATGATATTTCCATTGGCATCTCTATGAGGAGAAGGGATAAAGTTGTAATTAGTTTGAGGTAAAATAATATAAGGTTTATTATTCATGTGTAATAGTTATTTTTGTATGTGCATCATTTGATATGTATTTGTTGTTTGCATAACATTAATTTGTCGGACTATTTGTTCAAGGATTTGAGTAGTATCTATTTGTGAATTTGGATTATTAGGATTTGAAGGGGGAAGGTTAATGTTGGTATTAAGAGAAACATTGGTTTTTGTGGGAAGACGAATGTTACCTATTAATGGATTTCCTATAGAGTTATTTTTTAGGCTTGTGTCAATTTCTCCTACTATGTAGTAAGTTAGTTTTGATAGGGTATTGTCTTGAGAAGTTTGAAATTGATCTAGTCCATTAGTGTCATCATGTTGAGTAATTTGAACCATATTGAAATCCATGGATGAAGGGTGAGAAGGTACACCAAGAGTGAGTATCCTCTTGGGTAATGACGTTAGGAAGGAAAGAAAAACCTATGTATCATTTAAATTGATTAAGTATATCTAAGAAGATTTTAAAAGGGGATTTTATGATGTGTAAAATAGGAATATAAGAAGGGGGAAAATAAAGAAATCCAATTAGGTAGGCCTAGGTAGAATAGTTTGAATGCTTATTTAATATTTTGTGATTTGGTATTGTGTGAATAAATAAAGTGACTAATTTGGTATATTAATCTTCTTAGTTATATTATGTACATTACTCTAAGAAAATAAGTAGATAAATGAAAAGTGAATTAATGACTATTAATGTGAGTTAATTTCCTTTTCTTGAAGAAAACACAATACTAGGTCAATTGGAATGACCTAGTATGCAAATAATACAGAATAGAGTCGATCGGGTTGACTCTATCTATTGTAAAATAGTCTAGAGAAACATAATCAATAAAGTCAACTGAGTTTCCTATGTAAAAAAAAGTTAAAGAACTAAGTCTATCTAATTAACTTAGTTTATTGTAAGCTGATAATTTTTATAAGACTAAAATTTTGGGAAAACAAAATATAATTTAACTGAAAATGAAATGACTAAGATGATTAGAATGAACCTAAAGTTGTTTTTATCAATTTAATTTTTGATTGATTTTAGCAAGGTACTAAATCTTATAATTTATTTTTTTTAGCTATGTTATCTAGATGAGATCATGAACCTACAAAATAAGATGTTAAAATAAAGTCAAACTAGTTGATTAAGTTTACATAGACTGAGTAATTAAAAATAACTGAAACAACTATGTCAATAAGATTGATCTAGTATTCTAGATATAGGTTAAAATTTTAAAAAAATAGGATGAAGAACTAAATTGATAGGATATTGTGTGGCAAGGGAAATATCTGATCATAGAGAATCAAACAAGATCGACATGTTCACTTAAGTTGAAAAACATGTAAGTCAATGCCTTCACTATGTTGATCAAATGAATGAAGTAGAAGATGACCTACAAATAATAAATAACTAAGTAAAAAATATTGATTCATTTGTCTTTAGGAGAGAAATACCTCCAAAAAGAACTAAACTAAGTTGATTAGATTGACTACATATTTAGACCTACACAAAAACTATTGCATTGAGTCGACAAAGTTGATCTAGTAGTCTGAAGATGAAGGTTGAAAACTTGTAAGGGTTAGTTCACATCAAGTTCACCATAATGTATGAAAGCAAAAGTGAATATGTTGATAATCAGGTTCATATAAGATAAATCATCTAACTATACTACTAAGAATATGTTGATAATTAGGTTCATGAACAATATGGATCTACTAAACCTACCTAAGGGATCTCTTATCATATGACATGAGTATAGAGGGTTTTAAAGCCTCTATTCAAGAAACACCATAAAATAAACTTAGTTAGGTCTTGGTATTTACAATAAATAACAAATTAAAGTAAATATAATCTAGTTCTCATTAAATCTTGTGGCACAAAATGGGGGATAAACATAAATAATGAACATGCAAAGAAGAACTATACTCAATCCATTTTAGAGGTAATCCTAAGCATGAATATATA
Source organism: Torreya grandis (assembly GCA_037957365.1). Lineage (NCBI taxonomy): Eukaryota > Viridiplantae > Streptophyta > Pinopsida > Cupressales > Taxaceae > Torreya > Torreya grandis. The sequence goes on from JARHVA010000078.1 coordinate 3,574,129, forward strand.
ATACATTCATAACCCATTATACATTCAAATCTATTTACTAATAATATAAAATTAAAATTTAAGAATACTTACATTTAAAATAAACCTATCAATCCTTGACCTTTCCCTTGGTTAATGGTTCTTTTAAAGAAGTTGTTGTGGTTTACAAAGATCACAAATATAGGTTAACTCTAGGATACAGGACTTTACTTATGCAACCAAGACATTTCCATAAGGAAATAGTCTTCTCCAAGTAGTATGAAAACCTAAGTAATGAATCCTAAAGTATAATGGTAGATAATTATAAAATTAAGAACAAATTAATTATTATCTCTATTGGAAATGGGGTGAAGGATGTGTATATATATCCTGATTTAACCCTAAACCCTTCCAAAACTTTAGCCAATGTAGTCAGCCAAAGTTGACCTAGTTAGTTAGGAAATAGAATAATTAGGTCTCAGATTAAGTTGACTAGGCTAAATTATTCCCATAACATGGTCAATCCTTAGAACTAAGCTGACCCAATCAAGTACATTAGTAATTTGTAAAAATGGGTTTTGGCTTAGACAAGGGCTATGTGAGGTAACAAATTATCTGTATAAGAGTGTAACGAAGGTGTCAATTCTTAGGGAAATGTACATGAGAGGTTTGTAATGGTTATATGTGGAGGTATAGGGAACAATAATCTTACAAAGGAACAAAGGCCTACCCACCCCTTTCTTGAGGTTGAGGCTCAATAGGTTCCTACAAGAGAGAAAACATGAGTAATTGATAAAGTTTAAAAATATTGTTTGTATACACAATCAAGCATGATATAGATATAATTGGTGTAAAAATTGACATCTATATGACTTCATTCATAAAATACCTTATTCCCAACTATTCAACCTACTTAGATTCTCTACAAGTAATCAATCTATTGAATACTCACACTTTTGATCAATTGCTTGAAAAGATAGTAGAAAGAAAAAATGACTTTGGAATAAAAATTGAATACATAATAGGATAAGTGTGTGTTATGTCAAATAAAATTATTCAAAAACATCCAAAAAAGTCATGTCTTCCAAAAATGAAGGAAATAATAATCACAATGGAAAAGGTGAAAAAATGAAAATCAAGGTGGTAAAAAAGAAAATGATAAACAAAGCCTTTGTTGCAAATGGTGTGACAAAAAAGGAAGCCAAGATACTCATAAATACAAAAATCCATGGGATAAAATTGAAATATATCATAAGAATAAAGAATAAAAATCAAAGAAAACAAAATATTCAAAATCTGCCCAATTACTAGTGAATGTGTGTTTTCTAGTATAGTTGATCAAGAAAACAATGTCTTAATTAGTTCATCACGGTTTGATGCTTGGGTTATTGATACTAGTGCCACTATACATATGAATTTTATAAAAATACTTTTTTAAGAGTTTAGTGAATAAAGTATCAATGCAATCATCTTTACTATATATGAGGAAGGTAAACTACTCAAACTTAGGGGTGAGCCATCAAATACAAGGAATTATGGTCATTTCATGGAAGACAAAATGTATCAAAACATGTTGTGGCATGTTTTATTTAGGCACACTCACTATAAAAACATTTGTGTATTACAAATGAATGGTATTTTTGGCATGTATACATTACCCATAAAATCATTTAAAAAGTGTGAAGCCTATATCTTGGATAAACACGTAAGAGAAATGTTCTAGAATTCATAGTGGAAAGTTGATAAAAACATTACAACTAGTTCACTTGGACTTATATTATATTTTAATCCTCTCTATTGGTAGTAAAAATTATTTCATATTGTTCATTTATCAATATAAAAGGATGACTTGGATATACTTTCTAAAAAAAAAAATAGAAGCCTTTGAAACTTTCCAAAAATTTTGAACCATGGGTAAAAATTAAGATCAAACCCACATTGATACACTAAACATAGATAATTGTTTTGAATACATTTCAAATAAATTTGAATCCTATCTTTATAAAAATGGGATCAAACACCATCTCATAGTTCCTCACACTTTTAAATAAAATATAGTTTTAGAAGGATGAACACAACTGTGATGAATATGGTTTATGTTATGTTGTACTTCAAAGGGGAAAATTTTCACTTTTGGGTCAAAATAACTAAAATAATAGTATACCTCCCCAATAGATCACCATAAACAACTCTTGAACCTAAGACTCCATATGAGATGTGGTGTGGTCATCTTCCTTCAGTGTGACATATTCAAATTTTCAAATCCACTTGTTATGCATTAATTAGAAAAGAGAAGTGAAATAAGTTGGACCATAGAAGTCAAAATGCATCCACTTTAGATATTATAAATCATTTATGGTATACAATATATACATTGAGGCATTAAATAATTTTATTTTCACAAGAAAAGTTATATTCTTTGAGACTATAAAGACAAAGAACACATTGATAGGAAACTGAGTCGACTTGATAAGTATGCAAATTTTTATGTCTATAGAGAAAGTGATTTGGACGTCTCAAAAAATGAGTGAGGGACACACATTTAGGAATATATTTATTTTCTATTGTCTCCTATATATGAGATTGAAAATCCTTCTAAAGGAGAGAGTGAAACTTTATCATACAATTAAAAGGAAATAGTATAATAGAGGGAATAAAATGATGAAATTTCAGAGTATGAACTTGAATCACCTAAAACATAGAAATAGATGCTTAAGTGGTCCTTTCAAAAATTTAAAGATGTGAAACTTGATGAAGTTGGGAAAACATGCACTAGAAGTGGACATGCAATTGCATCATAATTAGATAAGTCCACTAAATAAATTTAAGATAAGATTGAAAATATCACCTTAAATGATTCTCTATAAAAATAACTCAATGTTGCATTTGATTGAGAACCAACATATTTCAAATAGGATGATAAGCTTGAATCTTGGAGACAAGCAATGAAATATGAGTAAAGTGGATTGGTAAAAAATGGGATTTAGAAATTGATTGATCTTTTATATGGTTGCAAACTTATTGTATAAAAGTGGGTCTACCATAATAAATACAAGTTTTATGGCTAACTTGACAAGTAAAAATCAATGCTTATCAAAAAGGGATATAATAACTAAAATAAGGAATTAACTATAATGAAACCTTTGAACCTATAGTAAAATGGACTACCATTCAAACAATGTTGGCTCTATTATTTCACAATGGATGGAAATTTCACCCAATGGATCTCAAAACTACATTCCTAAATGGTGACTTCAAGGAAAATATGTACATGACACAACCTAGAGGTTTTACAGTAAACAAACAAGAGTAAAAGGTGTGAAAACTAGAAAATCATTATATGGTTTGAAACAAGCCCTTCAAGCATAACACAACAAACTAGGTGAGCATATCATGAACATGAAATTCAAATGTTTTAAGTTTGAATATGTAACTCTTTTTCATAAAAATAGTTGAATTTTTGGTGGTGTATGTTGATTATTTTCTCACCATATGGAACAATCAATGGTACACTATAAACTTCAAAACTTAGTTGATGAAGATATTTAAAATTACTGATTTGGGTTATCTTCATTACTATTTGGTTATTGAAGTAATTTAAAAACCAAAGTAGTTATTCATCACTCAACATAAGTACATCAAGAACATTATGAACAAGTTTATAATGGAAGATTGCAAGCTTCTCAGCACACCCATGAAATAGAATCTCAAATTGACATATGAAGATTCAATAGATTTGGTTTATGTCACTAAATATAGATAACTCATTAGAAGTCTGATTTATGTGACCACAACTTGGAATAACATATCATTTGTAGTTGGTGTCATCTCAAGATTCATGTAATAACCTAAGGATAGAAATTGGGTAGCAACAAAAAGGGTTCTCAGATATCTCAAAAGAACATAAAATTTTGGGCTCAAATACTCTAGGGAAGGAGACATTAAATTGGTTGGGTATTTAGATTCTAACTATGCTAGTGACCATGAATATGGAAATTCCACCTTAGGGTTTTTAATGAATTTGGGAATAATAGTTTTTAATTATAAATATAAGAAGCAATCAGTGGTGGTAATTTCCTTAGTATAAGTAGAATATATGGCCACTTCAGAGGTAACTAGAGAAATATTGTGGCTCAGAAGGGTTCTTTTAGATTTTTATAATAAATAGATTTCATCAATAGCTCTCATGGTTGACAACACTTCTATAGTATAGATGGAAAAAAATCTATTCATTCAAAACTAAACCAAACATATCAATACTAACATTCACCTAATTCATCACTATGTGAAAGACGGCAGTTCAAGTTGCAACATTGTCCTATAATAAAGCAACTGATAGACATCCTAACAAAAGTGCTTAGATGAGAAAAATTGGAATGTTTAGAGGAATTCTTGGTCTAAAAACCACCCTTGTAGATTAAGGGGGGATGTAATAAATATAACATAGTTTTTATTAATCATATGTGTCTAGCTTAGGTGTTATGTGTTTATCTCATTCAATAAGTTCTTCATTCCCATAGGAATAGAAAAGGTTAGTTTTTGAAATGTGAAACAAATATCATTCTTGGATTTAATATTGTAATGTTTGATCTATTTCAAATTTAATCATTAAATATAATATCATTTTCATTCCATCAATAATCTTTCTGATATGTCATTTGGATGAAGGCTTTATGGTGGTGACATATAATATTGGGTGGAAAGATGTTGTCATGAAGATTAGTATAAATTTCTTGATACCATAGAGGGTTAGGATAAAAACTTCCACGTAATTATTTAGGTGTCATTTCTTGATGGGCAGGTGATAAGAGTTGTTATACTAAAAATTGATTCTCATACACATTAGGAGTCATTTCTAGTAGTGATCCAATAGTGGCCATCACAATGGTTGCCTTATTAATTCCCTAGGTACTTGCTCAAAATATATGAACTAAAAGTGTAGATTTAAATTTTCAACAATTTATTTGAAGGGTATAAACTTATCATCATTTGTTTGAAACTAATTATTAACCTTTTTAATGATAAGATGGGAGTATCCATAGAATTGTATATGTTGGATGTTCCATTGATAGGCTAAATAGAGACCAACTATTAGGGCCTCATATTTAAAAATATTGTTTGTGCATTGAAAGGCAATCCTAAAAGCTTTAGGAATGAAATATCCTTGAGGACTGACAAGGAAAATGTCAGCCTCTAAACCATGAGTGGTTGAATAACCATCAAAGCAGAGCTTTCAGGAGGGTGACTCTTTAGTTTTTGTGATTGATTCATCTAAAAATTTAATTTTTAAAGGAACTGTATCAGACAAAGGAGATTTCACCAATTGATATTCCAAGACTTATGCTTTGATTTTCATACTCAATGCATAATTCACAAGGGATCATTATCCATTTATCCATTATTCTTGTGAGGGTAGATTTAGATTACAAATGTTTGAGAGGATCTATCTTAGCTATGATCTTGACTTGATTATTGAGAATGTAATGTCTAAGTTTTTGGTAAGTGAAGAAAATTGTTAGACATGATTTTTATATTATAGTTTATCTCCTAAGATATAAGAGTTATGTTGAGTTAATAAATGCATGTTTATTTTCCATCCTCATTATGTTGTGCTAATAGAGCTCCAAAGCCATTTTTTGTAGCTGAGATATATAGAAGTAAATGTTTTCTAGGTGTTAATGGTGCTAGCACTAGAGGTTTCATTAAGTATTGTTTAATATCCTCAAAATATTTTTGATATTCTAGACTCTGAGACTAAGATCATTTATTTAATAAATGCATGAAGGGTTGACATTTATTATCCAATTATGAAATGAAGTAACAAATGGCCTATAATTTTCCCTATAGACTTTAAAGCTACTTAAGGTTCTTAGGAGGAGGCATTTTAGTAATAGCTCAGACCTTGGTTGGACCTAATTTGATGCCTCATCAAGAGAAAATGAAGCCCAATACTTTTCAAAATGTAACCCCAAATACACAATTCTTAGGATTAATCCAAACTTTATATTCTCTTAAGATCTCAAATATCCTATGAAGAATGACTGGATGCTTAGCTCATGTTCTAGATTTTCCCAAGATTATTATTTTTGGTTTATATTTTGTAAATATAAACATATAAAAAATCTCATAAAAGACATAAAGTTAAACCATTTTTGTAAATTTATCTCTCTTGATTCAAATGAGATGGAGGAATACAAAATATATAGGTTGAGGAGCACCTAATACTGAGGAGTCTATCCTCATCCCCAAATCTCTCAACCTCTCTAACAAATCACTCTCAAACCCTTTATTCTCTCACACACACCTATCTACATGAGTTGTGAGAAAATAACTCACATAAAATATATATATTAATAATGATTTGTATTTACAACTCATATTAATAATAAACTATACACAAATATAATAATGTGAGCACTAACCTAAACATGATTTTTGTAACAAAGATATCATCCACATAATATTTGACTATATCATGCATCATATCATGGAATATTATATTCATAGATCTTTGGTATCTTGTAATAGATTTTTTAAGTCTAAATATCATTACTTGATAACATAAGGTACCCTACATAGTTGTAAATGTTATTTTGTGTTAGTATTCTAACATGGTTTAGATTTTATTATAGCTATAAAATCCATCCATAAGTGAGAGCATATCATAATTTAAAGTTGAATCCAAGATCATATCAATATTTGGTAGTGGAAAATAATCCTTAGGGTAAGTCGTATTTATATCCCTAAAGTCATTAAAGATTCAAATTTCACCCTGAGGTTTGCCAACAGGGATGATTTTAGATATACAGCTAGAATAGTATATTGTTTGAATGAAACTAACTTCTAAGAATTTTTTTAGTTCTTATTTAACCAATAGTGCCAATTTTGGGTTCATCTTTCAAATATTTTTCTTAATAGGTTTAGCATTTTGATGAATGACTAGATGATACACTACTATGGCTAGATCAAATCCTTGCATATCATAATAACACTAGGAAAATACATCAATAATTTTTTTGAGAAGAGCAACAAGAATTTATCTTTCCTTAGGGGTTAAGGTGTCTTGGTGCATACAAAAGGATGGGGGGAATAATTAAAGTTTTCCATTAACTCCCATGTTGTTGAGGTTATAAATAATTAATTGGCCACACAAGTATTTCATCTAACAATTGACTACTATATTATAGAGATAAATTTATTACATTAAACACAATGGGTTTCAATTCAAAAAAATTGACACAAAAGTCTTATTTAATACATAAAGGCAAAACAATACAAAATACTCTGTATTCTTACCCAAACCTCTACCTACACATTAGCAACATACACATTCCTATATACACTAAAAACAATAAAAATAATGCAATCTAGTATTTTTACACTAGCCCTAATAAAGACAATTCCATTATATTATAAGGGTGAGAATGTATCTATCTTTGTCTTATCCCCACATCTCTTTAACTTCTACCAACATTTAATATCCATCATAGGAATCAACATGTTCAAAGTGGCTCAATAAAAGGACAAAATATGTTTGAGAATCAACAACTGAATTCTAAAATGAAATGTCCACCTATAAATGGACCCAATCAGGCCTTTTGGTCTACTCACAAATATATTAAAATGCTCTTTCTCCTTTAAAATTTTGGGCAAACTTTTAGAATGAGATAAAATGATTTTAAAGTGAAGCCAAAATAATTAATCTAATTTTAAAGTTAAGCATGAAATATACTGAGAGGGGGGTGAATCAGTATATTATATATCTTTTACCTAATCTAATTTCTTTTATTTAACCACTTAATCACACATTCAAGAAATGATATAAAACTAAAAAAATAATATGCACCACATGAGAGAGAGAGAGAGAGAGAGAGAGAGAGAGTATATCTTTACGTGGAAACTCAAAGTGGGAAAAACCATGGAGAACAATCTCAATTATATGAATGAGCATCAACTCAAAATACAAAGTTCACAAGCACCAACTTGTAGGAGCACCAACCCCTTTTCCGAGCACCAACCCATATGAGTAGTAACCCCTTGCAAATATTTGTGAGCACCAACCCACAGGAGCACCAAACCCTCTTGTATATAAAACACAACTATCTCTCAATGTTGCTTACTCAACAAATGATAAAACTCTATAATATCTCCTGATTTTCTCTCTTTGAAAACAAAAACAAACCAAGCACTCTCTTGCATATTATAAATGGCTTCTCAAGCCTTTATTTATAGATTTCCAAATGAACATTGGCATTCACCTTTTGTGAACCTTCAATCCTTATGGAAAATGGCACCAAACTTGTTGACCATTCATAAGAAAAAGTTTACTTTCCTCTTTTCTATTTATCTTGGTGACTTTTCATATTCCTCAAAGTGTCCCTTCATGGAAAAATGTGCCATACCCTCTTTTATCTTCACATGGTGACTCTTGGAATTCCTCAAGATGACTCTTCATGAGAAAATGTGTTCCATTCCTCTTTTTTCTTTTACCCATGACTCTTTGACTTCTCCATGGGCCCTCTTTTGACTTATATGCAACTAAAAATATATTCATTAATATTAAATAAATATTAACACACATTATCCAAGATATGAATATTAAATACATCATTAAATGCAATGGGGCCTTTAACACCAATAATGTTGGACCTTTGACATCAATGACAATATTTCCAACACCCAAACCTCTGCCTGCACATTGGCAACATACACATTCATATATACACCAAGAAAAATAAAAATAATGCAATCTAATATTTTTCCACTAGCCCTAATAAAGACAATTCCATTATATTATAAGGGCGAGAATGGTTCTATCTTGGTCTTATCCCCATATCTCTTTGAATTTTACCAACATTTAATATCCATCATAGGAATTAACATGCTCAAAGTGGCTCAATAAAAGGATAAAATATGTTTGAGAATATACAACTAACTTCTAAAATGAAATGTCCACCTATAGATGGACCCAATCAGGTCTTTTGGTCTACTCACAAATAGAATAAAATGCTCTTTCTCCTTTAAAATCTTGGGCAGACTTTTAGAATGAGATAAAATGATTTTAAATTAAATCCAAAATAATTGGGCTCTCACTTCATTGAATATCCCTATTTGAAGATTCCAGAATATTCCCTTGATCTAATCAAGCTTTAAGAGCACCAAAACTTATTTAAATAAAGTTAAGACCCAATCAGTCTTGTTTAGCACTGTGAAATGAGATTTTCAATCTTAGGATTCATTCAGACTTTTCTTGAATGTAAAAATTATGTTTGAAGTAAATTAAATTAAGATAGATTTTAATGACACTAAAATTATTTTGAAATGTAGAAGTTTAGTCAGGCTTCTCCTTGCCACTTTATACCACACAAAACTTTCTTTGACTAAGACCTTTTTGGGTTTTGTTGGAAAGGGTAAAAGCTATAATGGCTGTGTAGAGAGAAAAATAATAAAAGTATATTTAAGAAAATTATACCAAATTTGAAAGGCCCAGGTGGGTAACAACTACACAACACAAAAATTGAAATAGGGGAAGGGAAGAGAATGAGGTAACAAACAATTAAAATTTCATATATATAATTTTGAAAAAATTCCTTCTATAATCATAGCTACAACTATTTAGAAATAACTCACAAAATGAACTCAAAAAGGACTATCCTTGTTTTATTTGACTGATGTCAACAAATACACTTCTCTTTTTGTTATTACTTTATTTTTTCCCCTATTCTATTGTTCAATCCTCACAGGCTACAACACATTCAATTTTTTGTTGCTCTCTATCATTTCTATGGAGTGCTTTGCTCTTCTCCATAGATTTTCTATGTTCCCTTACCCTATTCCCCTATTCTTTCACTATTATAATTTCCTTTTCAAGCTACTTCTCTTTTTTATGATGCATTGAATCTATCTATATTACTTTTTGTCTCTCTATAACTAACTTAAAAATAGTTGTCACCTACCATGTGAATTTTCCCCAAATAAGCTTTGAAGGTTCCAAAATTCAAATTTCAAAATGGATGCATTTAATTCCTATAGCTATCATATTCTAGAGAGGTTGGGTAGAGGGTAGAAAGTTAAAATAAATAATATTTTAACACTCCCCCTTATTTTTGACCTTTTTACCATGGTTAGTTATACTTTTCTCAGTCTCTAAAACCTCTTTATAACTTCTCTTTAGCTTCCCAAAATATTTTGTATCCTTTTTATGAATATCCAAAGCTTCATTACTGAATTCCATAGCTCTACTAATAGATTCCATTTATGGACTATTGAAATACATAGCTAGACTATAATCTATAGCTAATTTTCCAAGATCCATAGCTAGACTGATGAAATCTATAGATGGACTATAATCTATAGCTATACTAATGAAATCCATAGCTAGACTATAAAAATCTATAGCTACCCTACCAAAATTTGTAGATAAACTATAATTTGTAGCTAAAATTTTAAAATTTGTAGCTACCTTATTGAAATATGTAGCTATGTTGTAGGAGTCTAAATCTATGTTGTTTGAGTCTATAGCTCTGTTGTAACACTTTGGAAATATCATAACACTTTATAGGCCTAATTTTATAGCATTAATGACCCCTAATCTTCCTCTTAAATACATGAAAGTGTCTTTAGACAATGGCTTAGTAAAAATATTAGTTAACTATTGATCAAAATTGTAAAAACTAAGCTCTATGACATGATTTTTAACTAACTCTCAAATGAAGTGATACCTAATTATAATATGATTACTCCTACCATGAAAGATAGGGTTATTTGACAACACTATGGATGATAAATTATCATAATAGACCATAGAAGCTCTTTGATTTTCCTCATGCAAATCAAAAAGTATCCTTGTCAACCATATAGCCCAGTATGTTATTGTATTGGTTGTTATATACTTCACTTTATCTATAGAGAGTGACACTATCAATTTTTTGTTTGAAGCCCAAGATACAGCTCCTAATTCAAGATAAATACACATACCCTGAAGTGCTCTTTTGTTCATCAAGACTACCTACACAATCACTATCCATGTAACCAACAAGCTAAACTCATCTATTACTGCATACAAAAATCCATACTCCCTTGATCCATTCATGTACCTCAATATCCTCTTACCTAATTGTTAATGTGTCAACTTTGGCATCTCCATAAATCTTGATATGAGGCTGACTACATGCATAATGTTTGGCCTAGTTGCAATCAAATACTTAGTTTGGCATATGAATATGCCTTCATCCATTTGATTTACCTCTATTCCAAGAAAATACTTCAAGAACCCCAAATCAATCATCTCAAATTCATTTTTCATGGCTATTTTGAATTCTTCAATAAACTAAATTGCATTACCAGTGAATATTATATCATCCATATATAATATAATAATCAAAATACCTTCCTTAAATGCTTTGATGTATAGTGTGGGCTCACTTACACTTTGGATAAAGTTGTTGCTCAAAAAGTATGAGTCTATATAGTTGTACCATGATCTCGGGGCTTGCTTGATCCCATACAATGCCTTTTTCAACCTATACACTTTGTTCTCATGCTTAAGAATCTCATATCTGAGTGGCTATCCCACATAGACCTCTTATTCTAGCATTCCATTCAAAAATTCTAACTTCACATCCATTTGATGCACCTTCCACTTGTGTTGGGAAACAATGGCTATGATTTTCCTTATCATTTCTAGCCTTGCTATAGGTGCAAATGTTTTATTGTAATCACATTTATTCCTTTGATTATAGCCCTTCACCACTAGCCTTACCTTATGCCTCTCTATCTTTCCTTTAAGATTAGTTTCTATCTTGTACACCCACTTAAATACTATGACCTCTTTTCCTTTTGGTAGGTCAATTAACTCCAAAGTCTCATTTATCTCTATGGCATGCATCTTTTCATCCATTTCCTCACACTACTTACTATTCTTGATTGCTTCTTCAAAGTAGATAGGATCATCTGATTAAAAAAAATCATAATTCATAATTCCATCTTGATTTTTCTCATACCTTAACTGCTCATAGACTTCTTTCAATCTCCTTGTCCTTACTTGTCATTGATTTGAGTTGGAGGAGGAGGATGTTGACTCATGAATAACTCCTTAACCTCTTTGATGGCTACTACCACTAGATGAATCAGCCATTTTTGAAATAGGGGTCCAATATGGTGCATTGGTGGTTGTACCACATATTGTTTTATATTTAATAAAAGTTCTACCAGCCCTTGTTTCTACATTCTCTTCTTCTTATATCTCTTCTGAAGCTTCATTCTCAATGAATTGAACATCCCAACTAATTATGATCTCTTTGATGATGGGATTGTATAATTGATAAGCCTTTGATTGGTCAATATACTCTATGAATATGCATTTCTCACCTTTTTCATCCCATTTCATCTTTATTTACTTGGGCACATGTGTGTATGCTACACAACTAAACACTCTAAGGTGTTCTACACTTGAATTTTGACTTTTCCATGCTTCTTGAGGGATCACATTCCTCACACTCTTTATGGGACATATATTCACAATTACATAACTATTTTTATAGCCTTATCCCAAAAATCATTATCCAAACCCTTTTCCTTTAGCATGGTCCTTGCCATCTCTTGGATGGTCCTATTTTTCCTCTTGATCACACCATTTTGTTGCAGTGTAGACCTGGATGTAAATTGATTCTTTATGCCATGATCCTTAAAAAAACTCATGAACTCATTGGATATATACTCCCCCCCTCTATCCATCCTCACAATCTTGATGTAGTGGCCACTTTGCTTCTCCATCATGGCCTTGAATTGCTTGAAGGTCTCAAATGCTTCCAATTTATTCTTCAATAAGTACTCCCATATCTGTTGGGTATAATCATCTATGAATTTCATGAAATAGACATTATTGGATAAGAAGGGGGTATTCATTAGACCACACAAGTCTAAATGTATCAATTCTAAATGATCTCTAGATCTCTATGTTTTACCCACAAGAAATACACATTTATGTTGCTTCTCTAATATGCATCCTTCACACACTTTGTTTGGTTGTCCTATAAGGGGAAGCCCTTTCACTATGTGATTTTTGTGAATAATATTCAACCCTCCAAATGCCTATACCTAAGATGCCAAAGAGTAGACTCATCTATTACCATAATTTTAAACACTGCTACAAGGTCACTTTGTATTCTTAATGGAAACATCCAATTACTTGTCATCTTGACTGCTGAAATATTTTTATTATATCCACTCTTATCAAAGATAATACACTCACCATTCTCAAACCTGATTTTTTACCCCTTTTGGATAAGCTACCCAATTCTAATAAGGTTGTGCTTCAACTTGAGTACATAGTAAACATCATGAATCTACCTTTTGTCACCTTTCTGGGTGCAAATAGAAATGTTACCTTTGCCCATGATGGGAGCCTTCTCATTGTTTCCCATATTCACCTCTGATTTGATTGAGTCATCTATGTGGTTGAACATCTCTTTGTTCCCACTCATGTGGTTGCTACAACCACTATCCAAGTACCATGTCTCCTTTCCACTTTTCTCAACAATGTTACATGTTATAAACAAAAATCCACCTTTATCATTCCTATTAGGTTCATCTTCTTGTGTATGTGAGAAATTTGAATTATATCTATTCATGTCATACTCCTTATTTATACACTCACTATCATATTGTTTATACCTCTTTCAATAATAGCATTGAATGCTATATTTATCATACCTTTGTGTAGATCCACCTCTAGAAGTGTTGTTTCTCCTTCCTCTTCCTCTTCTATGTGACTCTTGATGGTTATGCTTTCCACCTTCTTGACTACTACAAGTTTTTCTTCTTCCTCTATTATTTGATCATCTCCCCCTTCCTTTCACATTCATATTGGTCTAGAATGCTTTCTTATAAGAGGAGATTTCCTACCTATTTAACCTTTATTCATGGGTTTACAAAGAACCCATTATCTCATCCATCATCATTTTCCTCAAATAATTTGAATCTTTTATTACAACCACTATAGGGTAAAATCTAATTGGAAGGATCCTCAATACCTTCTCAATGATCATATGATCTTCAAGGGTATCACCACATGTCTTCATTTGACTGACAATGTTCATTGTTCTTGTGAAGAAGTCATTGATAAACTTGTTCTCCTTCATTTATAGGGTCTCAAAGTCTCTTCTCAAGAGCTGAAAATTGACAAGCTTCACCTTGTCACTCCATTGATAGGTATTTTTCAAAAGTCCCATGTTTGTTTGAAATGGAAAACTAATGGTATCCTAGGAAATATTACATCAACCAATGCCATTTGTATATAACTAAGTGCCTTGACATATTTTCTCCTATTCTCCTTTAGTACATTCCTTTGTGATTGAGTTAATGCATTGAAGGATTCCATGTCTGTAACTTCATTATACCCAACTTCAACCAACTCTCATAGCTCTTGAGAGTTAAATATAGTTTTTATTTTGATGTTCTACACATCATAGTTTTTTCCATCAAAAGTAGGGCATTGCACCCATGACCCTAAACTTCCTACTACCATGTCTAAATAGACTCACAACCTGGTTATTCTTATATTGGTTTTTGTAAAGGGTAACAACTCTAATAGCTATGTAGGGAGAAAAATACCAAAAGTATATGTAGGAAAATTGTATCATATTTGAAAGGCCCACGTGGGCAAAAAATAGACAACACAAAAATTGAAATAGGGGAAGGGAAGAGAATGACATAACAAAAAATTAAAATTTTCATATATATAAATCTGAAAAAAATCCTTCTATAATCATAGCTACATATATTTATAAATAACTCACAAAATAAACTCAAAAAGGACTTTCCTTATTTTCTTTGATTATTGTCAACAAATAAATTTCTCTTACTACTGCTACTCTATTTTCCCCCTATTCTGCTACTCTCTCCTCACAAGCTATAGCTCATTCACTTTTTCACTTCTCTCTCCCCTTACTATGGATTGCTCTACTCTTCTCCATAGCTTTGTTATGTTCCATTATTCTCTTCCCATATTCTTTCCCTAATTTACTTTCCTTTTCAATCTACTACTTTTTTTATTCTATTACATTAAATCCATCTATATTACTTTTTGTCTCTCTATAACTAATGTAAAAACAAATGTCACCTACCACACAAATTTTCCCCACAAACAAGTTCAAAATGCTCTGAATTTCAAATTTCAAAATGGTTGCATTTAATGCTTGTAGCTATCATATTCTAGAGTGGCTAGGTAGAGGGTATAAATTCAAAATAAATAATATTTTAGCAGGTTTCATCATGCCGTAAAACTATGCAAAAGTTATTTTTTGTTCAAATACCATTTTATAACTTGTAACTTTGAGCATCCTACAACACTAATCATATACAATACTAACTTGATCAAATTCTAATCTATGTTTATGACTACACATTATGAACACAACCAACTCTTACTAATCGGTAATGGAAAATTGATTTACTTTTGAAATTCCTAGCGAGCACATTTGAATTCAAGATTGAGTTTCTCAACTATATACTATGAATGGACTTCACCATATACTAACTTGAGTTTCATCTTACTATAGACCTCTAAAAAAGGAGAACTATCCAAAATCTTTATTTAACTAGTGATGAATATTCAATCACCATTAAATGAAACATTAGAACCAACCAATGACTATTTTTTCATTCTTAGTATTCCTAACCAGCACCACCAAGTCAAAATCCAATGTTCATACACTTGTTCAGTGATAAAATTCCAATTGGGACTATTGAGAAAAATGAAAAATAGTTGCTTACCTATGTGGGACTTCCTTCTTAGTTAGCATATAGGGAATATAATTGATATCTATGAATACTCTTGCAATTTAATATTCCTGATCAATAAAGTAAATAACATAATTCTTGTCAAAACCCAATCAGTATTCTAAGTCATAATTACTACTACTGAAGGTTACGAACTTATTCTAAAACCCATTTAGGATAGAAAACTCTGAATAGAACTATAGAAAGATAAATTGAAAAAATGGATCCTTTCTCAACAAAACACCAAGGCACATATCTTCTTACAAGCTTAACATTTAAAATTAAGGTTGATGTCACTAATAATAACCCATAAACTATAAGAACAACTTGGCATGAAAACTAATAAGACTTCATCCAAATACATAAACACACTAAAACTAAAAAAAATAAAAGAAAACAATAGGAATGTGAACACATTCTAAGTCATCATTACTACTACTAAAGGGTAAGAACTTTCACTAAGACCCATTCAAGACATAAAAGTTTGAATAGAACTACAAAAGATAACTTGAAAATATGAATCCTTTCTCAACAAAAAACCAAGGCAACTATCCTCTTACAAGCTTGACATTGAAAATTAAGGTTGGTGTTACCAAAATAACCCACCAAGTATAAGAAAAACTTGGTAAAAAAACTGAGAAGGCTTCCTCCAAATACACAAACACACTAAAATTGAAACACAACAAAACAAACAATAACAATGTGAACACACTCTATTTTTGGTGATGTAAGATTGTTCAAGACCTTGGATGCTCCTTCACTATCTACATATTTATAGTAATAAATCTTTCCATCTCAACTAAAAATTCAACATATTCTTCAAATTCTTGGTCTGCCATATACATTAGCAACTCCTCCTTCCATTTGGTGATCTCAATAAAATCACTCTCCACACCTACAACATCAAGTTCTTCAACATACGCTTGGGTTGATATCAAACTCAGATGTACTCTCTCATCTATCTCCATGATACAAGCTTGCTCAAAGTTAAGCTTTAGCTTCTTAAAGCCTTCACCTTCATTTTTCCCACTCTCTAGGAAAATATTCAATCATTATTTGGAAAACTCTCTTTCCACATACAACTATAAATGAACATTCAATTACACAGCATTGATAGCCAATTTTTTCCCATGATTTATCACACTCCCTTGTCTCTAAATCAGCTTCATTACATTCCTCCTTGATTGTAAAATCAACACTAAGCAACTCTTCATCCACCACTACAATATCAATCACTTGATCAACTCTTCACTCTATCTCTCATACATATGAATATGTTGGAACACACCACACTTATTCCTTTTTTTAACTATCTTATCTATGTCTATACCTACACATTGTCAAAACAAATTATGGAAAAAAAGAGTTCTCTCAATTAACTTATTCACCACTCCATCATGCCTTAAGGACATGTTGTCCAACTCTTATTCATTGTTATCATGTTTCTCATGCCTTCCACTCACACTTTAAGCTAATAATGGCCCATTATCCACACCTATCAAGGCTATTTTTACCTCATTTATACCTTTGATTTTGGCTTCTACACATGGTTAAACCTTCACTATCATCTCTTTATGTGCACTAGTTTGCATAACCTCTACATCCAATGCTTCCACCATGGAAACTTACAACTCTACTTGGTTGGTTTATTCACTTACCTATACATCTATATGGTTACAATATTCCTTCAAATAAATGGGTTTATTCATATAAACTTGCATCATACCTTGGTTTTCCTCAAGCCTACTACCATCTAAAAAGTAATGGGAAACCTCATTATCATCATGAACCCAGGAAAAATTAGAATTTACCCACTCATGGGTCTTCAAAAACTCTTTACCATCATCACACAATGGGTCTCCAATTTAAAATGAACATTATATCACCTCTAATTCATTCATCATAATGATTAATTCACCAATGGGAATCTTACAGCTTCGATGCACCTTATTGTGTTGAAAATCAAACTTAGGCTCTACATAGAGAAGCCTCTATTTGTTATCTTCCAAGACAACCTATTCTTCTATGTACTTATGCACATACATGTTACTTCTCAAATTATTATTTAGCTTCCAATATAATAGCTTCTCATCCTTATTCCTCTCTTGTAAATATTCATTTCACCAACTCTCTCAATCCTCTTCATATGAAGCTTCTTCAACCATACCAACTATAATTTTGTGTACACAAATCATCCCAACATCTTAGAAACCATATATTCCCACTCACATACATTCAACTTACATTTTCATTATCTCCTCACTTGGATATCCTTCCAATATAATTTTGTAACTCCATTCACCTAGTTATATACAACCTTCACCCTCATGGGATTAACAATATTTATGATCTCAAAATATAGTTTTAGCTCAATTATCTAAGTCATGAGTTGCTATGAATTATATTTACAATAAAATAAGAAAATATTAAAAAATGATTTACCTTTTTTCTCCATTAAAACCTTAGCTAGTTTCCATCGTATGTTGGCCTCCTTTCCTTTACTTTCTTCACCTATATCTAAAGTATATATCCATGATTATAGGGATAAAAATGTCAGCATCGCATGTATAAGAATATATCCATGATTATAGGGATAACAATCTCATCATCACCATCAAATCTTATTCATCACCATCACATGTATAAGCATCATTATTACTTTGTGCAGATATTTTAAGTCTTTCTTGGAACACTTTTAGCATCTCTATTAACTCACCCATCTCATGTTCCCTTCTCTTGTGTTCCATCTCTCACCACAAACTCAACAAGGCTCCTATTTTATAACCTAAAATAGACTCAAAATTGAACCTCAAAAACAACCTCAAACTTGAAATATTTCACACACTTACAAACACATATACAATCTTCTCAACAAATTATAATATCTATGTAGAGTTCTCTCTCATATCCTACAACACACATTAAGGATTTTTATTCCACAAACACAACTGCAAGGACATTACCCTAATTTGATACCACTTGGTGAAAGCATGAGGAGGGGGATACCATTTAAAGTCTATCATTAACTCTTGTGTTGCATATGTTATAAATAATAAATTAGCCACATGGACACTTTGTCAAATAATTAACTACCATATTATAGAGACCAATTTCTTGCATTAAACCCAATAGATTTCAATTCAGGAATGTTACCATAAAAGGCTTATTAAATACACAAAATCATGGAGGAAATAATACAAAACACTCTTTGGTCTTACACAGACCTCTACCTACACATTGGAAAGATACACATTCATATATAGACTAAGAAGAATAAAAATAATACATTTTGGTCTTTTATAGAAATCCTAATAGAGAAAATAGCATTTTCTTACAAGGAAGAGAATGTATCTATCGAAGTATTTTCCCCATTTATCTTTAAATTATACCAATGTTTCATATCCATCATAATCATTACCATGTTTAAAGTGACTCAATAAAAGGACAAAATAAGTTTGAAAATCTACAATCAAATCCTAAAATGAAATGCCTACCTATAGGTGGACCCAATCAGACCTTTTGATCTACCCAAAAAATATATCAAAATGATCTTTCTCCTTTACAATCCTAGGTGAACTATTAGAATTAGATAAAATGTTTTTTAAGTGATTCCAAAACAATTTAGTCTCTCATTTTATCAGATAACCCTGTTTAAATATACCAAAACCATCTCCCAAATCTAATCAGGCTTTCTAATCATAGAAACTTATTTAAATAAATTAAATACCCAATCACACATGTTTATCACTATGAAAAAATATTTTCAAGCTTATGATTATTCAGAATTTTATTTAATGTCAAAACTATATTTGAAGTAAATTAGACCCAGATGACTTTTGATGATGCTAAAACTGTTTCAAAATTGATAGGTCTTGTGTCATGACCACACCTACCTAGTACACTAATTTTGATTGGTTATTGATACTATTATGATTGTGGACATTATATTATAGATATTATGATTAATTTTAGAACATTTAATTTGGATTTAAATTGACCTTTATACAACATTATATTAGGTACTTGTATAATTTTAATGATGATTGAATACTACTAATGACTTTGTGGGTTTGGTTGCAAGTTTATCATAGATAAGAATAGGTTGGTTTCTGAAGACTATGTGCAATGAAAAAGGTGAATTATTTAGTGAATGTGGAAGCATGGTGTATTGGTGTCAATATCTAATTTGAGTCTTCTTATTACTAGTTTTGAGTTGTGTTAATTCACTTTGATTATCAATCTTGTGTCAATTGAATTATTTTACTATTTTTATTTATAAATTTTATTTATTGTTGTAATTTTTGTGGAAATTAATGTACGTTGGGATGAGAACATGTTTTTTCTAACATCAAAGTGAAGAGTTATGAGTAGGCTTTATGAATATAGCATCTGAATGCAAGTAAAAGGTTGTTGAAGATCATAATATCTTTGATAAGTTTATGATTCTTTACTCAAAAGACCAGATCAAGTCTGAGTGATAATGATAAGTCTTTACTATAAAGGCTAAAACTAAAATATTATAATTCCATTATAAAACTAAGGTAATTGAATAAGTTTTAAGTTCTTAAAAGAACTAAACTAATTTTATAATTTGTTATAGTCTATGAAAGGATTAAGAAGGAATGAACACTAGGCCAAGAAATAGCTATGGTTTGAAAGACCAAGGCGATGACATTAGTTAAAGTGTAACCATGAGTCAAATATAATTAGGTAGATGGAATGTTATGTTTCACCATGGTCGAGTAACCCAACCATAAATGGGTTTGGTGGTTGACTTTGGGTATACTCAATTAGGATTATCATTTGGTCTTTTCATTTTGATTGCTTGATAGGCAATGTGAATGGTAGTTTTAGGGGATTAATGTAGGAAGCTAAGGTTTTTAACTTGAATTCATAACTAAATAATCTAATAATGTAATTTTTAGAGGTGGGAGTTCCATCTGGTAGAATGAGGAGTTCAACTAGATGTAACTTTGAAAACAAAAAAATGTAGTATAAAGAAAAGGAAAAAGAAGAAAAGAGAGGATAATTGTGGTGAAAAAGAAAGAAAATTAGGAAAATAAGAAGAAATAGGATTTAGGGATGAGATTTTTTGGTAACACATTCTGTTTTAATACTAATTAAGTGCATTATAAAACTTTATTTTATAAAACAATGTGTTATTGGGTGCTTGATTACTTTAAATAAATTGATGGTTTAAGGTTTGGAAGCATATGGGCTCTTGAATAGACCTAAATATGTTTATTTTTTTCAAAACAAATTGGTCAATGAAAACCTCATGGGTGAGACTATGAGAATATCTCACCAATGAATAGTGTATGGGTAATCTCAAATGCCAAAAATACTCATTGGTTGTTCTACTAGTTTGGTTTATGTATTGGGTCTTTTGGGTTTTGAACCCTGGTCCCCTTTTTGATGTTTATTTTTATTAGTTTATGCCTTGATATTATGTGTGTCAAAATTTTATTAAAAATGGATTTTTTAGGTTTTTAATGTTGTGTATAGATTAAACCCTTTTTTTTATGAGACCCATGCTTAAACTTGTGACATCATTACATCATACTTGTTACATTCTCTAGGTGTTGAAAGGTTTATCTTTGGGTACCTTATTCTGCCACCAACCAATGGTTAGGGTGGGTAGGGATACCTATTGATGGTTTGGATTATCTTTCACATGAGGATGGGTTATATGTTTTATATCTCTCATTGTACTCAAATAGTGGTATAAGAGATTGGTTGTTCATACTGTTGGTAACAAATTCTTGTATCTTGATTAGGTTCCATTTAGCAAGCTTTTAAATGACTATGTCAATGATATTTTTGTATTTTTATATAAGTTTTCTCTATTATGATAATCTTGTGATTTTAAAGAGTAAACAAATTTTTTATTGTATTATTACTTCACTCTTTTCATTGTATACATTGATTGATGTAATAGTGAATAATGTTTTGGGAAAAATTAGGATTTGTGATTATTGTATTTCAATAAGGTCTAGAAATGACTATTGATTAGGATTCAGACCTGAGTGGTTATTTATTGGTTGATATATATACTACTTTGTTTACCTTATTATGTTATATGGTAATTGGAAATGTTTATCAAGGTTAATATTCTATGTAATAGTATGTATTATACTTAAATACAAAATAGAATAGTTGATTATAAAAGTTTTTCGAAGATTCAATTGTTAAACTCTTAAATATACGTTTATAATTTCATTTGACATTGGTTATTGATATTCATTACTTATATTATTGCTATAGACTTTGAATTTCATTCGAATATGAATCTTATTATTCATTACTATTATTTTCATATGACTATGTCTCTGTATAGTGGTAATGTCATAGTTTTCGATTGACAATATGAGTGATTAATCTTTAAAATATTGGTATTATGACTTAGATATGAGTTAATTTGGATTCATAATGAAATAAATAATTTTTTAATCATTAAATTTTATAGCATATTGTGCAATGAGGATTGTATTCTTTGATTTGTATCATTCAAACCATTCTACCTCTTGTAGGTTTGTGAATAAATAATGATAAATCATGTTGTAGGTGTTGATTGTTTGTATGATAGGGATGTTATTTGAATTTTAAACTCCTAAATTTCAATAGTTATATGTCCACTTCAAAAAGGAACTAGGTGTCTTTTTGTTTTCATTCATAGTATGGAGAAAGAATAAAAATTTGGGTTTCACATAAAGGAAAATAAGAATACACATGTTGTATGTTTATTGTTGAGTTACTAAAGTTAGTTGGTTGTGAATTAAAAAGTTATGTATTTTGAGTTGATATGGTAATTTATTTATGAATTGGTTATTGAGTGGGAATTGTTGTTAATGTTCAAAATGAATTCTTTACCTTTGTCTCATTAATATCAAGTAAATTTTGATGTTTTTTTTATATTAATTATCATCATCAAATAAGTTTGAATAATAATCCTTGAATTAGTATGGATTATAACATGGTTATCCTTGATGTTTATTTTAAGGTTGATTTATAGAATAGTTACTGAGTTTATAAATTTAAGATTTGAAGGTGAGTTGTAATATAGTTAAAAGTAAGTTATATGTATTTGTTTGAGTGTATTTTGGATTTTTTCCTATATTACTATTTTTAGCAATAAAAACCCAAAATGCAAATAACTTCACAAGAGACGATAAAGAGACAATGATATAATTATAATGGAATCACTTACCATACTTTTGTCCCTTAGAGTTCCTCTCCAATATTTCCAAACTAATTTGAGTACAAAATGAGTGAATTGATGGATTACTTGATTGAGCTTTATAATGGATTCAATCGCTTTCTTGGATTGTTAATGGATTTGACAAGGATATGAGATTACTTGAACGATGGTTGCAAGTAAAATGGATGCTTATGGCTCTCATGTTTCAATTTCATTGGTCATGGAGACATGACTTATTTATATAATCCATGGGAGGGAAAATCAATGGATCAAATTTAATTTTGAGCTATTGAGATCAATGGTTGGGGATTTTTCAAGGAATTTTTAATTCCTTGGAAACCTCTAGAATAGAGGATTATAGAGGGAAATGGTTAAATTAGAGGAGATTATAGAATTATCCAATTCTAGAATCTCCATTAGGGATTAGGCATGTAAGAATGAATAGTTTAGTAGGTGGTAGATGGGTAGGTCAATAAAAGGAATTTTAAATTGGCAAGTGGGCTAATAGGTATATTAGTAGGTAAGTAGGATTAGTTAATGGGATAATGAGGGTGACTAATTTTTTGAAATCGTGGATTAAGGTTCATCAAATGTAGGGAATTTTATGTATGAATTTGGGATATTAATTAATTGGCTATGGAATATGATTATGAGTTAAATTAGTAGAACTAGTAGAATTATTACGGTGAATGGATTTAGGTGTTTACATTATGACCCTCTTTGAAAGGGATTGCAAGTGGACAAAATGGAAGGAGTAATGGTATTTCAAATAAAAACCATGATAGTGAATGGAAATGGTGTTAATGATGCCCCCTTGAGAGAGCATGTGGGAAAAAATGACCTAGATGGTTGCTCAAATATAAGTCCTAGGGGTGGGATAAGACTAGGATGGTGAAATGGGTTGGGATGCCCTGAGTATTGATGTATATTTTATTGAGATGCCCCAAGCATTTATGATATGGAAAATATGGCTTAATTTTGAGAGATGGGTTTTAAACAAATGATCAAGTTCTAGAAAGGAGATTGATTGATAAGCCTAAATTCCCAATATGGAGATATTATTTGAGAAGTAGAGAGATGAAATAGGTTAAAATATGGGGATATTTACCATAGTAAGGACACATGCCATGGAAGGTTACAAACCTATAGTGGAGATTGGATGACTTTATTAGTAATAATAAGCCACTTGATATATGATGAGTATCTTGAAATGATGCAATAGAGTTGAGTGATCATTCCAAGATAGGATGAGGATTGGGGGTTAATAATGGTCAAGATATCCCTGATAACAAAATCATGTCTAAGTACTTCCTACATAGTCTTAGAGACCTCAAGCCAATTTAATTCTAACTTGGGATTGGGCTAGATGATAGGGAGATGGAAGATCATGCCTTGGATGATTTAAGAGTGATATTTTATGATTAAATGGGATAAAGATTAGATATATGGGATTTGGGAGTAAAAGGGCTTCATAAGATAAGAGAATGGGGGTGTGAGGGGTCAAAAGGGTGATGGGGGATATAGAATGGGGTCAAATAGGATAAAAGGGATGAAAAGGTACATTTTGACTTTTACCTTAGTGAAATATTAATCTAGAGATACAAACATTGATCACGTCTCACAAGATTCACACCATGGAGAGAGGGTCTAAGAGTTCCAGAGGCATGAGCATGATGGACAACCAATATGTAACTAATCACTAGCCTATGAATTTTTTGAGTTTTATCATTTATTTATATTCTTTTAGGGTATAAACATTATGGGTACAATACCATGACTGAGGGAAATTCTCTCAATGGCATTATATTACTCATGAGTAGCGATAATTCCATCACAAGTTGTATTATTGCAATACCATAACTATGGAATTGTGGTATTATAATACCATAGGTTATAAATCATGATATTGTGATACCATGGATAGGGAATCATGGTTTTGCATAACTTCAAGGTTATAATCTTAGTTATACAAAACCATGTGATGCGAATGCTGATATCACTAATGTCCTAGGTTAGGTTTGAATTGCAAGTAGTGATATTCTAGTGGGTGAACGAAACAGTTAAGGGATGGAAGAATAGGAGGTTAGGCTAGGGACTTAAGGGATAGGAAGGGGTGTTTAGGGAGATAGATGAGAGGAATGAGATGGGGGAAATAAATTATTATTTTTAGGTTAGTTAGGATTAGTGAGTTAGTTGGAAGTTTTTAGATAGGGGTAGTGAGTGGCTTAAATGATTAGATATGAGATGAAGGATAGGTGTGAGTTAGGTTAGAATTGTAAGTGTGATGAGAGAATAGATTAGTTAGGGGGATAATTAGTGTGGAATAGTTAGGGGATATTAGGATATATATTGATGAAATGATGTGAGTGGATTATGGATTTTAGGGCTTAGGGTTTGGGTGAAAAGGATAAATATGATTAGGGGTTACTGGAATGAGTGAAGAGTGGTTAAGTTAGATAAGATGGATGTGTGATTGGATAGATTTAGTGATAAGTTATATGATTGGTGTAGGAGGACTTAGGTGTGATGGCATATCGATTGTAGTAGCCTAAGGTATTACATGAGATGCATCTGCTAACCCTAGCATAGTATGGGGTATTAGAGATGGTAGGATTATACTACATAGTGACTATGCCAATGGTGAGGATTAATAAAGATTTTATCATTGTGTTGATAGATAGATGACACTAAAATATGAGTATCTTCCATTTCATGATAGGATACATGATTGTTATGTTAGAAGATGTATATTGGATCCTATAATTATTGATGATAGGGCACATGATTTATTGGTGATTGCACACACTAAGTGTGATAGTATAGAGATTGGAAAGGAAGTTGTAGTTTGGTGTGTGAGATGCATGGGTAGATATTGATATATGTCTATGAGAGGTGACTATTGATAAGTTGACATTAGTGGTGATGTATTTTGTTATCAGCATATTATTTCAAGACAAGAATGGATATTGGTTTCATTTATATCAAGAGATAAACATTAGGGGCCTAAACAAGAGCCATGAGCCTTGGTCCATTATTACTACTATAGATTTGGAGCTAGGAGCAAATAGCTATCCATCAATCACTAGGTACACAGGTAGTGAGGCAACTATAAGAGCCTATTTTTTTTTGGTTGGTACATTCTATTATGTATGTAGAGAGGACATGTAGGGGAGATGAGGTTTTATAGATAGGTATTAGATGGACTACATCCTGAGCACATTATTTGGATGTCATATAAGGGGTTACATATTTTATGGGAGGATGAGGCAGAGGTGACATACTACATGTTGATAGAGTATTATCTCACCAGTCAAAAATATTTTATTATAGAGCATTATAGACTAGACTAGGTTCAAAGACAATTTTGGCTACCTCTAGATTTTCTAGGTGAGGAGAATATATTTTCTTGTAGTGAACAAGAGAGGCCATAGTGGGGGAGAGCAGTGGATTGGGATACAACATGTGTTAATTATGATAGCCTTGACCTTATACCATGGGATTTTCAAACATGTATGCCAAACATAGGTGTGATAGTTATGTATATTGCATAGTGGGGCTAGAGGATACTAGTGATATTACTTAAACTTAGGGATAAGGTGTAGAGGGGATTAGTGAGGAGAGTATTATGGGCATATGAGAGACTACAGAGATGGAGGAGAAGATAGGGCCTAGTTTAGGACTTATAGGATGGATAGAGAGGTTTAGATGTGATGGATGTAGATGAGGGGGATTAGGTAGGTCCGAATTGGGATCAAGAAGTTGTTGTGGTTTAGGATGAAGGGAGTAGGACCCAAGTTGGTAATAGCAGTACATAGGTTAGAGATAATGGAGTGGTGATGGGGTAGGACCATCCTATCCATCATTGATAGAGGATGAGAGATCCTTACTAGTGCATATCAAGATTGAGGTACAAGCATGTATCTCTGAGATAGAAGGTATCATGAGGGAGATAGACCAGCTTTAGGCCTAGCTATAGGGGTTGACAACATAGAGGGATATGTAGTTAGCTCAATCATAAGGATAAATTACTAGTTTATAAGGATAGGTTACTTCCTTATAGGATCATATAGCTATGTTACAAAGCTAGATCTAGAGTTAGGATATGTATGTTATTGGGGTATAGGCTCATATTGGTTAGAAGTAGATTTAGATCATAGATTTGATAGGAGAGGTTTAGGTAGTCAAGAGAGCCAAGGAGGAGGCATATGAGGCCATGTTAGTAGGTGGTATGGGTGATGTGATGTAGAACATTATGAGGCTGACACATGAGGCATAGTAATATAGAGACCTATATGAGGCAACAGACCTCCCTAGGCAACATGCATCTAAATTTAGATCCAACTCATCATAGTCAGTACATCAATGACCTAGAGGAATACTAGGATCCTATTCAAGACTTTTTGAGATGTTATCGATGGATTTTGTTTATATTGTATCACATTTATGCACACAGAGCCCATATATTATATTTATATTTTTTTGACATAGACTCCATGAAAAAATATGGGGACCATTATATATGATTAGATTTTGATGTGATGTGATGTGTTATGATTATAAATTATTGTGTGTTTATTGATGCTATGATTATGAGATGTATGTGATGATTATGGATAATTGCATTTGTGTTATATGATTGGATGGCATGTTTATGATGCAATGTGAATGATTAGTTAGGTATGGATGTTAGACATGTATGCATTAGATTAAATGATGATGATATGGTAGATAGATGATTATTTGTGTGATAATGTTGTATTATTTATAGATTATATTTGGACTCATTATATGTTATGAGATTGATTAATGTTTTTTAGATGTCATGATTTTGATTTAGATGGATGTGAGGTTATTCAATGTTAATGGGATGTGTTTATTTGAAATGGTAAATATCGAATAAAAATGTTAATCAATGTGCTAAATGAAAGATAATCCATTTGTAAATTTTATGTCTCATAAATTATGGTTGGGAAATAATCTTCCTACACCAGGGAGGTGGGTAGGGATGATTAGGTTAGAGAGTGAGGGTTAGATTAGATAGTGATAGGGCTTGGGGAAATGGGATGGGTGGCATTTTTTTTAATCCATTAGTAATGTAGGAAATCCATTTTAGTATTACACTGGTGAATAACATGTGTCAATGTCATGATAGAACTTAGAGGCACATTGAAAACATGGTGCATGGGTAACTCCACTTTAAAGTGACTTGCCCAAGAAGAGATTGGGAGTCACTTAGACCATCCTTATTCCCATTAAGTAAAAATCTAAACAAGACAACTGAATAAAAATAGGACACTCTAACTAATACAAGACTTAATAATTTAACAAGCAACAAGCATATGTTCAACCACACATATATGCAAATGATAATAAAATAAGCATAGATGAAAGAGAAGGATAAACAAAAATGGATATAAAATGTAATGGTATTAAGAAATTATAGTTAAATGATTATATAAAATGGACCTAAGGATGATATAAGATATATGCATGGGGTATATTGTGTCCAAGAGTGGGTGGAGACAAGGATCCAATTGAATCATAAACAACTATTTATGTGGCCCAAGCTTATTATTAGTAGCTTTTACCTGTCCATCCCCTAGGGGTAATAGGGTGTGGAAAAGTGCTTCTTGATGTGATAGCACTTGCATAAGGCCTCAACTTATTTATTTTTAAAATATTTGTCATTATCTGATATAATGTTGTATGGAATGCCAAAATGGAAAATGATATGATTTAGGATATATTTGGAGATCTGGAGACCTTTAGTGTAAGAAAGTGGCATAAATTCAACCCATTTGGTACAATACTTTATATATGTGATAATAAACTTATGTCTATTAGATGACATAGGGTTTATCTTGTTAATTAAATCTAGTCCCCATATAGAGAACAAACATGGACTCATGATAGGTTTTAACTCTTATGTGGGGTCATGGATAATATTACCACATTTTTTGTAAGCTACACACTTTTTCACATATTAGCAGGCGTCATATTCCATTAGATTCCAATAATATCTAGTTATGAGCAATTTATTAGCTAGGGACATTCCACTAACAAAGCCACCACATATACCATTGTGGACCTCCTTGTTTGTAAGAGTAGCCTCTTCCAAGGTTAGGTATATCAACAAGGTCCCATCATAGCCTCTCCAATAGAGCATGATACCAAGGATAGTGTAACGAGATGTGAGGTGGATGAAGGTCTTTCATTCATGGTGATTGAGATTAGGTGGAAGAATTTTATCATGGAGATAGTTATATATATGATGGAACCAAGGGAGAATGGGATTAGGAATAACACAAATTTTTAGGGGAGTATAGATTGATGGGCTAATAAGATCAAATGTTCAATTAAAAAATTCCTTTTATAGACATCTAAGAAGGTCGATTAAAGACCCAATAATAGACATGGAGTTAATTGCCTTATTACTTCCTCTTAGTACTTGATCAAATGTAATCAACTAAAAATTTTGATTTAACATATCCACCAACTGCTTATAGGGAAGTAATTTTCCATCTTTGTTTTGGAATTCTTCATTGACTTGCTTGATTATTAGCTATCAATCACCAAATACTTGGAGGTTTTGGATGTTCCATTAGATGGATAATTGGAGGCTAGTAATTAAAGCCTCATACTTAGAGATGTTATTGGTGCATGGAAAATCAAGACATAAATATTTAGGGATAAAGTCTCCTTGTGGAGCTACTAAAAGGATACCAGCTCCCAATATATGCATGGTGAAGGATCCATCAAAATATACATTATAACCATTATATTCTATGGTATTCATTATGGATTCATCTAGTAAGGCTATAAAAAAAGGCTTAGTATCTACAAAAGGTGCCTTATCAAGTTGATCCATAATTTCTTATCTTTTGATGGAATTTTGATTAAAATATTCTATGTCAAATTCACTAAATAGCATTTACCCATTTGGCCATTCTACTTATGAAGGCTGATTTTGATAGTAGATATTTAAGAGGATCAACTTTAGCTATAAATTGAACTTAGGTGTTAAGCATATAGTGCTAAAGTTTTTATGAAGAAAAGATAATGACTAAGCAAGATTTTTCAATGGGAGTATAATTTAGCTCATATTAAATCAATGTGCAATTGAGATAATAGATAGATTGTTCCTTTCCTTCATCATTATGCTATGAAAAAATGGCACCTATCGTACAAGGTGTTATAGATATATATAGGAATAGAGACCTTCCCATGACTAGTGGTGATAGCACAAGAGGATTCTCCAAATATTTATTGATATTATAAAAGTCATGTTGACATTTAGAGTTCCATTTAAAATGGGTTCCCTTCATTAAGAGATGGGTGAAAGGGTGGCATTTTTTTGCTAGCTATGAAATGAACCACTGAATGGCTTATAACTTACCCTAAAGACTCCTAAGCTGCTTCAAATTATGAGGAAGGGGAATCTACATAATGGCTTTGAATTTTATTGGATCTACTTCTATGCCTCTCTTAGAGACTATAAATCCTAATATTTTACCTTAGGTAACACTAAATACACATTTATTCAGATTCAATCTAACTTTATAGTCATGTAGATGCTCAAAGATCATTATTAGAACCACATGATGCTCCCAAAATGTCATAAATATAATCCTCAACAATGTCATGCATCATATCATGGAAGATAATATTCATTACCCATTTATAGGTAATTCTTGCATTCTTGAGGCTGAAGTGCATTACTTGATAACATTAGGTCCCCCATGGAGTAATAAAGGCAATCTTATGCTAATCTTTGGGCACAACTTTGATTTGGTTATAGCCTAAAAATTCATATATGAGGGATAACATTTCATACCCTATAGTATATTCCATGATCATATTTATGTTTAGTAGAGGGAACTCATCTTTGGGACATGCCTTGTTAATGTCCCAAAAGTTAGTACAAATATGAATCCCACCTTGTGGCTTAGTTACAGGAGTAATTTTGGATATCCAATCAAAGTGATCAATGGGTTAGATAAATCATTCTCCCAAGAATTTCTATAATTCCTCTTTGACTAGAAAAGCTACTTTAGGGTGCATCTTGCACAATTTTTATTGATGGGTTTGCCATTGGGGTGTACAACTAAATGATGCACAACCAAAGAGTTATTAAGTCATGGCATGTCTAAATAACACCATGAAAAGATATCTATTAACTCATTAAATAACTCAATAATGATTTAACATTCCTTTGGCATAAGGGATGCCCCCAATATGACTATTTTAATATATTATTTAGTTCCAATGTTGAATTCAATCACCTCCTAAATGAGAGAGTGTGATTGATCTTGAATATAAGTTTAAGGCAATGGTAAATCCTAGATATCTAAATCAAAATCTTTTGGAAGATATGTGTCTATTTCCATATAAAATTATAATTCACCTAACATAAGTGGAAAATATTTTATATTTTGAGGTGGCTCTTCTTCTTCATAATCCTCATCTTCAATCTGATTAAGGGATGTTTGTTGTTCCCCAAAATAGTCTAATTGATTAAGATTAATAGAAAATCCCTTATTATGATCTCTAAAAGGCATAAAATCCTAGGATCCCAAATATTATAAGATGCCCTCATCACTTTAGAACTTATCAAAGGATGATTCATGTCATTGATCCCAGTTTATTAATGAAGGATAATGAAGGGATATGTCAATGGTGGTGATAGTGGTATCATGGAAGAGGTTAGTGGTAGAAATATATTCATAAAGACTATAAATGAATCTCATCTCAACTTCTTTTTCAAAAAAATACTCCTCAGGGACTGAAGTAGTATCTATAATTATATTGTTTAGGTTAGTTGAAAGAAGTTTTTACCATAAACCAAGTTATTATGGATGTTCTTGAACCATTATAGGCTCAAGCCTACCTTGCTCATATCTTCCTAGTCCTTTTCCTTGATAATGCATCATCTATAACAATTTTTCAATTTGGGGCTATTTCTATCTATGAAATGTGAGGGCCAATTTTTTTTTAATAAGCCATGACTCATCAGGGTCATCAATGTACTCTATTAATAATAGTTTTTCACTAAAAAAGGCCATTAGTCCAAATGGATAGCTAATAGGATTCTCCTTCCTCATGTATGGGGACTTGTAGCTACATGGGGAAAGAGGTAAATTACCTATACAAAATGTTTTATATTCATATTACCCACAACCTATGGATGTGATTTTAAGGTAGGCGACATATGGTAATGGATTATAAGGAGGCACTAGATCATTGGTGTGTACATATTTGGTAGTTGTTGGGTTTGGATAGAAGCTATCTATTGTAGGACAATAGCATGTGGGTTGAGATTGACCCATTTGGTAACTATGAAAATGCTCAATTTACCTATGAATTATGACTTCCATGTCAGAGTGAGGGAATTTCATACATTGATGGAGAGTGGATGAGACTACTTGCATTTCATGGATCCATGGATGACCCAATAGTATATTATATGGAAAATCAAAATCCACAACATGAGTTAAGGTCTAATGTACAATGAGTCCCACAATAATGGGAAGATAAATGGTGCCTATACACAGCCACTCATTGTCATCATATGCTTTAATCAAGATTAGAGTAGACCCCAAGGATGCTTCATAATATCCCAATTTCTCTAAGAAACCCATATTACACAAATTCAATATAGACCCTCTATTTATGAGTAGCCAAGGGATGCAGTAGTAGAGATGGAGATTTATATGAATAATGGGTAATTATGATGTGGGCCAATGGGAGGCATGTCTTAGGTACTAAATTTTATTTAATTTGAAGGATATAGATGACCCACTAATGTTTATAATTGATTTGTGTTAATATCTCAATGGAATTTTAGATCATTCAAGAACTGACTAAGGATATCCTGACGTATAGATGATGTTTTGAGAAGATCCATGAGCAAGATTTGAGTAGGGGTGTTCTCAAGTTGATGGATTATATCATAAATATTGTCATAATAAACAAAGAATTTTTTGGAGATATTGACATTTTAATATGTGGATGTAAATGGTTCCTTTGATGGTGCCCCAAGAACTATAATTTTGCTACTTTGAGTAGTAACTACACAATTAGTTATGGCCCAGTTGATTTTAAATATGGGCAATGATGGTGGAGTGGGATATTGGGAGATATGCATTTTTATGGTATTGATATAGTGGTATGGGATGACATGGTATCATGTATGACTGGAAGTGGATTCCCAACCTTGGTCTCTAGGTGGCTTCCCTTGTCTCTAATCATGCTTGGGTAAAGGGTCTTGATAAATACCAAGTTGCTGATTTTTTGATTGGTTAGGAGTATTCTCCCCTTATACTTCAATATCTCCTTTTTTAATGAGATCCTAAATATAATGTATCAATTAAATACATTTCTATGTATCATGACCTTTGACTCTATGGTATTGGCATAACTCATACTCATGATACCAATCTATTTGAGGTTTGCTATCATCCAAAGGTCGGATCTTGGGGAGAGTAATCATGTCAGTAGTTATTAATTATTGAAGGACCACTTCATTAGGCACTCTAAAGCTAGTAAGAGGTCTTTATCCTATTTGAGGCTTTGGTTTACCTTGTGGCACTTTTATGGATAAGACATTTTACTAATTTATGAGAGTCCTCTTTTGTATTATTTGAACATCTTATTTTGAAGCTGTAACTCCATCTCCCACAACATTTTTATTTTTATTGAAGATTTTTTATTTAACTAAAAAGGAGTTGTCTTGATGTTGGTTTTGTTCATTTTGGGTTTATAACTTGATTTATCCCTTTTTAATTCTTCCTTTCTCAATTTATATCCCCTTTTCAATAATCTCATCAAATAATTTGGCACATTGTAGTTTCAATTGATATTTTAGTTGTGTTGAGGTGTTAGAGGTACAATCACTAAGAGTGGGGTGAATCAATGAGACCAAATAATCCAACTTCAATTCTAATCTTTACAAACACTTAATCAGTTACCACAAGCATTCATGAAGAATACACATAATTCATAGCAATGAGAAAGAGAGATAATGCAAGATCAATCACATAACACATGACATACATGGGAAAACCTCTTAGGGAATAAAACCCACTACAACCTAAAATTAGACTACTATCCTATAATAACAAGAACTAATTTAGACCATCTATAAATGATCAAGAAACTACCATTCCTAATTTTAATGAGACTACAATCCCACAAGAAGCTATCACACCTGTCTAGCTGAGTTGTAACAACTAGACTTTTAGCAAGTTTTACCTTGCAAAGAAGTTACAACCACCTTAGAGTTAAGATACCAAAGTAACACCTATGAACACATTCACCTTTATACTAATGTATTCAACACTTGATGATGGACCTCTAATTATCACTTCACCTTCACTCATACTTAAATAGTAAGAGCACTATTTTTATAATAGAATTATGACCAACAAGTCATACAAATAGTCCTCAATATGTTATTCTCTTCAACTCATCCATAGGTCGCTCTAACCCTCCTTCTCTCTAAAATCCACACACACCCTCTCTCAAATCTCTCCTAAGTCTCTCACTCATAAGTCTAAAAATCACCATCTTTGATTTCACTATTTATACAGCATTTATGATCAACACCATCTTTATCAGCCATTAGGCATGCCTTAACCCTTAATGCATTATTTCATCAAGATATATCTCAAAATAATCTTCATAGTTTATCTATAGCATCTATGGGTCACCCTTAAGTAACTACACCTTTTAATGAGGCTCTTGTAGCTCTTATAGGTCTCCATGAGACCTATTCACCCATTTATCACTTCATCAATCAAAATAAGAACACATGACCATTTTAAAATATGTTATTCCACTCTTTATTTCCCATTTTACATCCTCATATGATCATAGTCATATTTTCTCACCTCTACATATGCTCAAACAACTCAAACACTAACTTGGTGCATAGGAACATTATGAACAAAAACACAATTAACTTCTTAAGCATTGTTCATACTCAAGATAGATTTATGACACCTCCAAAAACCACACAAAGCATTTTTATGGAGTCTACAACAATCCCCAATATCCAATTCATTAAGAGATATTGAAACACTATCAAAACAAGCTTGAAAAATATTCTCAAGTCACCTACACTCCATGCACAAACACACAATAAACTTTGAACCTTAATATCTTTGATTGTACACACTTCTAGATCTTCAAATTAGGTTCATTAGATGCACCATGGAGTCCTCTTAATCTTTTATTTTTATTACATTATAAAATTCATCCTTGATAAAATATATGGTCTAAAAACCACATACTAGTTTTTAATTTTGGTAAATTCAAATATTCAAAAGCAAATGGTCATAATTAAACTTCAAACACTATGCTTTCATCTTTTGTCCTCTCAACTTTAGATCAATCTCACACCATCGATCTTCTTTAAACTTTAATGCATAGGTTACAATGCTCAAATGTTAAATATCAATCACTTTGATCTTATCTCATGTAATCTTACAATGTTGACTCATTTTGCACCATCGATCTCCTATACATATCTTGGTCTTTAATAATGCTAAACATCTATCACTTTGACTTCTCAAATTTAATATTCACTCTTGATCTATATATGTATGATCTCTCACTCACCATTAAGCCTTGGAATAAGCTTGATTTTTATCTCTTCTCAGTGTTAAACATCATACACTTGTCATCATCTCATTGCTTTTTAACATCTTGGAGCAATGTGCACCATCGATGTTTCTCAAACTTTAACTTGTGAAAATTTGACTATGGGAACCTTATCTACCTAGAAGGCCAAATTTACACAATCATATCTTTGACCTTGATCACTTGTATGATTTCAAATTTGGACCATATGATCTCCTCACATAGGAGAATCCAAACATGTTACAAACTAATCCTATAACCCTCACACGTTTTAGATATATTTAAATTAAAATGCCTTCTCAAAATTTTCTGTCATAGGGTCAACTATGCTTAGAACTTGCTTGTGAGGTCAACTTTGATCTTGCATAACTTTCATTGCACTTAGTTGCATGACCTAAAATTTAGCACATAATATCCTCTCACATAGGGTATTCCATCCATATATTAATCTACTCCTAAAAATTCACACATGCTAGGTAATTCATCAACAAACTACTTACTTAGCTCTATTTGAACATAGAAAACACTGTCAAAATTCTTAGGAGCCCAACTTTACACATGAATATCTTTTATCATGCTATATTACATGACCTAAATTTTGGTGCATAAGAACTAGGCATAAAACTAAAAAAATACATATGATAACCTTCTCTTTAAACATCCACATGTGTGAGATATTCCACCATCAAAATTCTTACTCGGCTCTTTCTACCTCATTGCAAATTTGGTTATGGGAAAATATTATCAAACTACTTGGGAGCCCAGCTTTGCCCTTGTATATCTTTTGATGCACTTTAGTGCATGATCTAAAATTTAGTGAAAATAAAATACGGACTAATGTGATCAAAACCATATGACCAACTCACCTTGACTCATTCCCACATGGCAATGGTAACATCATCAAACTATCTACTCAAATTTTCTACCACTAGACTCAAAATGTCTAGATGAAAACTATGGACAACCAAATGAATTCCACTCATGCACACAAGCACTTAAAGCTTATAAAACATCTTAGGGACATTTTTCACATTATCATACTCCAAACTCATCCATGAACATCTTGAGCCATGCCAAAATAGAAGATCAACAAATCATACTTCAAGCATACTAGGAAAATCAAATTACACACTTTGTCATTGTCACATAGACTATCAAGGAACTTAATCCACTCACCATGACACCTCCATAACATAATTGAAAACTCTCCAACATGAGGTTCTTGATGAATATTTTTTCCAATTATTTTTCCATTACTTTACATTAGAAGCAGATTAATAGGCTTCTCTAGTGTTGTAATAAAGAGGCCAAATTTTCCCCATTCCTTTACTTAGTATTGTATAGGTATATTATGGAAACATCATGTTCTATGTTAAATGAGAAATGTCTCAAAAATTATTTAGTCAATTCTTCAAAACTTGATATAGACCCTTTTGGTAAATGCATGAACCATTATAATGTTGGTCCTATGAGACTCTTTGGGAAAAGTCTTAGGAGGTAGGTTTTGTTATATACAAACTCATGACAAGCCACATAAAACTATTGAAAATTATCATAAGGATCTCCTTTTCCTATATATTTTTCAAATTTGGGTGCCTCAAAGTGAGGTGGAAAAGGAATTTGTAGAATACTCATATCTAAAGGAGAGGAATAAAAAACTTCATATTTATACTTCATTAATTGTATGTGAGGGTAAATCTATTTGAGACTTTCTTTCATAATTTTTAATTATTATGCAAATTATGGATCCACAAGGGGATTAGAGGTTTGGTAATGACTTGTGTGTGGTCTATTTGAGTTATGGTCATTTTTTCATGGGGAGGACGGTCATTAATTTTGTGCACAAAATTGGGAGGCTAAGGAATTGATTTGTTGTGTGAGTTAATCCAATCAATCCTCTAGGGTGGTTTGTCTCCTAGTAGCCTTGATGTAGTTTTTTTATAAAGGAACTTATTATTTTTGGTCTTCAATTTCTTTTTCATGGTCCACAAGGTCCTCTTCTTTAGGATCTTGATTGCTATGGGTATGTTGATGGGGATTATTAGATCAAGTAGATGGGCAGACTAAGTATTACAAGAGGTTATGATCAAATTTAAGGGGTAGTGTGACCCCCATTATAATGACTTGATATAAAATCTAGCCATTGTTTTCATATATATACTAGTTGAATTGTGATCTAAATTTGTCACTATGGTAAAAGTCATTTTTGAATCAGTCATCTTCTCCTTCAAGAGTGTGAATATCACTATGTGTATCATCATGATCCCAATTTCAATCACCCAAGTTACCTAATAAGTAATTATCTTGGTTGGATCCTTGTCCCATCCTAATAATTTGGGCACAAGTTTGCATTGGCATGATGGATGATGAAGGTGATACAAGAAAAGAGATTAGCTATGTTTTTAATGTAGGATGATGGGGCAAGGTGTAGCTTTGAATACTAATTTAATATATAAATCAAAACTAAAATTAGATAAAGAATAATATTGGGATATGTGGTGATTTTATATTTAGAGTGATGTAAATACTAAAGTGACCAAGGATTTTTTAATCCAAAACTTTACAAGGGTTCAATATATCAAGGACACTAAGGAGATAATGTGATCAAGTACCTTTCACACTAGCAAAGGGATGATTGGATGGGTCCTAAGTATGAAGAGGAAAATGATAAGGAAGTGACCGGGGATAGATTAAATACATGTCAAAGTTATGTATGTTAATAATACTTAGTCAAAGGATGATCATGAAGATTGGAGAGATGGGTGACCACTAAGATTCAATTTCAAGACTAATATTGTATCCAAAGTGGTGAATGGAGAATATGAAATTTATATTTAATGTGGTTTTAGAATAATAGTTATCTTAGGGGTGTCTAGGAGTTTTAAAATGAAAATAAGATTGGCTGACTCAGTTCACAAACAACATAGGTTTAATCATGATACAAGCAACATGCTCATCCATAAAATCCTAATTTAGCTAATTGATTGAGTGTATAACCTAGTGTTCACACCATCTAATGGATTTATGGGTAAGGTTGTAGTATAGTGACCTATTACAAAACTAACTAAACCATATCAACTTTGTCTGCACTTAACAACTTTTTAAGAGTTAACCCTGACTTTAGTGGTGAAACACCTTTTACAACTGATGGATCCAAAGCTAGGTTTATATAAAGGTTTCCAAAGGAGTCATAAATACACTAGATATAGTGGGGCCTAATTTTGTATAGGGTGTTATATAATTCTTGGTTTAGAGAATTAACTCTTCCCCTTCATAGGTGACTTGTATGGGGTTAATCGCTTGGCCTACAGATAGTTGTCCCTGATATTTATACTCCACCAAAACATGGAGTTTAGTTGAATGCATGGTGATGAAATCCATGACACCAACCCCTAGTAACTAACCCCATGCATGGGGATGAATTCCATGTCATGTTTTATCCTATACTCAATGGTTTAACAAACAAGCAAACACGATTAATTTTCCTAATTAATTACCTATGTGAGGAAACATAAAAATGATAAATCAAATCACACAACACATGATATATACAAGCAATAAGACTAAATTATGAGATCTTGGTACCCCTCCTACAATCACAAGGGTTATTAAAATTGCTTGGATGCCTTTATATTGAGAGGTCTTGCACAAAAAGGGTTAGTAGTCTGATTCAAGACAAAACTCCTACTCTCTTATAAAACCACAATTACACAATTAGTTTTAAGTAAAATCATAACCAAAGACTATGATATCATAATTATCAAGCAAAATTATTGATTACAAATGTTAATATTGTAACAGATAACTAAATGTGATAATCAACCAAAAATTTCATGCAAAACCATGAAAGTTAAATCAAAACTAAGACTCTCAGAGGATATCACTAATTTGAGTTTAGCAATATTGTAGTAAAGTATAAAACTTTAAATTTTTTTATTTTTAAATAATGAAGATACCTAGACAGATTATCCCATATGCTTTTAAAAGATATAAATGCCTACAAATAACTAGAGAAAATTAAAATATTTAACTATATATCAAAAAAATTATTAAAAGATGCCAAGATTTATTTAATCAAAATGGATGATTAACACATAATTTTGTAAAACAAAGAATTAGAGTGATCAAAATTTATTTTATTAGTTGAGATTATCAAACAAAACAACCCCATAAATTTACTCAATTATAATATCACTACTACCAAGGCAATATCATAGATTACTAATCAAAATCACTATTCAAATAATGGTATTGTAGTAGATTAAAAAATTGGTTAAGGAGGTGATATTTTGATTGTATATGACTCCTCCTTTATGTTTTCCCGTTGACATCACAATATAAGTTTGTACATAATAGGTTCTTAACAAAATGTGGTTAGTCTAAAATGATCCAAAACCTAAAATAGTTAAATAACCTTTCAAAAGGGGGTGTAAAATCACCAATCTTCCTATAAATAGATAATTAAATATAGAATTGGATAAATATGACTATTTAGTGAATAAACTTCATATATTCTTATGATGATAGCAATATCAAAATTTGTGATGGTGATATTGTGATTTATAGTTTAATGTTGCTAGTCTTAGAGTAGTGATATTATGCTTTAAAAATCATTAGTCAGACCTATTTCTTGTACATAAAAGATATAAAACTTCTCTCTAGAAACACAAAGTAGGTAAATGTGACTTCAAAAAAGGTAAAAAATAGAAAACCAACTCTCTATATTAACCCAAAAATCCTGCAAAAACACAATTAGAGATGCAATATTACTATTACCAATGCAATGTCACTACTTTTAAAGTAGCAGTATTGCACACAAATTATAACCTATTAACACCAATACCATTAGGGTTTAAAATTGGAGTTATCACAATATCACTTCAATAATTTCAATACCACAACTATAATATCACTAATACCAATGCAATGTCACAATTCACCTATACATGATGATTTTGTCAATTCTAGCCTTTGTTTCTCATCTAATTACACCTATAAATCACTAATTCACTTCTAAAAAGAACAATAAGTTATATTTAGGGAGTAATTCCTACCATGGTTTCCAAATGTTTGAGTGCATTTTAGATTCTTTCCTATATTACTATTTTTAGCAATAAAAACCCAAAATGCAAACAACTTCATGGGAGAGGATAAAGAGACAATCAGATACTTACAATGGAATCACTTACTATCCTTTTTTCCCTTAGATATCCTCTTCAATATTTACAAATGGATTTGACAATAAAATGAGTGGATTATTGGATTACTTGATTGAGCTTGATAATGGATTTAACAAGGCTATGAGATTACTTGAATGATGGTTGAAAGTATAATAAATGATTATGGCTCTCAAGTTTCAATTTTTTGGTCATGGATACATGGCTTGTTTATATAATCCATGGGAGGGAAAAATAATGGTTCAAATTTAATCTTGATCTATTGAGATCAATGGTTGGTGATTTTCCAAGGAATTTTTAATTCCTTGAAAACCTCTAGAATAGAGGATTTTAGAGGGTAAGGGTTAAATTATAGGATATTATATAATTCTCCAATTCTATAATCTTCATTAGGGATTATGGGTGTAGGAATGGCTTATTTAGTAAGGTGGTAGATCGGTAGGTGAATAAAAAGAATTTTAAATTAGCAAGTGGGTTAATAGATAGATTAGTAGGTAAGTAGGCATAGTTAATGGGCTAATGAGGGTGATTAATTAGTCTCAAGGGTACAGTAAGGTTAATGTTATGTAGGATATTTTTTGTAATAATTTATGATATTAATTAATTGGTTAGGGAATATGATTATGTTTTAAATTAACAGAATTAGTAGAATTATTAGGGTGAGTAGATTTAGGTGCATATAATATTACTTGATGGTTGTATATTAAATTATAAATTAAAATGGAAAAAGTTATTAGAATTGATTAATTCAAATATTTGTATACTCTAATACACACATGCACACACATGCATGCGCATGCACGCACACACACACACACACACACACACACACACACATGATTTACAATTCTTAAATATGCATAATGACTTATCAATTTTGATTTGTTATAAAATTAGGTCAGTAATAATTTGATAACCTAATTAGTGATAATGACTTTATTTTCTCATTTCATATTTCTTATATAATCTATGAGTTCATAGGGGAATCACTAGGTCGATTAACAAATGAGCAAATTGTAATGACTTGGGTTGTGTGATATTATTTTTTGAATGTAAATTTATTTTCTTATGAGTTGAGATTTATGTTTGAACCATATATTGGGTATGCTATAGAACATTATTTTTATTTCTTGAAGCATTCATTCTAATATTGTTTGATCTCATGCATCCATTGGATCTTAAGAATTCAGTATAAGTTTGGTGTATTTTGAAGTTTACATAGTAAATATAGAGATTATGTAAACTCTTTGATTAACTTAATGTCTATATTTTCTCATCTCTCTTTTGT
The DNA here is from genome assembly GCA_037957365.1 of Torreya grandis. Taxonomy (NCBI): domain Eukaryota; kingdom Viridiplantae; phylum Streptophyta; class Pinopsida; order Cupressales; family Taxaceae; genus Torreya; species Torreya grandis. The sequence continues at coordinate 3,616,169 of JARHVA010000078.1, forward strand.
TATTTTATTAAATAATTTGAGTAGGAATGATTAAATGTTTGAATTGCATTTTGGTTAAGAGAATAGTTATGGTATGTTGGATAGTACATTGTAGAGCATGAATATAAAACCTTGGGTTAATTTGTAGATATTTATTGGTTTGGTATTGGTTCCATCATATCAAGATCTAATCCCATGTAATATTTAATATCATGACTAGACAGATGTTGATGTAATAAAAAATCTAAATCATAATTCATTATTATTATCAATATTGATGTAAGGGTATGCTTGAATATTGGTAAACAATATCTGATTTAAGTTGTTTTTGTTACATTTTAATTAAAATTTGATGTATGGTTTTATAAACTCATCAAGATCATTGATAACTACTCCATAGGTCTATAGGGAATTCAACAAGGTCATAATAACTCAATGAATGGTTTTATTGGGTTCCACTCAAATTTCTTAGGTAGTTATTTGACGTGGTTACTTTTACATTTTTTTTACCTTTTTGAATGAATATTTAAGACTCAAGGATCCATAATTGGTCCTATGATCTAATAATATCTCATGCATGGAATTCAAAATGTACAAGTGTTTATATATTTATAATATGATAAAACTAAGTATTGTTATTATGGATGCTTCAAATGTGATTGTGAAAATAAATTTATTTAGTTTAGAATTCTATTTGATATTATGTGTTAAAAGGAAATATTCTATTTCTTTATTTATTACTTTATGATGTAATGATCATTTGTTGGTTCTATTGAGTGTCTATCTATGTTAAAACTATTGAGAAAGGTGTTTTAATGGTGGTTACAACCACATATGACATTGATGACCTCACGTAAGTCTAACAGGTGCTCAAACTTAAAAGATACTAACATGGAGTTTAAAATATTTAAATTATTGCCTTCATGTTATTCATGGTTAAGTGAATGTTTTTAAGGTTTAAATGTATTGAAAGGTGTAGTTCATTACATTAAGTACTCATACTTTGTGTTATAGTTTTCTTGGTTACTTCCATTTATATTTCAACTTATTCTAAACTCTTATTTATTTTTCATCATGAAAGATAGTTACGAAAATTCTTTAGTCACTAATCTAACTTGTATGCAGGTTATGTGGGCATAACTTCCTTAAAATTAGGGTTTTTGAAAACTCAATTTTTTTGAGTTATGATAGTTAGTATCAGAGCCTTTGTTAGGCTAAATTTTGAAAAAAAAATTTATAAATGATTTAATTTAAAATGCATGTTTAATGTGCCAATATGGTTAGGACTAGAGCAAACTGTAATCTTAGAATAATGGAAGTGTTCTAGTTGATAATAATGAACCAAATCAACATGGTCATGATGACACAAAAGTGCAAAATAATGACATCCATGATAAAAATTAGGATAACCCTAAACAACAAGGTATTGAGGGAAAAAATTGTATTTCACAACATCTTGGGTATATTACATGACATTCATGGATAAATAGAAGGCTTTGGTCAAAGGTTGACTCATTTGGAAAACTTTCAAGAGGGTGGGTAAGAAGAAGAGATTCCTAATGAAGATCCACAATAACAAGAGGATGTGGAACTTATTGTTTAAGAGATGAAATATATTCCTCCTCCCACATTATATAGTGTAGACACTTGTGATGCCGATGAGTCATGTATAATTAATTTACTGATGTAGTATACTTTGCACAACATAGGTTCTAACATTAAAACATGTATAAGAGATTATTAATTAGTAGTTGATGTTGCTTTGGGGTGGAATGATTTGTGTACCATAAAAATATATGATCCCATTTCTTCTTCATGGGAAATATTCTTAAAGTGGTTTATAAAAAGGTATTTCAACAACATATATAAAGAACAAAAAATCATAGAATTTTAGTTGCTAAAATAACAAACTATGACAATTTTTGAATATGAAAACATGTTTATGGGACTCCTGCATCATGTGAATTACATGAAAGATGAGTAAATAAAGGTAACCAAGTTTAAACTAGCTTTGAATGAGATACTCATACATGATGTAAACATGACCAATCAAAAAACCTTAGTTTCTACTTTAGAATCAACATACTATGTTGAAGAAAAAGAGAAGGATCACTAAAAATCAAGACAATAATTTTGAAACAAGCAATAAGGAAATTATAAGTTATCAATACCTTCAGTAAATAAGAATTTCAATAAAATTGAATGTAAGAGGACTATTGGAAAATGTTATAATTGTGAAAATAAATTTTAGAATACAAAGAGTTTTAAATCACACTCTTTTGTAAAGAAGAATGTTGAAGCTGGTAATCAGTAAAAATTTCATGGACTATCCATAGGATTGAATACCATTCCTCTTCCAACTAAGACTATTTTGACATGTTGGTAATTTGGATATAACCATTATTTTAAATATTTCCCTAAGTGGAATAATAACCATAAGGTCTATGTATCTTTAGACAATTAGAATTTCTATCAACACCTATTTAGACTAGAGGTATACTTTAAGGTTTTTCATTACCTATTTTAATTGATTTAGGAGAAATATAGAGTTTTATTTTTATTATTAATGATTTTAAGTGTAAAATAAAACTAACTAGACTTAGAGAATGATGGAAAGTAGAAATTGACACTGGGAATAAAGTGGTTGTTAATGAATGTCTAAAGCAAGCTAAACTTAATTTGGGAAATTTAAAGTCTTGTGTGAACATATTACTTACCCCTTTGAGATATTATGACATTATCTTAGGCATGGATTGGTTTAAATCACATAAAGCTAAGTTGGACCATTTAATAAAAACAATTCAATGTTTATATGTTAAAGGGAAACCAATAACTATTCAAGGAATCAATAAACCTTGAACTCAACATATTATTTCAGTTATACAACTTAAGAAAGATATTAGAAAGGGATGTCAATTATATGCCATAAAATTAAATTATTTTTCTAAGGAACCACCTATATACTCAAAAATACTCAATTTTGGAGGAATTTGTAGATGTTTTTATGAAGAGGTACTGAGACTACCTCCCAAAAGGATATTTAACTTTACAATAGATGTAACACCTAGAATAACATCTACGTCTAAAACACCTTATTGGATGAACATATATGATCTAAGGTAACTTAAAGTTAATATACAAGAATTATTGGATAAGGGAGTGATATGCCCTAGTGTGTCACCTTGGGGAGCTCTAGTGATGTTTGTAAAGAAGGATGGGATACTTAGATTGTGCATTGATTATAGAATGCTCAATAAGGTCACCATCAAGAATAAGTATTCCATTCCTCACATAGATGATATTTTTGATAAAATTAAAGGATTTGTATTATCTTTTATATACATACATATATATATATATATATATATATATATATACATATATATATACATATATATATATACATATATATATATATATACATATATATACATATATATATATATACATATATATATACATATACATATATATATACATATATATATATATACATATATATATATATATACATATATATATATATATATATATATATATATATATATATAAGATAATACAAATCCTTTAATTTTATCAAAAATATCATCTATGTGAGGAATGGAATACTTATTCTTGATGGTGACCTTATTGAGCATTCTATAATATATATATATATATATATATATATATATATATATATATATATATATATATATATATATATATATATATATATATATTACCACCAACTCTATATTAAAGATGAATATGTCCATAAGACTATATTTATAATAATATGGACATTATGAATTTGAAATTATGCTCTTTGGACTAAGTCTCCTATAAAATTCATGAATTTAATGAACAATGTATTCCAATATTTTATTGAAAATTTTAAATTGGTTTTTTTAGATGGCATTGTAATCTATTCAAGGAGTGAATGAGAACATGAGAAACACTTCATGTTGGTACTATAAAATTTAAGGTAGCATAAATTATATGGTAAGTTTTCCAAGTGTTCTTTATTTCCATCTAAAATTAAATATTTAAGATATGTAATTTTTAAGGATGGACTTGAATTAGACCCTGTAAATATTACAACCATTAATGAGTGGATAGCTCCAAGGAATTGACATGAAGTGAGAAGCTTCATGGTGCTTGTTGGTTAATATAGTAGGTTTGTGCAATATTTTTCAAGGATTTCTAACCTCATAACTTCCTTAAAAAAGAAGGGAAAGAAATTTGATCAATATCCTAAATTTAAATATATCTTATAAGAATTGAAGAGTTTGTTGTCCTAATCCCTTATTCTAACTATATCATATCTAAATTACAATATTAAAATTTGGGTTGATGCCTATAATTTAGGCAATGGTGCTATTTTGATTCAAGATTGAAAGGTGGTTACCTATGAGTCTAGAAAACTCATGAGTAGAATTATCCTACTCATGATTTTGAATTATTTATTATTGTTCATGTCTTGAAATAATGGCCTTACACACTTATTTTCTCAGGATGAGATGAATGCAAGGCAAAGAAAGTGGCCAAGATTAATCAGTAATTTTGATACTGATATTGATTATGTGGAATGGAAAGAGAATAGGGTGGATGATGATCTAAGTAGGTGAACCTAAATTTTTGCCATCACTATTTTATAATTTAATTTTAAAAATTATGTGCTTGAAAATTATAAATCCAATTACAAATGCCTTAAAATTTATGCTGAAATAGACTTAGAAGGTTTTGATTCTAATTTTTTAGTTGATCTGAAGGGTTTGTTGAGACATAAAGTTAGAATTTTTTTTTCAAACTCAAGGAATATTAAGGAGTATGTTTTGAATGAAGTACTTAATACACCTCATTACACTCATCCAGGTGTTAATAAAATGACACAAGGGTTGAAAGAGTTGTATGTATGGCCTAGATTGAAGAAAGATATGGTTGTATTTATTGATAAGTGCTTAGAATGTTATCATGTGAAAGCTGAGCATGGTCATCCTAGAGAATTTATTTATCCTCATTCCATTATATAAAATAAATGGGTTATAATATCAATTTATTTCATCATAGGATTGTGTAAACCTTGTAATAAACATGATTCAATCCTAGTGATGATTGATAAACTCACTAAAGTGGCACATTTTATTATATGCAATAACACTAATGATGCTGCCATCTTTGCCAAAATATTTGTAAAATAATTGGTTCACCTTCATGGAGCTCCTAAACTAATTATTTTAGATCGAGATAAGCTATTCACTTCTTAGTTTTGGAAAACCATGATGGTTGCTTTTGGTGTAAAGCTAAATTTAAGTTTAGCCTATCATCCAAAAATAAATGGACAAACTAAAAGGCTAAACATGACTATTGAGGAACATTTTGAAAATGTGTGTCATGGATCAACAATACAAGTGGGAAGATTTCTTTCACTTGATAGAGTTTTTCTACAATAACACCTATCACTTTATGATCACGATGGAACCATTTGAGGCCTTGTATGAATGAAAATGTAGAACTCCTTTTGGGCTAGAACAACTTAGAAAACTATGTGTGTTCATGTCTTGAAACTTTGCAAGAGTATAACGATCAAATTTTTATCATATGATAAGGATTAAAAGTTTCCTTATATCAATAAAAATCTATGTAAGTATAAAAATATCACATAGGTAATTTAAAGTTTTAGTCAAGTATTTATAAGGGTAAGACCTAAAAAATTTTCAATTAAGTTTAGTAAAATTACTAAGTTAGTATTGTACTTTGTCGGACCCTTCGATATAGTGGAAATGATAATCTCAGTGGATTATCATCATACTCTTCCTCCTTATCAATTTAATATCGATGATGTTTTTCATGTATCCTTACTGATAAAATATGTATCAGACCCCTCACATGTTTTAAATTGGAACAATCTTTAGTTGGAGGACAAAGAGATAATTCAGCTTGAACCTATCAAAATTTTAGCTCAATACAACATTGAGCTAAGAAAAAGAAATCTACATGAAATTTTGGTCTAATGGAATCAAATGAGAGAAAGCAGTTATGCCTGAGAAGATGAAAATATTTTATGGTAGCACTACCCTCATTTATTTTAAGGTTCCAAGGATGGTATCATTATTAAAAGGGGTTGGATGTCATGACCACACCTACCTAGTACATTGATTTTGACTGATTATTGATAATATTATGATTCATATAAAAACATTTAATTTGATTTTAAATTGATATTTACACATAATAATATCATGTACTTGCATAATTTTGATGATGGTTAGATATTATTGATGCCTTTATAGGTTTGGTTTTAGGTTTACTATAGATATACATAGGTTGGTTCTAAAAGCTTGTGTACAATGACAAAGATGTAGTACTTAGTGAATGTGGAATCATGGTGAAGTGGTGAAACTCTCCAATTTGATTCTTCTCATTATTAATTTTGAGTTATGTTAGTTTACTTTGATTGTCAGTCTTGTGTCGATTGAATTCTTTTACTATTTCAATTTATCATTTTTAGTTATTATTGCCATTTTTTAGCAAATTAATGCATATTGGGATGAGAATGTGTTTGTTATAACATCAATATAAATATTTATGATAAGTTTGGATGTATATAACATCTAAATACAAGTAAAGGTTTTTGAATGTCATAATACCTTTGATAAGTTTATGATTCTTTACTCAAAATTATAGTTAAGGTTTGAATGATAATGGTAATTGTTTACCAAAAAGGCTGACACCATAATATTATAAGTCCGTGATCAGAATGAAGAAATTGAATAAGTTTTAAGTTCTTATATGAAATAAAATAATTGCATAATTTTTTATAGTCCATGAAATGACTAGGAAGTAATGAACACTAAGCCAAGAAATGGATATGGTTTGAAATACCAAGGTGATGGCATTAGTTAAAATGTAACCATAAGTCAAAGAGAATTAGTTTGATGGCATGTTATGTTTCACCTTGGTTGAATAAACCAACCATGAATGGATTTGGTTTTTGAGGTTGGGAATATTTTCTTATGGTTATCATTTAGTCATTTTATTTTGATGGCTTGGTGGACGGTGTGCATGATGGTTTTGAGGGCCACATAAAGGAAACTGAGGGTTTTAAACTCAACTTCATGAATGAATAATCTAAGAATGTAATTTTTAGAGGTGGGAGTTATGTATGGTGGAGAAAGGATTTCACCTAGATATAACTTTGATAATATAAAAATATATTTTATAGAAAAGGAAAAAGAAGAAAAGAGAGGACAACTACAATGCAAATTAAGGACAAGAAGGAAAAGAAGAAGCAATAAGATTTGGGTCTAAGACTTTATGGTATCACATTTTATCTTAATAACAAATAATTTCATTTGAAATATTTATTTTATGAATAAATTTGTTATTGGGTGTTTTTTTAATTTAAATAAACTAATGGTTTATTGTTTGGAAGCATATGCTCTCCTAAATAGACCTAACCCTATATATTGTTTGAAAAAAAAATTGGTCAAGGAAACCCTAAAGGGTGAGACCATGATAATACCTCACCCATAGATGGCATATGGGTAATCTAAAATTTAAAAAAGTCTCATTATTTTATATGCTAGTTTGGTTTATGTTTTGGTCTTTTGGATGATTTTGGGTGTTCTGGGTTCTGAACCCTTATCCCTTTTTGGATGTTTATTTTTAATAGTTTATGCCTCGGTTGTGTGTGTGTCAATTTAAGTTTGGTGGAAATAAATTTTTTGTGTTGTGTATGGATTAAACCCTTTCTTTTTATGAAACCAATGATTAAACCTCTGACATCATTGTATCATATTTGTTGGATTCTCTTGGTGCTACACGCTTTATCTTTGGATACTTGTTTCCACCACCAATCAATGGTTAGGGTGGGTAGAGATAGCTATTGATGGTTTGGATTATCTTTCACATGATGATGGGTCTCATGTTTGATCTCTCTCATTGGACTCAGATAGTAGCAAAATATATTGGTTGTTCACACTATTGGTAGCACATTCTTGTATCTTGATTGGACTCTATTTAATAAGGTTCTAAATGACCATACCAATGATATTTTGGTATTTATTTTTAGAGTTTATCCATTATGATATTATTGTGATTTTAAAGAGTAAACATATTTCCTATTGTATTACTATTTCACTCTCTTCATCATATACATTGATTGATGTAATAGTGAATAGTGCTTTGGGAAAAATTAGGATCTATGATTGTTGTATTTCAATATGGTCTAGAAATTACTATTGATTAGGATTCAAAATTGAGTGGTTTTTTGTTGATCAATATATATAATACTTTTTTTACCTTGTTTTATTTTATGGAAATTGGAAATGTTTCTCAAGGTTATTATTCTAAGTATTTGACTTACGTAGAAAAGAGAATAGTCAATTATAAAGGTTTTTAAAAGATTCAATTTTTAAGCTCTTAAATTTGGTTTGCAATTTCATTTTAAATTGGTTATTGATATTCATTACTTAAATTATTATTTAAATATTTTAATTGCATTCAAATATGAATATTTTTATTCATTACTATATTTTCCATAAGACCCTGTCTCTGTATAGTGGGAATGTAATAGTTTTTTGAATGGCAATATGAGAGAGTGATCGGTCTTTAAAAAAATTGGTATTATGACTTGGATATGATTTATTTTGGATTAATATCAGGATAAATATTTTGGTAATTATTAAATATTATGTAATTAAGATATGCATTCTTTGACTTGTATCATTTAAACCATTATGCCTCCTGTAGTGTTGCGAATAAATAATGGCAAAGCCTACTATATGTGTTGATTTATGCTATGATAGGGAGTTAACCTTATCACTTTTAGTATTTGCATATGCACTTCAATAGGAACTAAGTTTATTTTTATTTTGATGCATAATATGGAGTAAGAATGAGATGTGGGTTTCACATGAAGGAAAATATGAATACACATGTTGTATGTTTATTGTTAGTTACTAAAGTTAGTTGGATGTGCATTGTATAGTTGTGTATTTCTATGAGATTATTGTTTGAATGCAAATTCATTTTATTATGAGTTGAGATTTGTGTTTGAACCATATGTTGGGTTTTTTATAAAACATTATTTTTATTCCTCAAAGCATTGATTTGAATACTATTGGTTCTTATGCATAGATTGGTTTTTAAGAATTAATTATAAGTCTGGTGTATTTTAAAATTTACATAGTAAATATAGAGATTATGTAAGATCTTTGATTAACTTAATGTCTGGATTTCTCTTATATATATTTTGGTATATTATTAAATAAGTTGAGTAGGAATGATTAAATGTTTGAATTACATTTCAGTTAAGATAATAGTTATGGTAAGTTGTAGAGTACATTGTAGAGCATGGATAAAAAACTTTGGGTTAATTTATAGATCATTATTGGTCTAGTATTGATTCTAAAAAATCAAACCATGATCCCATGTGATATTTAATCTCATCACTAAATAGATGTTGATGTAATAAAACATCTAAATCATAAGTCATGATTATTATCAATATTGATGCAAGGGTATGCTTGAATATTGGTAAAGACTATATTCTTTAAGTTGTTTAATTTATGTTTTAATTAAGAAGAGATTATGTATGCTTTTATAAACTCATGAAGATCATCAGTAAATACACCATAGGTATGTAGGGAATTCAATAAGGGTCATGATAAACTAATGAATAGTTCTATTGGGTTCCACTCAAATTTATTATGTGGTTTTTTTGTTCAATTACTTATGCAAGTTGTTACCTTTTTGGATGAATATTTAAGACTTGAGGATTCATAAATGGTCTTATAACCTAATAAGATCTCATGGGTGGCAATCAAGACGTACAAGTGTTTACACATATGGAATACAATATAATTGACTATCAGGCTTATGGGTGCTTTGATTGTGATTGTGTAAATTAATTTATTTAGTTTAGAGTGATATTTGATATTATGCATTAAAAGGAAATATTTTTTTTTCTAATTTATTGCTTTATTATGTAATGATCATTTTTTGGATCTATTGAGTGCTTGACTATGTTAAAGCCAGTAAGAAAGGTGGTTAAATTATGGTTATGGTCAAAAATGACACTAATGACCTCACATAATTTAATAGGTGCTCAAACTTAAAAGACACTAACATGGATTTCAAAATTTGTAAATGATTGTCTTGTTGTTCTTCATGATTAAGTGAATATTGTTAATGTTTAAATATATTTCAAGGTGTCATTCATTTTATTAAGTACTCATGATTTTTCTATAGTGTTATTGGATGCTTCCATTTATAATTTAGCTCACACTAAATGATGACTTATTTTGTGTTGTGAAAGATAGTTATGCAAATGCTTTAGTTACTAATCTGGATTGCATATGGGTTATGCGAGCCTAACTTCCTTAAAAGTAGTTTTTTGGAAAACGAAAATTTTTGGGGGTATTAAATCTAGTCTAACTTCTCATTACTACTTTAAACTACATAAAACATTCCTCTACCAAGACCCTTTCAGGCTTCAACATGCCAAAGAACCATAAAAAAGTTGTTTTCTATTCAAAGACCATTTTCAAAATTGTAAAATTGAACACCCTACAAGGTTTCTTGTATACAATACTAAATTGATTAGATTATATGATATTTTTATCACTACATTCTATAAACACAACCAAATATTACTGATATAAATTAGAAAATTGGTTTACACTTGAAATCCTACCATGCATGTTCAAAGTCATGCTTGAGTTTTTTGACTATATACTTGTGCATACATTCTATTTTTATCACTTATGTGTCAATTTAAAAAATGGAACGATTCCAAGAAATTATACATAAATGTGGTCTAAACTCTTTTATTCATCTAATATGTGTACTTGAACTCATGTTGGGGAACCTCTAGGTGGAATAATTCATTGTATCAGATATATTCAATTATCACTTTGGTCAATTTCTTTGTTCAATTATCATTATGGTCAATTTATCTATTCAATTATCACCCTGGTCAATTTATTTATCCAATTGTCACTCTAATCAATTTCTCTATTCAGTTATCACTCTAGTCAATTATCATTTCAGTTATTTTCTCTAGTCAATTCTTCTATTCTAATCAATTCACTAATTCCCCTTCATTGATCAATTAATATAATCAATTCCCCTTATCTAAATCATTCATCTAATAAAAATACCTAAATTATATATATATATATATATATATATATATATATATATATATATATATATATATATATATTAGGGAATAATGGGCCCTTACTTGAGATTAAAAAAACTAATGAATTAAAATATAAGGGAGTATTGAAAAAAATATAGTAACTAATCACTTGAAAAGTAAAAATAACGCATCCAAAAAACCCAATGGGAACACATTCTCAAAGTATAAGAACCCAAAATATGAAAGGAGCAAGAATACCAAAGCAACTAGTAAAAAAAGGTTCATGACTAGTAATGAAGATTGATTTTGGTCTTCTTATGAGATGGGCCTACATAGTCATCTTTTGCCATAGATAGGAAAAATCGACCAAAATTAGAGGATTCCATCACTGATTTCATGTGTTTCTTCATGTCCCTAGTGAATATGCACCTAAGAATTGTCCTAGCTCCTTTAATAAAAAAATATGGCCTTCTTCCACATCTACCATAGCTATAGGCCTTAAGCAAAAATTGACAAGCATTGTATCTACCTTCACTAGTATAGTAGACATAAAGTAACCTAATAATTAATCCAAGGAAGGTATGAAATCAAGCCAATTTTCCAAATAAAACTCTAAGCTAATGATCATGGATTGATTAACCAAGTACATATAAAAGGTATCCAATAAATGAACATAACATTCCTTAAGATTACAAAAAATGTAGAGTGGAATTAATCACAAACATTGCACACCTAATAAGGTAAGGGGTGTGGGGGAGTTTCTTGAAATATATCCAACCAACAAGTCAGACCACTAATAAGCCCCTGCTAAATCAATGCCCACACCACCTTTGAGACTACTACAAGATCATGAACTACATGTAATAGATTGCTGAGAAAGATTAAAATCACTTTTACATTAGTTTTAAGGTTCCTAAATGAGTGAATAAAATGATCCCCATTCATCTCTTGGATTTACTCAAAAATCATTATGGATGGAAGCCATAAAATGTGGCATAGATATGCATCCAAAACATGATCTTGAAACACCATTTCCTATTTTTCAATAGACATAGTGAGAATTATTGAGAGTAGGGCATGACTAAATGTTGAAAAATCCATTATGGAATGGAGGACACTTATGTAGAGGAAGGCATATATCACCAATTGATGGAATGAGATAAAATATTGCATGAGGCCAATCACTTAAATGATATCCATTGCCCAAACTATGCACCAAATCAAGCATCAAAGAGCCATATTCAACCATAATTATGGTTTAATCTAAAAAACATGTGAAGGATGAAAACCATTAACTCACTCATTAATTTGATCAAATGCTTCCAAACCTAGCTAGCTTATGGTTACATTGTTAGTTATTTCCTCTGCCACATGATCAACACCAAAATTAGCCTAGAAGTCCACTTGCTTGTTGGCTTCTCAAAAATAATGTTGCACAAACCATGATTCTAATTCATCCAAGAGAGGCCACATAGATCAAAAAATGTTGTTGATCCACCATGATGGGAATTGATGGATTTAATGATGATATTGGAGTCCCCTTTAATGACAATTTATTAATACCACACAAACTACCAAGTTAGAGGCTCATTACCATTGTTTGGGGATTTGTTTCATTATTAGTTCCATCTTGTATATGCATAGACATTGATGGAATTAAAAAACCATAAAAATCCTTGAGATATCAATTTACCCATAAATCTCCTAGGTTTCCATGTGTTGCTCCATCGTAATTCAATTTGAAGAATCCTGCCATCAGTGACTTCCAAATAGCTCCTAAGCACTTCAAATATTTGTGTGTCATCACACTTAATTTGTTAATAGGAAAAACCCACATTATATTAATTAAATTTATTTTTTATTAATTGATTTAAAATTCATCTAAATTATATTTCTATTGCAAATAGAATTATAACTTCTTTTCATTTAATTAATTCTTATTTGCCTCTAAGTGGGCATCTTCATTTAAGAAAGGATCTTGAGATTCTTTGGGATATGATTTTTTGAGCTAAAATCAATTTGATAAAGTGAATTAATATACAATATAATTATCCACCCTTCATCTTGAAATAGATGAAGGACCCATAAAGAATCTTATGAGATATTTTAAGGAGTATTCTCAACCCTTCATCTTGAAAATAAGATAAAGAGCACACATTGATTATCCATGTGATTTCTTGGGAATAATTATCCACCCTTCATCTTGGAAATAATATGGACCCATAATGACTCTAAAAAAGGTATTATGAGGAGAATCCTCCACCCTTCATCTTAGAATTAAGATGAATGGCTTATATTAATTCTCATTTGATATTATCAAACATCATTCTCCACCTATCATCTTGATTAAGATGAAGTGATCTCATTATTGATACATGTCTTCATCCATGTGCACATTTGAGGACTGATTTTAAACCATTCATATTGATTTAACTATGAAGGGTCCTCACTGATCTAGGCTCATTATAAATATACCTCTTTACATTGTAATTCATCATGTTCAAGATCTATAGTGAAGTGCTGAAATTTTGTCATACTAACTTGTTCATAAAATTTTTACTTGTGATCAATTAAACATGGTCCATAGCTTAAATGGATATTTATTCACATAAATGTAATTTAAAAATATAATTTTATGCTACATATAAGCCACATCCTATGCAAATATGTTTCTAATGGAGGTTTGCATGTTTCTAGTTTGAATCTAATGCATTATTGACCAATCTTTGTATTGCTCATGAGGTCTTAGGCTCCAAGATTATTTCCATTTGTTTTTTTGTTCTTTATTTAATAAAAATAACTTGGTCAAAATATATCTAATCAAGATTCCTAATGACACATATGTCATGCCTAGTGAGACCAGCAATCCACACCTTTCTTTTGAGCCTCTTTAGCATTCTTCCTTTGAAACAAATCTAATTTTGACTAAAAATGGCTAGTAAAATATTCATAACTTTTAATTTTTTATCTATTTTAATATGATTTTTTTATGTGTGTCAATATCTAAAAATTTCATTGAAAAACTATTTATATTTCATGAGTTATGGTCAAATTACTAACTACCAACTTTTATTTCAAATTTTGCTTTGTTTTACTAAAAATGACTCGTAAATTATTCATAACTTTTGATATGTTATTTATTTTAATCTAATTTATTTAGTGGTGTGAATATTTATCCTATCACAAAACTTTAAAAATTTAATTGAAAATTGATTTATATTTTAGGATTTATGGTCAGATTACTGATTACCAACTTTTATTTCAGATATTGTTTTTGGATAAAAATAATTGATAAAATATTCATAACTTTTGATTTATAATTTTTTTAATCTAAATTATTTTAGGGTTGTGTATAATTATCCTATAAAACAAATCTCAAAGTTTATTTGAAAAATTACATATATTTTAATATTTATGGTTAAATTACTAACTATTATATTTTACTTTTATTTGTATTTTTAAGCTAAAAACATCTGATAAAATAACTGTAACTTTTGATCTATTTATCTATTTTGATATCAATTTTTGTATGAGTGTGTTTATTTATCGTATAAAAAATTATAATTTTTTATAAAAAAATGATTTATATTTTAGAAGTTATCATTAAAAAACTAACTACCACTTTTAACATTTTATTTGAAGATTTATGCATGCCAAAGACACACCAAACAAAACTACTAACTTTGTTTTCTTGTAGTTTACAAAAAGGTGGGATGATTTATTTAAAAAATCATATTTTATATTAAAATTTAGTTTTAATTATTTAAAAATCATTTCACATTTCTTTTTTGTGCTTGAAAATTAAGTCACGTTTCATTTTGGGTTCTAAGAAAACTTGCTTATTTGTCAAAGTTTTTTCATTTCATGCAAATATTATTTATTGATTATTGAGTGTGTTGTGGGGATATTTTATACATATGATATCCCATTTGGGTGACTCAAAAACAAAAATATTCTATTTTTTTTAAATATTGAAGATTTATCTATTATTTTCTTTATTCGCTCTTAGTGGAAGTTGCACAAATCAGAACAACAATACCTTCATTTTATTTTGGATCTACATTTGGGGTGTCATTACCTTCTTGTGAGTCCTTAGGGTATGGTAATTGGGGCATAATTACCTAGAATTATACCAACCTTATATCTGATGGGGTATATAAATTGAGTCTATGCTAGTGATATCTTAGTTTACAGTCCCTTGGAGCCTGATTACACCAATAACACTTCACTAAAACCCCTACAGTTGAAGTGGTCATGAAGGGACTAGACCCTTTGGAATATTACCTATAATATCTCACATAGAATTGATAGATAGCTCTAAATCACCCATATACCAAAAGGTATATTGGGACCATCTAGAAATCCCCTAAAAACATTAGCTTAAGACGCTTTGGCTATGACACATTCATTGATACAGGGATGAAAAAGTTAACATCCCCTGAATATATCTTTTACATATAAACCTTTTGAGAGAAGGGGGGAGGTGTAAAAAAATACTAATAATTGCAATAATTTATTTAATGAATCTTAAATTTTATCCTCTCTAAAGGAACTTATATCAAAATAATCAATGAATGTGGATTAATCCCTCAAGTCATTAAAATATGGTCAATAGATTGAGTATTAGCTTGATTGATTGTGATTTCAAAACTTTGTCCTAATTTTCATACACCTACATAAAAAGGCATTACTCTATCCATGTTCTTGGTCCAAACTTATTCAAAATTTGTACATTTCATGCCCTCTTTGTGTGAAAAGTGTATATTTATTTTATCTATGTTCTTGGTCTAAAATTTTTCAAAAATCATATATTTCATACCTCCTTTGTGTGAAATTATGCTATTACTCTGTCCACATTTTGCGTCTAAATTGGTCCTTTCTACCACCTTCATTTAAATTATTTCTCAAAACACACCTCTCTTATTTGAAATCATATTGTTACTATGTTTTTTGTGAGTTTGAAATTATTCTTGTCTTGTTCCTAAGTTCATAGTTCTAAGGTCATTTATAAAATCAAGACCTTTCAAATAAAACATTTATAGTCTTAATACCATTCCCTTATGTTCAAACCAACTTGTTCAATTCCAAAATCTTCTCTAGTCATTTTTGGTTTGTATTCCTATTTTGTTTAAGTTTATTATAAGTTTAGATCCTATCCAATCAACTCTATTCAAAATCAATTATTCATAATCAAGTTATTCTAAAGTTAACTCTATTCGAGTTAAACATTCATGTCTCTTTTTTAAATCATGATTATATATTTCTTTCAAATCATATCCTTATTTTTTATTCAATATCCCACACGTATCGGTTGAGAATGATGAATTCATGACATTCATCATTTATCTCGTTTGAATTCAATTCCAATCCATTATTTCCTTTTGCATGTATAATTGATTAGGGAAATATTTCAATCAATCTTATATCACTTTTTCAATTAATTCAAGGGAATCCATTACATATTTATATATATCCTATGAAGGATATGATCATACTAAAAAAAAGGCAACCCATTTTGATACATTTATCCTAGACCCATTTGATTACTAAATTACAACATTCATGTCAAAATATAAATCCATTTAATAAATCCTAGGAAGCCATATTTTACCAATTGGTTTCAACCAACATGATTATGTATCCACATACTAATCCTTTTGGTGAAAATGAGACAAAGCCTAAGTGGTACCAAAAAGAGTAATATTGTTTGTGTCATAGGATTCAAGGCCATTCACTTAAGTAATGTAGTGGATTCAATATTTATGTCCAAGGCTTGATTGACTATGGAGATATCATGATTGAGACCCAACAACCATGTTAAATTTCAAATCCATTTAATAAATCTTAGGAAGACATTTTTTACCAATTGGTCACAACAAACATGATTATGTATCCACATACTAAGCTTTTTGGTGAAAATAATCCCTAACCTAAGTGGTACCAAAAAGAAGAATATTATTAGTATCATAGAATTAAAGGCCATTCATTTAACTGATGTGGTGGGTTTAAGATTTATATCCAAGGTTTGATTGAACATGGAGATATCATGATTGAGAAACAATAAACATGTCAACCACCAAGTCCAAGCCCATTTCTAAATCAAGGTATAAGAGTCCATTAGTTTATCCAAATATCATTAAATTTTGCCTCTACCTTTGACACTTGGTCTAAATATCTTATACCTATTCTAGTCTAGGAACCATAAAAATCCAACAATCCAAGTATGTCTTGGCATTACCATTACAATATCCATCATTAACTAAAGATAAAATTGCATCTAAATATGAGAATCACTCAATAGGGATATACCAAGATCATTTTCCCAATCATAATCAAATTGATTCACTTTCTATTCAAGATCATGATAAATCACCCATTTATGGTGTTCTCATTAAATCATCCATATTTGATGAGTTGTCCTTTTATCAGCTTCTTATCTTTGATGAGCCTTATTTTGAAGAGCCTCTCTATGATTGTTCACCTATATTTGATCAACCATTATTTGATGATCCCATCTTCAAAGAACCCATTAATGATCCATAGTATATTTTTCTCCCATCCTCTAAAGTCCCTCATTTATAAAAATTCCTTTGTCCAAATGCCTCCATTTTCAAGTGCACAATGAAAAAGGTACTTATGGACAATGCAATTAAACATGCCCTCTCTATGGATAAATACAAATCAAGATAAAATTTCTTATTAAAATCAAGTTTTATTTTAGATCTTGCATCAAAATCAGAGTAAAGATCAACATCTACATAAAAATTAGGTTCTATTTTAGAATCATTATTAGAATTGGGTTCCATTCTAGAACCACTATCAAATTTAGCATCAGAAGCATACTGAATGTTTGTCTCAACATTAGGTTCAAATCCTCTTGAGTCAAAATTAGCTTTAGAATCAAAATATATTAGTAGATATTATAAAATTGGTTATATACTTTTATCAGATCCACTTGAGTCTGAATCAAATTTAGAATCATCATACTTTAGTACATGTTATAACATTGTGTATGCACTTCTTGAAGATCAAATTGAATATATTTTTTATCCTTTCATGATTTTTTAAGATGCTTCCTTTGACGTCAACACAAGTTCTCCTAGTAACCTCTCTAGGGATTGTGTTACCTTTTCCTCTTCCATTTAGATTATACATGCCTTTACCATTAACCATCATATAAATTATATTGATATTCCATCTCCTAAAAACATCAATTGGGACCAACATAATCACACATTATTGAACTTATTTCATGATGACATTAAGGTGGTAGAAACTATGGGGATCCAAGATAACATTCAAGCAAAAGAATAATCTCCTAGTGAAACCTTGTTTAAAGCACCAAGGGATAATCAAATTTTAAACTCAACATCTTCTAGTGAAATCTTTTTTGAGGCACTAGATGATAAGAAAAATAAAAAATTAGAATCCTTTAGTGAAACCATGCTTAAGGTTCTAAGGGATAATCAAAAAGTAATTATCAAGATCCTTTATTGAAGCCTTATTTAAAGTGTTATTAGACAATATAAATAAAATTAATAAAGAATAATTTTTTGGTGAAAACCTCTAAAAGGTGCCAATAATTGAGCCAATTAGTTCCTCATTACTTAATGAAGACATTATTGAAGTCAATATCAACCCCACCATGACCAAAATCATGTTGAATCTAAAATCAACAAAACTATGTCTGACTGAAAGTCCCAATTTTCATTTATCCCCCAACCATTATACATTCCATTATGATCTTATTATTCATTCATAGACTATATTCAATTATCCAATCAAATAATTTATCCAATGCCTATCCATCTATACCATCCCTGGCAACATTATTTTTCAAAGAGAAAACAAATATACCTTATATACAGGTTTGGTGGAAGCATAATCAATGGCCAATGAAGATCATAATAACATTAGTCTAGTCTACACCAACAATATAATACTAGTAGATAATCTATTCAGAACTAATTTTGGTTAGATATTAAACATTCAACATTATGCATCGTATCATCTTCCATTGAGTTGAGATGATAAAAATCAAAAAATTAAAAAAAAACATCAAAATCAAATCAAAAGAGAAAGATAAATAATTCTTTTGATGGTGAAAATCATGATGAAAACTAGGTTCTTGGCATCATGTATAAATAATTTATTATATATAAGTACCCTGACACTTGGGGTATCCTTATCTATTTTTAAATCCATTACATTTCTATCATATTGACCATTTTACCTTATCTTGAACCATTTTTCTGTTCATCCTACCCTAGTCCAATTTTTACTTCACATCTCGATCTTAATAACAAAGTGAAAGTTGTTCTCGACCCTACTTTGGAAAATCTCTTGGAATATCCTCTTAGTGACACTTTGATGACTATACATTTGTTTCCCACATAGCATATTACTTGGATATTACTTATCTACTTATCATTCATTATTATCTAATCTGATCATCCCAATCATGTCATTTACTATTACATCTCATCCTTGTGTTAGAACAAGTTTTCCTTTCTTAGTGATCCTTTGTGGGTATATTGATCCAAACACTTATAAACATTCCCATTGATCCATAATCTCACCATTTGGTGAATTAATTCCATGTTATCACCATTTTACAAGTCAAATCATTCAAAATCTTATAATTTTTAATTTATTTCAGATGATACAAAAATAAAAAACATTAAAAAAATTATAAAATCCAAAACATTCATAACATTAAAACATCCTGAAAATAAAAAAGGTCAAAATCTCTAAAAATATATATACAACCACAAAATACAAAAACACTTATCTTGTCTTAGGTTTACTCAAATATCCTTAATCAATCATAAATCCTTGGGATGTGTCCTTCCTAAAGTTTCCATATTGGGTTAAAGTCAAATCAAATTGTTATAATTCAAGCTCATCGTTTCCACCCTATTTAGGGCAAATTTAATCATTGTAACTTATTTCAGGATGTTCTATTCCCACTTATTCCCATGCATGTATCATTTATTGGGGAAATCTATTCCAACCATCATTATCATTGATCATATAATGTGGAATTATACTTGAATAAAGACAAGATTGCTTTCTATTACTTTTATTTTCTTGTTTGTGTGTTTGCTTGTTCACTTATTTGTCTGCTTTTATTTTTGTTGCCTTAACTTAGTATATTATGTTAATGAGGTCATCATCATGGTGTCCTTGTCATGTACTTGTACTTGAGTCCATCCACTGGCATATGTCAGCGTTATCATTAATTTTGTTTATCATTGGTTAATTATTGTTAATTATCTATTGGATCAGGGGTCAGTCCTTGTGCACATTGTGACTAGGTCATCATGATGTTTTATATCATGATGTATATTGTCTTATGCAAAATTAAAAATAAAGCATCAAATGTATTAAATCATCAATGTCATGATGGAATCATCCCCCTTTTCATAATCATATCTTATCAAATCCAATCATTTTGGTTATCTTTAACCACATCACATCATCCCATTTTCCATGATCCAAATAATGGTTGAACATTATGGCTATATATATGAAAATCTAGATGTGCATCTCCAAATAAACATGTAAACTATAGTCATATACATTGATTAACCATTATTTTTATTCTAATCATCTAGTCCATTATTCATCATATTCTCTTTCATTTTCTTGGAGAACTACAATGGCTTGAGGTCTTTTTAGACTATTCAAGCAACAGTCAGTAC
Organism: Torreya grandis; assembly: GCA_037957365.1. NCBI lineage: Eukaryota > Viridiplantae > Streptophyta > Pinopsida > Cupressales > Taxaceae > Torreya > Torreya grandis. The sequence continues at coordinate 3,636,983 of JARHVA010000078.1, forward strand.
CAACTAGTTTCTAAGGTCATCTTAGCCACCCTTATTTTATTCTTATTAACATATATATTATTCCAATATGATAATATCAATATTTTATCATTATCTTATTTTTCCATTCTTCAGTCTCTCATCACTTTGTGTATTCTTGTGTGTCCAACATTTTACGGTTTCTATAAAAAGTTGTTATACCATCAACACACATGTTTGTGTCAAATTATCAACTTCATATCATTCATATCATAATTATCATGTGAAAAATTTTAAACACTTCATCTATGCTTTCCCATAAATCAATTCAATTAGTCAATTCACCATGTTTTGAGCTCATCAATTATTCACCCTGTTTGGGGTGCATCAGCATTCCAAACTCACAGCTCTCTCCCTTTTTGGGACAATCAAGTGTGAAGCTTCCTACTTAGGATAGATCATGCCTAAGCCTAAAAACTTCAACCTATTTTGGGTAATTCAAAATTTTCCACTTATTTATGTATCTTTCCTTCCCAATTTTTCCCTACATGGAGCAATTCCATTCATCATCATCATAAATCAAAACATGCAAGCATTATCTCAAGTTACATAATATTGTCCATGGGTTAATCTTATTTTTTATTCTAGCTTCTTCCTCTCTCTTTTTATAACCCATCCACATCCTTCATCCTCTCATAATATCTCAATGGGGAATCATCCCTAAATAATTTCATTCAAATCATATCCTTATATTTCCATTACATCTCCCACACTTATCGGTTAAGGATGACAAAATTACAACATCCATTATTTCTTCATCTAACTTTCATTTAGTTTTTTTATCTTCTCATTATTTAGGAATATGTTACTTCATCTAAATCTCATAAAAATTATCAAATGGGGGAAAATATAGACACTCCATTTTTATCACTTTCATGTCAAGTTGCAAAATGGAATGATTCCAAGTAATTTCACACAAATCTATTTTGAAATATTCTATTCATTTAATATGCATGATTGAACTCACCTTGGGGAACCTCTAGGTGGTACAATTAACCATATTATATCAATTTTATTATCACTTTGGTCACTTTCTCTGTTCATTTATCATTATAGTCAATTTTTCTATTTAGTTGTCACTTTAGTCAATTTCTTTATTCAATTATCACTCTATTTAATTTCTCCATTTAATTATCACTCTGGTCAATTTATCTATTCAATTATCAATTTCGATCATTTTCTCTAGTCAATTCTTCTACTCTGATCAATTCACTAATTTCTCTTCACTAATCAATTAATACAATCAATTCCTCTTCTCTAAATCATTATTCTAATCAAATTCCCCACATTATATTAATTAAATTGATCTTTGATTAATTTAATTAATCATTATTCTAAATTAAATTTCTATTGAAAATGGAATTATAATTTCCTTTTATTTAACTAATTCTTCTTTTCCTCCAATTGGGCATCTTTATTCAAGAAAAGAACTTGAGATTCTTTAGAATATGCTTTTATGAGCTATAATCAATTTGATAAAGTGAATAAATATACAATATTATTCTCCACCCTTCATATTGGAGATGAAGGGCCCACAATGAATCTTGTGAGACATTTTAAGGAGTATTCTCAACCCTCATCTTGGAAAATGATGAAGGCCCCACATTGGTTATCCATGTGTTTTCTTGAGAATGATTCTCCACCCTTCATCTTGGAAACAAGATGAAGGGCCCACAATTACTCTCGCAAATATATTATGAGGAGAATCCTCCACCCTTCATCTTATAAATAAGATTAAGGGTTTATATTAATTCTCATTTGATATTTTCAAAGACCATCCTCTACCCTTCATCTCGATTAAGATGAAGGGATCACATTATTGGTCCATGTGCTAATCCATGTAAAAATTTGAGGACTCATTTATAGATGTTTATATTTATTCCAAGATGAAGGTTCCTCACCCATCCAATTTCATTATAAAGAGACCTATTTGTATTGCAATTCATCATGTTCAAGATCTATAGTGAAGCCATGACATTTTATCGTGTTGATTTATTCATCAAATTTCTACTTGTGATCAATTAAACATGGTACATAGCTTCAATGGAGATGTATTCACATAAATGGCATTGACAAAGATCATTTAATGCTACATTCAAGACACATCTTATGAAAATACAATTTTAATGGAGGTTTGCTTGTTTCTATTTTGAATCTAATACATTATTGATCAATATTTGTATTACTCATGAGGTCTTAGGCTCCTAGCTTATTTTCATTTGTTTTCATGTTCTTGATTGACTAAAAATTATTTGGTATAAATATATCTAAGAAATATTCCTAATGAAACACTATGAATGTAATTCAGTATATACCAAGACATGTTCAAGTTTCATCTTACTACATAGTATTGTAATGGAGAACTATCCAAAATATTTATTTATTTGGTGATGAATCTATGATCACCATTAAATGAAACATTCAAACCAACCAAGGATTATTTTATGATTCTTATCATTCTCAACTATCACTTATAAGTTGAATTCCAATGTTCATACACCTATTCGATGATAAAAGTCTAAGTAAGACTATTGAGGAAAACTAAGAATAGTTGCTTACCTATGTGGGATTTCCTTCCCAATTAGTGAAAAGGGAATAAAAAGAGATCTCTGAATAACCTTATGGGTTAATAACCTTGATAAAAAAAAGTAAACAACACCCAATGCTTGTCAAGACCCAATCGATAATTTTCATCCTAATTATAACTGCTGAAGGGTGATAACTTATTTTATAACCCATTCAGGACTAAGAAGTCTAAATAGAACTATAGAAAGAGAACTTGAAAATATCATTTATTTGTCAATAAAACACCAAGACATATATTCTCTTATAATCTAAATATTTAAAATGAAGGTTGATGTCACCAATAATAACCTATCAAATATAAGAATGAATTGGCATAGAAATAAATAAGACTTCCTCCAAACACACAAACACACCAAAATTAAAATAAAGCAAATTAAAAAAAAAAGATGAAAAAACTCTATTTTTGGCAAAGAAATATTACTTAGGACCTTGGTGCTCTTGCATCATGGATCCAAATTTTATAATCCAAGGTTGATCTTCAGTTCCAATGTTAACATCAATAGATTTTTTACAAATGATGAAGTTTGATCCTATAAATATGATGGAGTAAAATTTGGTTGATATTTTTATCTAATTGGAAGACGTTAGGAAATTATATACATAATTCGTCATAAGCCTTCTTTTCATCTAGACTAAGGTAATTAATGGATGAAAGAAGACAAGTTTTAAGGTTATTAGGACATTCTTCATATTCTTATGATTCAATTTTATTTATTTTTTCTAGCTGTTCTCTAAAATATGCCTAATAATTAAGCTTAACCTCAAACTATTTCTTATGATCTCATAACAAGTGTATGGTTTTGAAATCCCATTTATTTAGTAATGGATTCATTATTTTAAAAAAATTCAAAGGAGGGTTCCTATTGATGATCTCAGTATATTAGGGTAGGGTATGATAGTGCAAGGCTAATGGTACATATAGAGATGTCAGTAAAGATATTTGTGGTAGATAGATATTTTTAAAGGCTATGGACAAAATATGTTTCAATATCCTCATTATATGAGGTCTCCTAAAAAATTAACAAAGTATCTAAGATGACATCATAGAGACCAATGTTATGTGGGTTGTATCCTACACCTAGATGTCATGAATGAATCTTAACAAGGATTGGTTCTAATATTCCTTGTTCTTGTTTCCCTATTCCTATTTCCTTTATAGTTCATACTTTGACACATATGATTAGCCTTTGAATATTTTATATCCTAATAGCATGATGCAAGACCTTCTATTAGACATGAATCATCTGATATTTAAAGTGGATCTTCTGATAGTAGTTTTTAAGTGATGTGTGCATAAATTCATAAGTAATTTACTTGTGTTCCTTCATGGTGGAGGACACATAGCTAAAATGTGATATGGGGATATTACCAATACTAAATGTTTAGTATTCATACTCTCTACAACATTTAGAAATTATTTTAACATGGGTGGATGTGGATGAATTGTAAGACATAGATGGAAAGTCATTCAGATGGTGTATTTCTTGGACTTAGGAACATATGGGGCATTGATATTACTAGGGAATTAGATATCAAAATCAATTCCTTCCATGGCTTAGCAATTGTGGAATAATTATGAGCCTCCTAGAATAGTAACTTTTATTCCTAAATTTAAGACTTTTAGACATTGGGTGAAAAGTGAAAGGGATAACTCATATTTCATGGATTTATGGTTGGACCAAGAGGATATTATATGGAAAATAAAAATCAACTATATGAATTAGGGTTTGATGTACAATGGATCCCACCATGATAGGAAGATAAATGGTTCCAGCTAACTATCTTTAATTATTGTCATTGGCCTTTATTATAATAAGCTGAGGGCCAAGTGTTGATTCAAAGTGCTGCAATTTTTTGATTAAATTAATTTAAAAAAAAATTATAGTAGATCCTTTATCTACATGTACTTGTGGTATCTTATGATTGATGATGGATACCTCTATATACAAGGGGTAGTTATGGTTAGGGATAATTGGTGGCATGTATAAGGGATTAAAAGTATTTTTTGTGAGGAGGACAAATGCACTATGAAATATTGGAATTGATTATCATTAATGTTTTTAGAGAATATTGAATCATTAATTATTTTATTTAAAATTTCATGGTAGATAGATGAATATTTAAGAATATCTATTATGTAAGTTTGCGCTAGAGTCTTCTCAAGTTATTAGATGAGGTCATCATTACCTTAAGGGTGTTTTATGGGGTTTTAGTGACATTGACCTTGAAAGGATCATTTTGAGGTGAGGTTTTTGGATGTGCCCCCAAGGTGGTGATTTTTACTTGTTGAGTTGTAAAGCATAATGAAAATAATCCCCTTTAATTTTGATAAAAGGACATTATGGTTCTTGGGGCCCTTCAGGTGTTTTCTCCTTAATTTTGATGATGGAAACATTATGGATATAGTGGTAAGGGATTTGGAGGTAATTTCCCCAGTTAGTATAGGATAATGGCCTTGGTACTTAGTCGTGCCTTCTAACTTTTGGTCATGCTTTAGGAAAAGATCATGGTAAATACCTAATTACTAGTTTTTAGAGGAAGATGTTTATTTGACAAACACTTATATCTCTCATTTTAAAATTAGATATTGAATATAATTCATCAATTACATACATATTATGGTGTCATGCCCCTTGACATGATGATAATGGAAATACTCATCTTCTTTAAACCAATTAGAATGTGGTTTATTGTTGTCAATGGGTTTGATTTATGGTAAGATGATCATGTTTGTAGCAATTATTTTCTTCAAGACATCTTCAATGGGATCACCAAGATTAGTATAGTTATTTCATCTCAAAGTATTCCTTGGCCTTTCCTATGAGACATTTATGTTTTATGTGTGTTTTTATAACATCATGGAGGGGTTAGGACTTTAAACTATTTGGACATGATAGGTATCAGTGACTCCATCTCCAATAACATTTATATTCTTGTAAGAAAAATGGATTTTCCAAAGGGGTGTTATTAATAGTATTATGATCATTCTTAGATTAAATCTTGATGAACCCTTTTTTATTAGAAACTTTTCTATCTAAATTCCTTTTCCAAAATTTCATCAAATGTAGTGACACATTGAAGCTTTAAGTGGTGGCCCAATTTTGAGTTCAGGTTGTTAATGTTGATGTTAACTAATTCCTTTTCAAGAATTGAATAGGGAAACTAATTGGCTAAGGCTTGCCATAATTGGAGATATTATGATAGACTCTCTCCATTTATCTGTTTGGCATTATATAAATATAACATGGTAATTTTATGTTGTACATTATAAGAGAAGTGGATGACAAAATTCTCAATTAAGCCCTTGAATGAAGTAATAGATCCTTTGGGTAAATGCATGGACCACTCCAACATAAGTTAACCAATACTTTTGGTGAATAATCATATCATGTAAGCATCATTGTAAGCTACTTCATGGCAATACATAAATAATTCTTTGAGATTCTCCCTTAGTTCCCTTTCCCTTTGTATTTTTTAGATTTTGATGGTTCAAAATGATAAGGGAAAATTACCCATAGAATATTAATTTCAATAGGATAATATCATAAATATTCATACTTTTATTTATTTGAATGAACTCTTTTATCCATATTTTGTAAAGAATCCTTCATCACTTGACATTCGTGAGTGAATGTTGCGTCTAAAAAATGATTTAAAATGGCGGTTGGATTGGTTTTGGTTTATGTTTATCTTGGTTTATACATGAGAGAAAGGTTTTAGTGTGTATATTAGGTTATATTAATTTGTGTTCTTCAAAATTTATTTATGAAGATAAGGAATTTACTTATTGGGTAATTTGATTGATGTGGTCAAGCATGGATTTTTTATAATCCTCTTTGAATTGGATTCCAAAATGGATTTTCCATTATTGGCCCTAACTTGAGTTGTATTTATGGGTCTATGTAAATTTTTTTAGGATGTCTTCTTCCTTTTGTGGAGGAGGATTATGGCTGTGCAAAGTGTCATAGCAGACAAGACTTTGGAATAGATTTCTTAATAAGTCCTAGTTAAAATTAGAGGGTACCTTAGATCCCATTTTGATGAGATGTGCCAGGATTTGTTATTTTAATTCATAAATAAAATAATAAAATTGGGCTTTACTCACATCATTATTCAATAATTTATATCAATTGTCTATATCACCCCTAAGGTGTGCATGTCACTAGCATAATCTTCATGATCCAAGGATTTCTCATCAAGGTTCCTAGGGATATCATCAATTTGTCTTGAATATTATTCAAATTTTAATTTTTATCCATGAGTAAAATTTTCCACAAAAGTTGGTGGATTGTATGATTAGATGGAAGGTATATCTTGCATTTTTGGGGTGGTTTGGTTCGATATGATTATGGGTTTTGTTAGGTTATGACCTAAGTAAGGAGGTCTAAAATATTTTGAGATAGTATACTTGGCTTAGGTAAAAATAAGTTGGGGGTGTACTTCCATAAATTTGGACTAGATAAGATACGCTAGATATGGTTCAGATGGATGGTGAGTGTCATAATCAAATGGGTTGTTTGATAGATGCTAGCAAAGTATCAGTGGGTGTTGAGTTTAGACTAGAAATATGATGATGTATAATATTATGATTTCAAAATTTAAACTAACAAGTGATAAAGTAATGATGGGTTCTAGATTTAAATTAGAAAAATGAAGTGGTAAGATTATGGGTACTATGTCTAAATTGTTAGAGTGATAGTTTTTTAGCAAGGGGATGACACAATTTTAGTTTGATAGAGTGATGATTTACTTAATAAAAGGTTGATTAGATTGATAGGTGAGATATCTAAGTGGATGGGTTGTTAATATGATGAGGGTTCTATATGAATGGTTTTCATTCTTGATTAATATTTTACAAGAGACTAGTTAAATATTTGGGATAAATCTCCTTTGTTCAAGATAATTGAGGTAAGTGATTGGATTAGTTTTTTAATGGATATTATGGATTAGCTAGACCAATGCCAAGTAAGGGTATTTTAGGAGAACCATCCAAGAATATTTAGGATTTTTAGGAATTTTTTGGGTAAAAATTTGATTCATATGAGATAGGGTTATATGATGGGGTATTAACTAAGTGAGAATGACTGGGATGATGATTAGGTATGATTTATGGGATGAGGGGATGATGATAAGATATAGAGATAGTTTTGGATAAGTGTATTCATGTTCCCTAGGGTCAAATTTTTTACTAAGTTTGTTTTGTGTGTAGGTTTTAAGGTTTTCAAAAAATATAGGTCTTAAAAACACATATACAATAAGAGGCAATCTAAAAACCTAATATTAGTGGCTGGCATAAGAGTATAACTCAACACCTAACCCACAAAACAACTTGAAATGAGAGGTTCCTAGATTATTGTCACCCAATCTTCTCTCACTATCTGTACCTAGTGAGTAATCTCTGAGAATGCTATTTTTCCTACCCTAGATGCCTATTTTGGTTGAGGGGTCTTAAGATATGTTTAACTATATCTCTAAGGGCATACCATAAACACCTTACAATATGTGGGGCCTAAGTCCATGTAGAGTTTTGTTTGATACCTGCATATTGGAGTGTTACCTCCTTACTTTACAATATATTGTATGGGGAAACCCACTTATCCTAGTCATAAGTGTTCATGATATTTATAGCTCACTGGAACATCAAGTGTGGTCTTGTGTGTGGTGATAAAATACACATCACAATCCCATATTACTATGAAAAGTGTGTGGAGATTAATTCCACATCATTTTCCCCATAAAAATAAAAAAAATTGAGGTTTATTGATAGTTTATGAAACCCTAGAATTACCCTATGGTGTCAACTGAAGAGAATACACCATCATAACCTTGAGTGATAAATAGGAATAAAAACTAAGCACATTAATTTTAAACACTCAAGTTTATTAACTCAAAATTAATATGTGAATAATATATACAAAGGTTTTTAAAATGCCACTTTAATTGACCATTGTTTTAAAAAACCAAGTGTTAGTAGTTTAGATTTGGAAACTTTAGGCAACATGAAAAATAAAATGTTAGACCTAATACTATTTTATCAACATAATGATTTTGCAGATCTAAATAATGATGTGGTATTTACATAGTCTTATGTTGAAATTATAGAAACATGAGTTTAGTATAAAATATGGTTAGATAGAAAATAAACAAATATCAAATTCATGGACCTAAGATAAGATGGAGGGTTAGTAAGATGAAATCACATATAAAAAAATGCAAGATTGTTAAAGGAAAAAATAGACAATGTTATACCTAAGATAATGTCATGACTCAGAGTGAAAATGTTTCACTTTTAGATTTCAATACAGTGACTAAAGAATGATGAGTTCACACCTACATTAGTGAAACCATAGACAAGATAAAATTGTGCCTAATTTTACAATCTCATATATATCAAATAAAATTATGCAACTTTGTAGCCACAGGTTTGTAATAGTTAGTAGGAAATAAAAATTTGACAAATGGTCTAGCATGAATCTTATAAGTTAGATATTTTTATGATGTTTAACACATTTCTAGCTAGTTGATAAGTATAATTCAGTGATTAATCAATATATTTTCTTTAAAACACACAAAATTATATGATCTAAGTTCTAAATAGTTAGAATAAAATTTAGGATAAATACATAAAAGCTTTTCTGATTCTCAAAAGATAATAGATAATATAGATAATAATAGATAATACCAAATGTTATACTTGCTCAAAAGGATAGGACAATTCATAAAAATGTGTAATTATTTACAAAATGAGGTAATGCAATGTCGTGCTTGCTTTATAAAATATCGTATCTATCGACAATAATGCTATAGTAGGAAAATCATGACTTCACTACTACCAAAACAACATAGGAAGTTATAATTCTACACCTAATATAAGTGATGCCACATCTATGTTAAACAATAATGTAAACATGTAGATGTGAATTTGTTCCTTCAACTAAAAGCTCTCACAGATCATTCAAAGTCATGATTTTAAACATACAAATTGAAAATAGGTTAGTTCTCATTAGTATGCAAAACAAACATAAAAAATAGTAAATCTAACTTATTAAGTGTCGTTCTTAGATTGGGCAAGATATAAAAAAGATAAACAAATAGAGAATAATTCAAGACGATTACCTTATTCATGGATTTCACTTCCAACCAGTATACATACATGTTTTCACCTAGATGTAGAGATCGAAGTCTTTGTCAATGTTGCACATTCGTATTAATAACATCTCCCCTTTCACTATGGATGATTTGAATAATTAGAATAAATGGTTTTAAGGCTTGATCATTCAATGGATACTAAAAATGGAAACACTTCATTATATGTTCAAGACTTAAGAATAATGGTAAAAGGCCTTGGCATTTATAGATTCCTTGAATTGATTCCAACCATTAGATGTGATTCAATATGTGTGGTTGAGCATTGGTCAAATTTTGTAGGCATAACACAATTAATATTTGGAATTAATTAAGCATGGGTTGCAAATTAAAATATTTATTTGATATTTTATACATGTTTAATAACTTTCAAAATGATTTCATGTTGATGTCATCACTCCTTATATTTTTTGTGATGTCATCATTTTATATATTTTTTGAATATTGAATTTACATAATTATAATATTTAGTCAATTCCATGGATTTTTCACTTAGGGATAAGTTAGATTTCTAATTAAATTTGATTAGCCAATTAATCCTGATTTAGATTTTATGTCATTTTGAAAGTTAAATAATTACCATATTTAATTGGTTGAAATCATTGCTTTAAATTAACCACTTGAGGATGAATTAAAAGGTGATAATAACATATGATGTATTTCCCCCATCTGGTATGCACCTATGTGTTTTGGAATGTTTATGTCTAATGTGCAAAAAAAGGTAGGATGTTTAATGATTTCTAGGCTTATTTTGTAATATTGAAGAAAGTCACTTTGATTTGCATAAATTTTATTTTAATTTTCATTTTAGACATGGAAGTGTTGGAAAAGGAGTATACATTTTACCCCTATTTGAGAAGGCATTTGTGAGACACTAAATAAAGTAATGAATTTTCAAATAATGAAGAAGTCAAAATAAGGAGGATGAAAAATTAGATGAATAAATAATTAGTGACCCATGTTGCCCCATCGAGAGGGCATGTAGGGATGGAAGACACATATGGTTCTAAAAAAAGAGAGGAAGAATCAAGAACAAGAGAAATTAACCCATTGACAAAATTAACCCTCTTAAACTAATGCTTGCATGCTTTGATTTCAAATGTTTTAGAATAGTAGAATTGAACTGACCCCAATGTGAGAGGAAGTGGGAAGGATGCATCCCAAAATTAGTGACACACTTTGACATGCCCCAAATAAGGTGAAAGTTTTAGGCTTGGAATTAGAATAAATGATGGCATTTCCCTAGTAGGTTAGATTTTATCATTGATCAGTCTAATTTATTTGATTGATTATAAAACATATCTCAAAGAGTTAACCTAGTGTATAGATTAAAAATGAGATGAATGATGTAAACATAGATGTAGGTGAAGGTATAATGACTTTTCAAAGAATGAAGAATCCAAAAAAATCCTCGGTACATATTAATGCTAAAAAATAATGAAATATATGATTAGAAGAAAACAATAATGATTTAATAATGATGTGATTGGATTGGAACAATATGGATGTTAATAATAATGAAATAAGAGTGATCAAGCTAACCTTAAAAACTTGTTGGTACTGAGTGTTGCTTACATATTCCAAATGGACCTCAAGTTGATTTAGTTATCCTATAAATTTGGAGAGAATGAGATGAAGAATAAACTAGATGATTTGAATGAGAATAATAATTAATAAAACTATATGAATTGGTTATTACACACTGATTTGGAGATGCACATCCTAATGAGCATATATATAGTTATAATGTTCAATTTTTTCACTTTATTAAGTAAAATAGGATGATGTGACATTGTCAAAGATGACCAAAATGATTTGATTAGATAATGAATGATCTTTCAAGGGGATAAACTTCCAATGTATCCCAAAAACCTATATAAACCTTAAGCACTTGAATTTCTAATGTCGCACATGAAAATATGCATCATGATATAAAACACCATGATGACCTGGACATATTATGCATAAGTACTAAATCTTGATCTAATAAATAATTGGAAACAACACACTAAAGATAAAAACTATGATGATAATGTTGATGTACATCAATGAAAGGAATCAAGTATAAGTTCAAGACAAGAACTACCATAACGATGACCTTGTTAGTGTGAGATGGAAATTTTGAGAAATGAGTTCATGAATTTCCTAATTGTTTTCTCATTATTTGGAATGGAGGAAGCCATGGATTTAAATAGGCCATGGAGGGAGTTTTTAAAATTAATTGAAAGTTCATTAGAATCCTCTAGAGAGTGATAACGGTGGTTGAGAGTTCTAGGTTCCATTACGGAATCTAATGATGATGAGGGGAATATTAAACTAGATTAAAAGAAGTGTTAGGTAAGGATTAGGGGGTAGGATTGTAGTAAAGCCTATGAGTAGGTAGGTAGGTGGGTTGTGAATTTAAAATTCACAATATAATAGATAAGTGGGATTATGATTTAAGTGGAATTAATTAGAATAATTAATGAAGAAATAGTAATGGGTAAGGTTAATATGATGAATAATAATGACGGGGGATGTTAGATAAATGGCAAGCATGATTAGTAAGATAAATTAGATTAAGTTAGATGATATTAGTGTTGAATAATAACAATATTAGTGACAATCAATGAGGATATCAAATTCAGATGCATACAGTTAGCATAATACACTGATCCAAGGAAATAATAATAAAATAAAATAAATAGCTAAACAAACAAACACACAAACACGAAAATAAAAAACAACTAAAAGTATATCGTTAATTGACTCAAAATCTACATGTGAAGGATCAATGATAATTATAATGGAATGGTGCCCCTAAAAAAAATACATGCAAGGAAAGGACACATCCCAAAGTGGATAAAATGATTGGAACCATTAGAATTTACCCTAGTAGGGAAGATTTGGGAAGGACACATCCTAATGGTTGATAAAATGAGTAGCTCAATAAAAATCAAGGTTATTGATCAGATTTAGAGCAAGATAAATGTTTTTAAATTTTACAGATTTATATCTCTCATGGATATTTTAAGACATTTTTAAATGTTTAGGATTTTGTCTTTATATCTCTCGTGGAGATTTTAAACCCCTTTTTAAAATGTTTAAGATTATTGGATTATTTTTTTTAAATTGGGGTTTTTTTAAATCTCAACTCAATGGAGGATTAATATATGTAGAGTTCTCAAATTGATCACAAAAATGTTAGAGGTATAATCACTAAGAGGGGTTTGAATCAGTAAGCCCAGATATTTCAATTCCAATTCCAATACAATTAGATAATCAACATATATCAACTTGATCAAGCAACATTAACAAGAGAGCTCATTCATTCAATACATACACAAGATCAAACACACAACACATAGTTCCTTTGGGAAACCTTCATGGGTAATAAAACCCACTCTCAAGACTAAAACACATGGAATAATTGTCCTATAATAAATTACAAACAAGAGACTAGTCAAATCTTTTAAACCAGAAAACCTTGATCAAATCCTCCTGACTAAAGGCCTTTAGTGAAACACCTATTTCATAAGGAGAAACTATCCCTAAGGAAGATCAAGTACTTTATACCCTTCTTTTTAACACCTCAACCTTATTACTAATATCTTAAATACCTTATTATGTATATATAATTAGCTAACCCCTACACAAACTCCCTCTTTATCTCATACAAGCCTCTCACATAGGTATGCCACAATATCTCTCCTTTTTCACTCAAACTATCTTCATATGCACACTCAGACCTCTTCATATATCTTATAACTATAATATCACTATTATAACATCATAAATATGACCTATAGGTCATACACATAGTCCAAAATATTCTCTATTATCAACTCATCCACTGAGCACATCTACTTCTCTTTTGCTCCACAACTCTCACATGCACACCTTGCAAAAGTCTTCTCCAAAGTCTAGAAACCAACACATCTGGTTTCAAAATTTATAGATAATAATATTTACTTATCATCCAAAATACATTACTTCACCCTTAAGGCATCTTACATGGGTCACACTTAAGCACAACACACTTTCAAATAGGCCTAAGTCACTTTTAGGTCCTATAGAGACCAATTCACCTCTTTAACACTTTTTTGAGAAAAATAAGAATAAAGAAAAATTTTATAACTCATGGAACCATGAAACATGATCTATATGTCCTCCTTAAGTTCTAACAACCATCATATTACACTTTTGATTAAAAACAATTTTCTCAAACAACATTCTGTGCACACAGTCATCATGAATGAATACATAGTCATCTTCCGAGCCTTTGTTCATACTACATATAATTGGTTAAACCTTAATAATTCATAAATATGGTACTTATGTATTATAAAACATTATATAATATATAATTCATCATGAGATAATTAAATAACATCAAAAAAATCTCTAACATCCTTCTCGGGTTACTTGTAGAACACAGTAAAAAACATAGTCAACTTTGGACCTTCATAGCTTTTATTGTACACACTTTAAAACCTTAAAATTTATATTAAAAAATGTGACTTGGATTAATATACATCTTTTCCTTTTACTACATGGTTAAATTATTCATATATTTAATTTTATGGCTCAAAAACTAGGCACTATTCTTTCTTTTGTTAAATTCAAATATTTGAATTCAAACGGTCACAGTTAAACATCAAGCACTATGCTTGCATATCATGTCATAAATTATTTAGATAAATATAAAATTATTTATATTTTACTAAATTAAACTCATATTTTACCAATTAAAAATGTTAAACCTCAAATAGTGTACCTCATCTTGTGTGATCTTACAATATTGACTCATCATGCACCATCTATCTATATGAATCAGTCAGGACTTTATCTTATAGTGCTCACCATTTGATCATGATCAGAACCACCATGATCATGAAACTTGGAACCATTTTATTACTATTTATCACTCTTAATATTGAACATTAATCACTTATTATCATCTCGCTCAACATGCACCATTAGATCAATCTTGTATGATCACCTACACACCATTGGATTTTTTGTTAACCAACACATACTTTAATCTCTTTGAATTTTTACACATAATATAAATTAATTATATGATTACCTATGATATATTATGTCTTCATTTTATCTTGGTATTTAACATTTTTAAAAATAGACTAAGTATGGGGACCATTGCTATCTGCCTAGAAGGCCAACTTTACACAGTCATATCTTTTACCTCGTTCAATCACATATTATCAAATTTGGACCATATGTTCTAATTTAAAAGATTAATCCAACCATGTATCAAAATAATTATATAAATTTCATACATGTTATATATAATTACATTAAAATGCTCACTCAAATATTTCTCTCATAGAGCCAACTATGTCAAGAACTTGTTTGGAAGGCCAACTTTGCACATGCATATCTTTTGATGTGTTTTATCACCTAATATAAAATTATCACATATAAACTAGGCACAAAACTAAAAAACCCATATGATCAAATTGTTTTGAAACTACCACATGTGCAAAATATAACTTCATCAATATGCTTACTTAGCTCTTCTTGCCATATTGCAAATTTGGCTATGAGAAAACACTATCAAAATGCTTGGGAGCCTGACTTTACACACACATATATTTGGTTATGATTCATCACCTAACTTAATAATTTGCACATATAAACTAGGGACTAATTTTATCACAACCATATGACCAACTCACCCTAATTCATCCACATGTGGCAATTAAGACATCAGCAAATTGCTTACTGAGATTTTCTTCCACTGGACCCAAAAGGTCTAGATGAAAATAATGATCAACCAAATGAAATCCACTCATGCACACAAGCACTAAAATCATTATCAAATTCTGATAAGACTAATTGTACATGCTCAATACAACATATTCATCCCTAAACATCTCTAACCAAGCTAAAATTGAATATCAACTAAGCCTCCTTCAAGCATACTAGGACAAACACATTGAATATATTATCATTTTCACTTAGACTACCAAAGTATTTCATCAACTTAATTGAACACCTTCATGACATCACCGTGACATCATTGACAACATTCCAACAAAAATGATGAGATTATGGATTAAAATGTTCATAAAATAATTAGAGCATGGATTAAAATGCTCATAAAATGGTGGGAGTGTGGAATAAGGGAGGTTGAGATGATATTAGAAAATAAGCATTACCTAAATATTACAAATAGACCTCAATCTATTATAGTTCCTCCCACTATGAAAGATAATAATTAATGAAGGATAAATGGATAATGCAAGTTAATAAAGGATGGAAATTAGGGAAAGGACTAGGAGTCTCCAAGGAACATGTCACATGAGAACCAAATGTGTCTATATGCACATGAATTAGCACATGTTAAATTGTGTACTCAACTTTATAAGCTCTAGCCAAGGCAACCAATGTAATGGATTGGTTAGGGGTTTGGAATATTTTTTGGTGGAATGGGATTTAGGATGGGTGGTTGTAATGCATTCTCAATATGCAACCAAAAGACCTTGGCAATGTCTCAATGCTTGCTAAGAGCATCAAGTTATGTATAAATAGAGATCCAAGGTCCTTCAATATATTATATCATAATAAGGCAAAGTTCTTAGTGAATACTAGGCTTAGGTGAAAGGAGTAAGATTAGGTTAGATGACTCATGGGAAAAGGTTCATTCTATTACGTTGATCTACCCAATAAATATCATATATTGAATGTGAATATAAGGTGAGGGTAGACCTAAGGATAAAAAGGAGGTGTGGATGAGAAACTAGGCTTGGATAACATTTTTTTAATGTCTCTTATCTTGAGGGAGGATAATGATAGGTAGATCAAGGATGAATTCTTACGCTTATAGTGTGAATAAATAATCTATGATGAGGTAAGGAATATGAGTGGATTGAAAGACCTCATGTCTCAAATTAGTGATAATGTCATATTATGTGATAATGGTGGGACCAGGTGACATAACTCTAGGTAATATACCATGCTAGACAAGACCTAGTATCTCAAGGAGGGTCATCCAAAAAAGGCTAGCTGAAAGCTAGGGGAAAGTGTATGAGCTTGTTCAGACAATGGATTTTAAAGCATGTTTACTTGAATGTTGAAACAAGGCTTGATGTATGGTGATTGTGAATATGGAAAAGGCTTATATGGCATTTGGTTACTTGCACATAATGACAAGGCTTTTTATATGGCTTGTGTGTGTTAACAAGGCTTTTGACATGCTTTTTGTTTATTTTGAATGTTTTTTGTACTTTTCTTGGTTTTGTATAATTAAATTATTGTTTGATGAAAATTAAGTGCTGAAATTAAAATAATAGTAATGCTAAAATCAAATAAAATCAAAACTATTTTTTAATCCTTTTTCAATGTTTTTAATATATGTAAAGATGGAGAGAAGGAACCTATGCTATTATCCAAGATAATGATATTTCCTAGCTCTACTTGTATACAATCTAGATGAGATGTTTTTGTTTGTTTTGATTATTTTTGTATGAAATGAACTAAATTTATAAATTAAATCTATGCATGCAATTAATTTGAGAATAGAATCTCATTTAAAATAGCATCAATGAAACACTTTATTTGGATTTTCTTTTTTATAAACAAAGTAAACTAGATTTTCAACCTTTCTAATTTGCTACAAACAAAAAAAAATCTTTTTAAAGATTTGTTGAGATGAAAACAGGAGATGTAAATTCTGATTTTTATATTTTGAAAGAGGAAAATGATAGTGTTTTAAACCCTTCAAAATCAAATAAGATCAATAATCTACTACCATTGTGTATACACTTACAATTATTTATGCTTCTATGTTTGATTATGTGATTGTTTGGAGTGCAAGAGACTCATTTATATCTTGAAAGAGAAAATTTGTCTTGGATATAAATAATATAAGGACTTGTTAATATATTTTTATAGATTATTGACATAATTTATTTCAAATTGGTCAGGAAACTAATATACTCAAATGCAAGCATATATGAAAATTAGCTATATTTTTATATTGAAGACAAATGAAAAGAGATATATCTTTTTCATTATAAAATTGTATTCTTTTTATGAATATGGAAAACTAATATAACACAACAACAATATATACTAAATCTAATCTAATAAAGAAAATAAGTACTAGAAGTCAAGAAAAATCCAACTGAATTTTGGCATAAATCAGTTAAAGTACATGTGGTGTGTTGATATAAGAATCCTCAATATATTAGCACCATATGATCATATATAAATTCTATAAACTCTCTAATTTGAGAACACAAAAAATATAGGACAAGATGAGAAAAGGGAAGATAAAATCCATATTAGAGAGCATCTAAACTGAGGTTGGCTAATGTCTTGGGTTGTAAAGTCTGAGTTGATTTCACTAAGAACACTTATTCATTTATAACTATATAATCAACTTTAAAACAATAGAGGTTGAATCTTATGGTAATTGAAGTAAGGTTGTGGTTGAAAAATCTTTCAATAAAAACTTTTAATGGAATATTTTGGATCTAAAATTAGGCCAAAATCAACCTTCTTGTAGGAAAATATGGGAGCTTACATGGAATATTTCAACTAAGTTTGAAAGTGAGTTCAACTTAAGAAGAACTAAAGAGGACTAAAAATATAAGTGGGAGTCAATTGGGTCTAATTTTAGGTGAACACAAGGTGATAAAAATAAGAAATGTGATACTAGTTATGTAAAATACATGAAAATTACAGTCACGAGAGCTATATTTATAAGGCATTTCAGCTATGATATAACCAATACTTTATGCATGGGGTGGTTGTATAATTGTCACTTCATTTGAAAAAAATTCCACTTAAAATTAAAGTACCACCACACATTTAATTCAAAACTACCCCTTAGCATAACAACCACTACCTAAGTTACATAACCACCTTGGTGGTTATGTAAACTAAGGAGCGATTGCATAATAGAGAAGGGTAGTTCCATTACCTAGGGTAGAGGTTCTATCATCCATGGTTATTTTTTGAAACAAAGTGAAAATAACTAATAATGTTAGTAAAGGGGACCAAAAGGTGTCAAGGGAGGAATATGAAGGTATAGGGAAGGAGTAGAGTTAGAGAGTTCCTTGTGGAACACAAAATAGGAGGTCACTACATCATCATCATATTTGTATTAGAAGTGTCACAATGTGTAGTTTTTAGGTGTATACATATTTCCCTATCAGTAGGGCACCTTGTCATGAATTGGCAAGGTGTAATCATGAGTAAAGCATATGGAAAGGAAATGAGATGTTATAAATACTTACCTTACCCAGCTAGAGAAGTAAATTCCACCAAGACTTCACACAACCTACAAATTGAAGAAAATATTCAATTTTAAATAAAATAAAAATACAAAGTATGTAGTTAAATATGGAAATAATATATACCATACATGTAGGGAAGATCATACTAATTGGACTATCTCATCAAGGGACTAAACCTGGTACCAAGCCATGTGTACCCATAAAATCATAAAACTTGCTATAAAAAAACACAAAAACTTGTTATAATGTTAGTGATAAAATACTAGTTGAGAGATCCAAGAAAGATAACTTATATACATGAAAACAAACATATAAACAAAAGGTCATGTCAAAATGGAAATCCAAATATCTATTTTGGAACACAATAGATTCAAAAACTTGCCAAAAATATTTTATTTGTGTCATTTGCCTTGAGAAATACTTTCAAGATCTAGATTTATGGAAAATATTTTGAGCCCAAAATTAGTTAATGGAATGATGGCTATGAGAGGATGGTGAAAATACCATCCGAAGGTGTAGCTAGGCACAATCAAGTCAGTTTTTACTAACTTTTTAATTTTATCTTCATCATCATTATTGGGGGGAAATATTATATATTTAAGGAATTTTATAGGTTTTGGGTGGATTTTCTTAGGTTTTGGTGTATTGGGAGTCTATGAGCAGTTGGAAAAACTACCATTCAAGTTAAAAAACCATCACCCTCTATAGGGTCATGGTTTCATAATCACCATGATAGTGTCATAACCTTTATGAGGTGATTATGATATAGACATCTTGGGTCAGTTACATAACTACCTTAGGTGGTTATATTTCCACCTCAAGATGGTTTTGTAACTACCACCTATAAGTTAGGGTAGTTTTTTATATTGAGAGGATATCTTACAAGTGGATTTGATTTTTTTAACTAATTTAGAATCCTTTTCTTATTTTAGGGGGGATATATTTGATGGAATATATCCCAAGAGTAATAGTGGATCCCTTGAGTCCTAGTTATTCTAATAGCTAAGGAGTTGGTCTTGCTCAACCAAGTAGGGATATTTTGTATAGCATGGGTGGGGATCACCATCTCTTATATCTAGTGATTGTGAGACCTATTGACTTATTGTGACCCTAAACAAAACTCTTTCATGATCTCTTAGGCCCAAAAGTGATTACTCTAATAGATGTGTATTGGATCACCAAACTTATAATAATTGACTGATTGGTGTTTATTCATGAATTTGATCACCATCATGAGGCACGTAGCTGGGTGTATCATTCTAGACACTATAACACACTTGATGTAGGTGAGAAGTACAGAGTTAGACTTTTTTAGGCTAATGAATTAATTATTTCCAATCTAAGGAAGGAAATAATTAGGATACTTCTTGGTTAGTGGGAGACAAAGGCACTAATAGGCTCTTTTATAGATGGTCAATGATCATGAAACACATATAGGAGAGAAGGGATTGTTATGCCTGAAACCAGGAGATGTTGGCATGGACCTACAAAGATTTATATCATGCAGTTCACCTAAGATCCCTTTATATTATCCACCTAACCATCATTTTGGGTTGGTTATATGAGAGGATGATCCCCTACCAAAGGAGGCTACTAGTTTGGGCATCGAGGGACATTAGGTCTATCAAATGGGCAAACTTAGCTCATTTTTCATGAATTTCCCCAGACTATAGGGTCTTTCAATGTATAATAATTGATTTACCTACCTTACTAGGATATGGCTGGGAAATGGGATAATTATGGAGTTTATTTCATGGTATCTACTAGGGACACCTAATTTTGAGATAGTTTACTATAGATCAAGGTTCACCCCATGGATCAAGTGCCTCCATAATTTATTATGTCCTATGCACATAGCCTCCCCATACCTAGAGTTATGTATATGGGTCTTAAAAGGTGAAATCCACAAGGCTAGAGTGATTGATATAACATCTACTTATGAGAGGGGTACCTATCACCTGACCAACCCAATAGGTATATAGAGGAGGAGGATAGGTTGGAGTTGGGTAGTAGTAGAAGATTAGTCCACCACCACAACCCACACCACCACCATAGGGCCATGCACAATAGTATCAGTAACTAGTATATGGAGAGGGTGAGGCCCTATCACACACTAATATATATTATGACCTTGACATAAATGAGGAGGAGGTTATAAATGATAACTCCAATCCTAAGTGGTATAAGGCAGATCTAGGTAAACTATTAATTTTGTTTATTTGTAGTTATAGATTGTATTTTTATTTCTTCTAGTTATGTATCTAATTTTGTGTTAAATGTTATCATGTTATTTGGATATGATTTATCTTATGTACCTTGTGATTACAGATATTATGGGTTCATAGAGTAGGATGACCAGGGATACCCTAATCAATCTATTTCAGTTGATCATTGGTTGGATGTGGAACTAGTTATTGGTAGATCATAAGCTTCTTATAGGTATTAAACATCATAAAAATGTGTTTTACCCAATGTACCATGGATAAATAATGATGATTGTGTCAAGTATATATAAAAACACTCTAATGGAAAGGGTGAGGAGAGTGGAGGCCTTAGTGGACACCATGGTGGGAAGAAGAGGTGACATAGCCTCCAGTCATAGGATAGGGAGGATAGTGTTAGAAGAAGGCTTGGGTAGGGACCATCCTCCTGAATGATAACCTATAGATAGGGAAAAAACATCATATGGAGGCATGAGTAAGAGACATCACCAGAGCCATATCCCTAGACATGTTTTCACCCTAGCTCCTTCTCAAAGGAGGAGGATAGGATTTTGAGACTTGGTGTAGATATTATTGATATACCATGGTAGATGTTGGATATTTTTGATATTACTTGAGGCATATTGGCCCTATATATAAGTACTTATATTATATATTTTTATTTTATAAAATTGACATTTAGTTGATATATACATATATATGGATGTTGTTTTGTATCTCCATTGATCATTATGTGATGTGATTATTTATTTCATATCAACTTCTCAGCTCAAGTACTTTATAGGAATATATATATATATATATATATATATATATATATATATATATATATATATATATATATATATATATATGATTATGTGTGTATATATATGTGTGTGTGTGTGTGTCTTTGTTTTTGATATGTTATCATGTAAAAATACTTGTGTATGTGGAAATAGAATGTGTAAAGATGCTTTATTGTGATAGATGTACATATGTAACTATGATTATGTTAATTTTTGTCTTGCAGGTGAATACCTAATTTCTTTGTTCACATAATATATGACTTTAAATTTACAACAAAGGATGAAAGCGGGGAAACATGATAAATGTGAGATGAACCATAAATCAAAATTTCACAAGAATAAGGATGATGACCTAATACTTATGAGCAAAGGGGAATATGAGATTCTTGCTAAACATATAAAATACTGACTTTATTGTCTTCAACTCGAAAGAACTTAACTTGATAGAACTGATAAATAGGAAAATGTTAAGTTATTTAAATGTAAACATATAGACAAATCCTTTTGAATAATTTTATTTCTATACACTCTTTCTAATTTGACATTACTTTTGTATATATCTTTTACTTCTCTTTGTGACCCCTTACACCTAGTCTCATGTGATAGAGAAGACACATGGTCCCATCATTGAAGACTAGATATAGACATGGGCATATCTCCCAAATACTAACCAAGGGCTCAACACCAAGGGTTAACAAAAGGGTGAGAGATGTATAATTTTTAATTTTGTATGTGTATAGGCTTTTGATTTTTATAAAAGCATCTACTTTTCTATTTATAAGGCCTTCACCTCCAAACCTTGGCCTTATGCAGCTAGTAAAAATCAAGGGATCACCATCGATGAAAAATATGGGTGGGTAAAGTTAATTTATTTTAGGCATGCTAATGTTTTATTTTTTAAAGGCATAATAAAGGGGAGATTATATCATAGACAAGAATATAGACTCCAATATAGGCCAATATTTTTCTAATTTGTGTAATAAGATGTAGGGAAAGAGGTGTACTATGATCATAAGAACTAAGATAAAGACCAATGTGACATAATAATTTCATGAAAACTATGTACAAGGTTATAGGGTGATATGAGAATTGAGTGGCATTGCATGCTACATTATGAAAGTTTATTTTTTGTATCAACCAACCAACTAAATAATCATGAAACAATATGTTTGATATGTATGTGAATATGTAACCTATGAAAATTCAATACAAATGAGAAATGAGTGATGTGTAGGAATTGCATGTAGAATTATTTTAGGTGCATAGAGTTTATAGACTCGTTAAACTAGTTTCCCTCTAAAGTTCATAATCTATAGGCTCTATTGTTAAAATCTTGTGTTACTAATTAGGGGCCCAACTAGTTGGGTCTAAATTTCTAACCCTCTCCTTTATTTTTATCAATCTGATGATTGATCCTAAGGATGAGGTTTCCAACACTAATTGGGTACTCATGAACATTTTTGTTGTGTTAACTACACATACAATCAGTGTAAGCTACATGATTATTTATGAAAATAATATTATGTTCATCTAGGAATTCCAAGTTAGATAGGTTTCCATCTCTATATTATTCTTCATTAAGGAGGACCCAAAGGGAGATGAAAATTATAGTTATTTCCATATCTAAGGGAAGAATGGACTTAGACCCAAAGACGAGAATATGGGGTTACTCCTATGGGTATTTCAATAATTGTTTTATAAACCTAGAGTGTTGGATAGAGATGTAGATGCCAATCCCATTTAGAGTCTATGATGGTTTTGACTAGGATCGAATTCAAGTTTTTATTGGTAGTTTTGGCTTGGTCGTTATCCTATGGATAAGAAAAGGAGACCAAGTGGTGTAGTATACTAAATTTCTCAGATAGCTCACAAAATTAAAGATATTTTAAAGGGGACCCATCATTGGTAATGATGAACTTTATGACTCTAAATTGATAAAATATTTGGTTAAGGATGATTTTTATAATGATGCATATAATCATGATTATTAGGGGCATCAATTCTACCTATTTGGTGAAATATTCAGTCATTGTGATGATGAAGTGATGACCATCTGAAGAGGTGGGAGAGAGTTTACCTACTAAATATAGACCTTGGGTAGAAAAGGGCCATGGTGTGATGATGGGTTATAATTCCTTGGTAGGAATATGTATCTTGTGTGATAAATGCTGGCACTTATAACATTTACATACATATTTGATGGCATTATGGTCTAGATGGGGCCATAAATATCCCATCATATGGAATTTTTGAGCAATCATGTGGCCATCAAAGTGTCTAAAACACATTTCACTTTGAAAATGAAAGAGGAACTTTTTATAACTCCTCTTGGTCAACACACCAGATCAACATTCCATCGAAGGGGTTACATTAAAATGCCATGTCTAAGATAGCATCCTTGGATGTGATATCATGAAGATGTCTCCTTTGTTGTGAATTGGCACCTTCAGAGTACATTTGGTCTACTAGACAATTGATGATGTATGTGTACCAAGGAGAGGAACTAATGGAAATGATTTTTATATAACATATCAAGGAAATTATGGAAATTAATATCAATAAGATCATTATATTCTAGAGGGGAATAAAGTAACAAATCAATGATGATTTGTCCTTTAACAAACTTTTGGTTGATAGAAATTAATTAGAACTCACTTAGGAGTGTAATTAAGTGCCTATCCTTTTGAGAGAGATCCAAATAGGTTTAAAATTTCCATAGAGCTTGAAATCTTACAATAACTTACATTTCTTGATTAAGAATATAGTGCCATATCTTTTTGGTTGCAAACACTATTGCTATGAATTCATTTTTTATGTACAAGTATCATGTGTCATGATTGACAAGGGCTAAAATAATGAACTAGATCATGTGTTCCTTACCATTATCATATTTTTGAGATAACATACATGTGATAGATACTTTGATTGATCTTATATAAATTATCAAGGATTATTTGGCTTAGGTGCCATGAGCATAAGAGGAAACATAAGAAAATGTTTTACTGACTAAAATTCTTCTTAACAAACATTTATCTAATTTAGGTTATTTTTATTTTAGATTAGGTTATTGATGGGATGAATGATGTAGGTAAGGTTAGGGATGAATCATAAAATAGTTAATATATCTCCTAAAAATGTCTTGATACAAGATTCATCCATGGGAAGGTTCACCTCTAAGATTGCTCAGATTTTAGTAGGGTTGATATCAATCCCATGTTGGGAGATTATATACCCTAGGAGTTTTCTTTTGGTGAATCCAAACATGCATTTCTATATATTGAGAGTAATTCCATATTTGATCAAATATGTGAGGATAATACATAACATTTGTAAATGGCCCTCATATTGAATTGATTTTCTAATCAAGTCATCTACGTAGACCTCCACTATTTTTTGGATGAGGTCATGGAAGATGTGGGTCATAGCCAATTGATATATTTCCCCTATGTTTCTTAGGCCAAAGGAAATTACACCATAGTAAAAGGTTCCCCAAGGTGTTGTGAATGAAGTCTTGATTTGTTCTTCATCAGATATGCAAACCTAGTTGTATCATGAAAATCCATATGAGTGATAACAGCTTCTATCTTTTGGTAATGTTAACAATGATGTCAATAGATGGGAGGGGGAAGCAATCATTTGTACATGCCTTGTTAATGTCCCAAAATTCTATGAATATTCTAATTTTACCATTATTTTTTAGAAAAAGTATGGTGTTCAACATTTATTTAGAGTGATCAATGAGATTAATGAAGCCAAATTTTAATAACTTGATGAATTTTTCCTTTACCATTAATGTGACCTTAAGTTTGATGAGTTTGAGTTTTTACATTATGGGTTTTAAGTTAGATTTTGTAGTTACATTAAGGAAAACTATATCAATATTGATGTATATGATGTTAGTGTAGGAGAAAGTGAAGTCTTTAGAAAGCTCCATGAGGAATTATTTGTGGTATTTCACCTCTTGTTCAAAGAGCAAAGATCCTAGATTGAGGAGTCTATGTTTATCCTTCATTCTAATATTAATTTCAATAGTTTCCTTAATAAGGGATGTTCTTCCCTCCTTAAATACATCAAAAATTTGAATAAGGTTAAGGTCTTCACCCTTAGTGTTGAAGATATCATGTTCATCATCATAAGATAGGTAATCCTCCACCTAGAAATTGGATTTGTCAAACTAAGTTTTGAGGGCTAGGTTAGGATAATAGGTATGTGATAAGCCCTTATTATGATGGAATGAGGGGAGATCATCATAATCCTATATGAATTAGAAGATGGCCTCATTGTTATATACTATATCCAAGATAAAAGGGACCTTGTCTCATCTAACATGGGAAACTATTTGGTCATATGAGTCTTACTTATGAGGGGGCCCACCCTGATTGAGACTATAAAGTCATATTTAGGGATCATTGGATGGGGGATGAAATGTCAAGATGAGGAAACCATATATTTGGCAAGTTAGTTGATTTATTTAGGGACTTCTTTGATATAAATGAAATTTAAGTCTTTGGTGACCTCATAGATTAATTTTTTGTACAACTAAAGGTGTTTATCTTTGGTTTGATAGACTTTAAACATTTGGTTTGCAACTGGCTATGAATATACATAGATTATCAAATTTTGGGAACTTAGGCACTTCATAATGAGAATACCAAAAATAAAGTATCGTACTAGGATCCATTTTTTATAAATTCAAAGTCTAACTTGAACCTGAAAGGAATAACTCATCCTTTAGGGGAAATGATGATGATCTCTACCCTAGTGCCTAAGTGGGACTTGGCCCCATCATAGTGTAGGACCCACTAATTATGTGTAGAAAGAAGGCAATCATTAGGTGGGAATTCATGATTCTACGATATTTCAACCATATGAATGTTTAGGATGTCAAGGAATCCCCCTTGGTGTTCCTAGATTTGAAACTTGGGAAGATGATGAACCCATCCCAATCTCATGTTACAGATGAGGAATGGGAGAATTTTTTGGGACTTAAAAGGTTATCTTATAATATTTAGGTTAAGATAGGTGAGGATTTATGGAAATTCAAAATATCATTTGTTTATCTTATTGTGCAAAGTGGGGAGTATGTTGACATTTTTTGGGTACTATTTAGGCTTAGGGAGTATGCCCACATAGTTGGGATTTCACCTTAGTGGGGAAGATGCATGGATATAGTCATGTAACTTGAAAAATTATGGGTAGGACATGGGAAAAACTCTTTATCCTATCATTATAAAGGGGAATTCTTGTAGGAATTTTATGAGCGATATTTTAAGGTCATATTCCTTTATGGTAGATAAAAGAGGTTTTTACCCAAGAATCCATGGGTAATAATGGGTTCTGATGTTGATGCATATCCTATCAATAAACATGGTGAAAACCTCCTCCTTGAGTAGTGGGATGACCTAGGGGGAAAGCAACTTGGTTGACCATTGATGGTTCCTAAGTGAGATAATAAATGAGACTATGTAATTCAAAGGATGAAAGTTGACATCTTTAGAAAGAGTATCCTAGACATGTTAGGGACCCTAAAAAATTGGCATGATTTTGTCATGGTGGGCTCAACCAACATACTCTAAAGTGGTTCATAAGTGACAAGAGTGGAATGTGAATTAAAATATATTTCCCTATTGCTGGACCTCAGTTGGCCTTGGTAATGACTATTGATATGGTCATTGTGAAGGGGAGTTTCCTCATCCCTAGATAGTTCTACGATACAAAGGTGTGGGACACTAGATATCCCCCCTCGAGGATACTAACCTTGTGGCTTGTAAAATTCATAGGTCCCTACTCCTCACAAATTAAAAGGGAGAATTAGATGAGTGTCCTTATCCATGAGACTAATGATTTTGATGGTAGACATGGTGGAAATTGCCCAACTAGTGACTAGTTCTAAGTCAAAAACCTTTTTAGTTATGGTTATGTCTTTTTATTTTGGTTTATCTTTTAATAATCCTTGGGATATTTCCACCCCTTTATTCAAGATGACCACCATAGGATTTAAGGATCCAGTAACATCAGTTAATTACTAGGGATTCATGACCCCATTGGTAGGCAAGTGATAATCAATGTATAGCCTGGGATATTTGTGTATGGTATCTTATATAATATCAGAGGGTTTAGGATCCCCTTGAGATACAAAAACCCTCCACAAGTGTAAGAACTATACTTTAAGGAATAATGTGGAATAAATAGCCTTCATTTGATGTATCTAGGGCCTTCTCAAGATCATGTTATAATTAGTGTCCTTGTCTAAGACATATAAATTCTTTAGTACCATATTGGGACCCAATGTGATTAGAAGTATGATAGTCCTAATGGAAGTAGATTTGAGACTATCATAATCTTGTAGAGTATTGCATATTATAGAACAATTGGTTCCCCATAACCAAGATTTTGTAGGAAATAAAAGGCGATAATGGTCATAGTTATTTTATCATCAACCATGGCTCTCTTCATATATTTTTTGTAGATCCATACTTATAATAACAAGGTTAAATATCCTCTCCTTGTTAGTTTAGAGTTAGGTGTGAGGTTGTGTAGATCAAAAAAGTAGCCCGTATCTTGTGACTCTTGACAAGGTGGGAACATGTCTAGCTAAATTTGGTTAATCTGAGCTTGAGGGGGAGGAGTGATGTTAGATAAGTGTCCCAATCATAGGGTGTTAATCAATGCCAATAAATGAGTGAGAGAGTTATTGAGCAAGTCTAGAAATGAAATGTGGGAGAAGGTTTTTGTTAGGTTAGAGATTAGGTCATAGTTTCCCATGGGCTTGAGAATTATCTCTATTTACAAGATGTTTGAGGAGTGGAGGGCCATAGGATAATACTCTTGAGTTAAATTCATAGTGTTTACATCATGTTCAACTTATAACTATATGACTCATATCACCCTGGTCTTACCTTGCACTCCCACTTAATGAGCCACATTAGGATTTGTGGTCCTTGAGGTGGAGTTTTGACATTATGAGTACTTGCAACCATAGGTTAGTTGTGTTGAATAGGGTGACCATAAAAGTCACTCTGATGTTTAATTAGATTAAGGTGTGTTTGTTGGTTAGAAAAGGGTTGTGATATATTTGTAGGTTTAGGTTATAGGGATCAATGAGACCATTTGAGGTGGTTCGGGTATGTGCATTGGAATTTCCTAGGAACATATCCATGATTATTTACCTATAATCTTATAGGAGCCTTTATATGAACTTAATATACTCTTTATATCTCTATGTATTATGACCTATGGCTCTATGGAAAAGGCAATAGACATTAGGTTCATATTCCTTAGGCTCATGTTTTGTCCTTATTGTCCAAACCCCTATTGGTTGTTGTGTGGGTAGAGGTTTTGGTTTTAGAACTAGGGATATTATTCATTTGATTGGTACTAGTTTTGGTTATAATTTTGGTATTATATTATACAGTGATGATCAATTGAAATAAATTACATGAATGGTAGGAAGGGAAATTTTATTTTAAATCCTTACATTGTTAGTGTTATTGGTTTTATTTATAGGTTAGTATTGATTGGTATTTATGGATTTTGGCTTCTTGGTTTGATCAGAGATGCCATCGATGGTAGCATTCTTATTACAATTTAGGATTTTAGGGCCTTGGTTATTTTCATTATTTAGGTTTACATTTTGAGACCCCTCATTATTTTAGATAGAGATGATGATGCACCCATTGGTCCCATATGTTCATCACCCACTGTCGATGGTTACCTATTCAATGCATAACCTACTCTTGATGGATTCTTCATATGATAAGTATGGTAAATTTTTGACATCTTCCCCTTTTTTTGATGGAATGAAGGAAAAGTTCACATAATTCTCATTGATCTATGATAGGTGCATTGGTAGAGGAGTATAGGACATGTTACCATCTCATGATGAAATGGGCAATCTTGTATGGGATCAAATCAAAAATTTTGACACTTTCAGTATCTCCACCGTTCCATGAGAATTCAATGATCGGGCGAATGGATTGGTTGTCTCTACTACTCTCTTGGTTCCCCACCTAGATTTTAAAGGAGATAAGTACACTATTGAACTGGTCTTTTGACCAAGTGTACAAAATAATGCCAGCCATTGGCAAGTATTTAACAACGACGATCAAATCATTGCCTTCTTGGAGCAAAAGGATAGCTTCAAACAATTACGTTTTGAAGATAGTGAACTCTGGGAATGTGAAGCAACTTTTGAATCAAACATGAATACAGGTGAGAATTTCTTGCAGCTTAAGGGGAATAAGATCCCCAAAGGCCTAGTTTCCCTAGAGAAATTGTTTGGTAACCATGACAGGTTTATTAAATAATGAATAAATTCAAACTCCTCTCAAGATTTTGATCAGGTAAACCTGGGAACCAAGGGAGATCCTAAGATGGTAAACATTAGGAAATGTTGCACTCTTGAGGAGAGATTTAAGCTTGCTAATCTACTTTGCCAATATATAGATATCTTGGCTTATTCCTATGATGACCTTAAATCACTCAAGCCGAAGGACATTCACCATGACATTCCTCTTAAGGCAAACTCTGTATCTTACAAACAAAAGTCCAGGCAATATAATCCAAAAATCTCAGGTACTATTTTAGTTGAAATACAAAAAATGCTTGATGCTCGAATAATTTTCCCAATCCATCACTCCACATGGATTGCCAACATAGTGCCTATCAAAAAGAAGAATGGTGAAATTAGAATCTACATGGATTTTAGGAACTTGAATCAGTTATCTTTAAAAGATAACTACCCTCTCCCTATCATGGATCAAGTTCTATAAATGGTAACAGGTTCAGAAATGTTATCAATGGTGGACAGTTTCTCGAGGTATAATCAGGTCAAAGTCAAAAAAGTAGATCAGCATAAGACGGCCTTCACCACACCTTGGGACACATTTGCCTATCGAAGAATGCCTTTCGATCTGATAAATGCAGGTGCCACATTTCAAAGAGTGATGGATCTTGCTTTTAAGGATGAAATAGGAAAATTTATTGTAGTGTACCTAGATGATCTGATAGTATTTTCAAAGCATCATTCTAACCATGTCCACCATTTAAAAAGAATATTGGAATGCTGCCGTCAGAATGGTATTTCTCTAAATCCAAAGAAATTTGTCCTTGGGGTGACTGAAGGAAAACTTCTCAGACACATTGTGTCTTGAGAAGGTATTAAAATTGACTTAGAAAGAGTCAAGTTCATCCAGGAACTTGCTCTGCCTACCAGCAAAATTATGGTTTAGTCTTTCTTCAGAAAGGTGAATTTTCTCTGGAGATTCATTCCTAAGTTTGGTGAGAAGACTCACCACATCATCAATATGATGAAAGGAAATGCTACCTTCAAATAGACTACTGAGGGCAAATCAGCATTTAAAGACATTAAAGAAGCAATTGCTCACGCACTAGTCCTGGTTTGTCCAGACTACACCAAAAGCTTCAAAATATATAGTTATGCTTCTAAACATACACTCTCAGCCATTTTAATTCAATAGAACCAAGAAGGTGTAGAATCTCCTATCTCTTTCATGAGTTGTACACTCAAGGTTCATGAGCTAAAATATTCTAACATGGAGAAGCATGCATATGTGGTGGTCAAAGCAGTCAAGCATTTCAGATTTTATATCCTAAACTTGCACACCAAAGTTCTCATACCTGATACAATAGTGAAATCCATTTTGACTCAATAGGAGTTTGGTACAAAGAGGGGTAATTGGATCACCAAGATTCAAGAGTTTGATCTAGACATCAAAACTACCAAATTCATGTGAGGAAAGGGTCTTTGTCATTTGATCACCAACAACATTCCAGATGAAGCAAAAAGTGAAGAAATAGAGATCGAAGATGTGCCTACGGTCCTCTTTATTGCCACTACTAATGAGTGGTATTCTGATATCACTTATTTTCTAATTTATGGTGAGTGTCCCACTCATCTTTCTTATAAAGAGAAATGGAATGTTAAATTAAAATCTATTAGTTATGTTCTATGGGATATTGGTCTATACAAAAGGAACCTGGATGGGGCATTTCTTCATTGTGTTGATAAGGTGCAACAAGATAAACTCTTGGAGTCTTTCCACAATTTGGCCTATGGAGGGCATTTTTTTGCACCAATGATAGTACACAAGATTTTTCAAGCAAGGTACTATTAGCCCACACTATTTTAGGATGCCTACAAATGGGTGCGTAGGTGTGAATTACGCCAATAGTTTGTTGGGAAGCCTAAACTGGCTGCATTGCCTCTCAAGCTAGTAATAATTGAGGAGCCTTTTCAGCAGTGGGGTATTGACTTCATTGGTATAGTCAACCCATCTTCAAGTGTCAGACATGATTATGTCCTCATGGCAATGGATTAATTTACCAAGTGGGTGGAGGCCATCCCAACCAAGCACACTATGTTTGAAGTGATGTGTAATTTTCTCAAGAAAAATATCATCTCTCAGTTTGGGGTCTTGCTCAAAATTGTAACAGATAATGTGGCTTGTTTTTCATCGCATGAAATTACTCAATTCTATTTTTATTATGGGATTACCTTATCTCACACTTCAAATTATTTTCCTCAGGGAAATGGACAAGCAGAATCGAGTAATAAGAACCTGGTCACTATTATTAGGAAGTTGATAGATGACAATTAGAAGACTTGGCACAAGGCATTATTTGATGTTCTATGGGTGGATAGGATAACACCCAAAAAGGCTATAGGTATGTCACCTTTCCAACTTCTGTATGGCTTGAATGTGGAGATCCCCATCACCCTTGAACTACCAGCACTCAGGTTAGCCAAAGCAATCGAAGACTCAACCTTCAAAATTTTAGTTAACAAAAGAATCATGTGTCTAACCAAGCTAAATGAGCAACAAACTATGGTAGTGGATTGGATTATGGTACATCAGAACCAGGTGAAGAAAATTTTTGATAAAAAACCTAAGGTTCATGAATTTCAAGTCAGAGATCAAGTCTTGTTGTGGGACAAGAGGCAAGAACTGAAGGGAATGCAAGAAAAATTTGACTCCTTATGGAGAGGCTTGTTCGCCATTCGACAGCTCTGTGGTGAGGCTAGCTTCTTGCTGGAGTACCAGGATGGAACGCCATTTACACTACCCCACAGTGGGCAACATCTGAAGTTATTCAATCCTTAAAGCTTAG
Source organism: Torreya grandis (assembly GCA_037957365.1). Classification (NCBI taxonomy): domain Eukaryota; kingdom Viridiplantae; phylum Streptophyta; class Pinopsida; order Cupressales; family Taxaceae; genus Torreya; species Torreya grandis. The sequence goes on from JARHVA010000078.1 coordinate 3,670,118, forward strand.
ATGAGTCCATTTGTATATATGTATAGTTTTACGTTTTGTCTATTTTTATTTTTATTTTTAGCCTGACTCCATAGCCCAATGGCTTGGATGAAGGCACTTGGAGACTAGTTTCTACTCCCATTAATCGATTCGATTAATGAAAGTTCCCTAACAAGAGCCAACTATTGTTTCCAAAATTAGCTTAGCTCATTTTTGGGAACAACCTCCTAAGAAACTTGTCTTTTTCATCCTTTGTCTCTCTAAGTTCATTTTGAGATGGGTTTTTATCGTTCTCGTTTTGGCTCAACTGACACCGTTTGAAACTTGTAACATCTTTTCATCACATTTTCCCCAAAATGTGGAAGTTGTTATGGTCTTGATGTGTTTAGAGGACCAAATCTGACTTTTTTTAGCCTTAGTGTTTTTCTTCCATTCGTGTGCACGAGTGGCAAATTTTGCCTCCAGTGCATTTTTCTCCTTTTAAAACCTGCATGAGTGGTGAATTTCACCGCCAGTGCATTTTGACCTACACGGGTGGCAATTTTTGCCACCCCTACATTTTAACCTACATGGGCAGTAATTTTTGCCACCCCTGCATTATGACCTACACAGGTGGCAATTTTTGCCACCCTTGTATGTCACTTCCCAATTTCCTAGTGCAAGGGCAGCAATTTTTGCTACCCCTGCACTATCTTAGTTTTTGTGTGTGGCATTTATTGCCATGCTAGCTAGGTTGTTGGGGTTAATTTTTACCTTATTTAATCTGATTTTAACCCTATTTTGATTCATTCCTCCTCTCCTCCTCCTGCACTCTGTCTTTAGACCATTTAGCGAACTAGTAAAAGTGTGCTTTGGCAGATTCAAACTTGTGGTGCGTGTGGTTTCTCAAGTAGGTCATGCTTTTTGCATTTATTTTCTTTTCCTCTTTCTTGTTCATTTTTTAGGTTGTTGGGGTTTTTATTTTTATCTTTTTCCTCCCTTCTTGCCCATGGATTTATATCTTTTAACCTACACAGGTGGTAAATTTTGCCACCCATGCCTCTTGTTTGTTCCTCAAGGCATGCACGGGTAGTGAAATCTACTGCCCATGTCTTTTCTTGCTTAAACCATGCATGAGTGGCAAATTTTGCTACCCGCGCTCCCTTGCTTCCTTGGCCTGTATCGACGGTGAATTTTGCCACTAACACAGGCCAAAGGTGCATGAGCGGTGAAATTTGCCACCCATACACCTTCCTTCCCTTTTACCTACAGGGGTGGCAAATTTTGCCACCCATGCAAGTCGAACCTACACAGGTGGTGAATTTTTCCACCCATGCATTTTTCCTCCAAATTTCTCTAACTCCAGAGAAATTTTTCTCTTTTTCATTTCTTTTCCCCTCTCTTTTTTTCCTCATTTTCTAACTCGGCCCTATTAAGTGCCCTTCCTTGATCATGATCATCCAATGTGTGAATTCCCCAATTTGCCCACTATTCCCTAATTACACGATCATGATTTTAGTACCCTATGAAGATTCTTACTCATCAGCACCTGCTCAATTGAGGCTAGTTCCAATGTCTGAAACTTCTCCAAAAAATTCAAAGGCCATGAAGTACAAGTACCAGGGCCTCTTTTCAATCACTTTGGTCACCTCTAATGTTGACAACATTAGAGATACAGAGATTGGCCACATGGATATGTCTGAGTTTGTTACCAAAACCAAGGTAACTAACTTGAGCCCTAAAATGAGGAGGATCATCGAGAGCAACATTCACCTAGTTGCCACTTTCCCAGTGGCAGCACATCATATGGATTTCCTCCTCTAGTTTTCCCAATTCTACAACAAAGAGATGAGATCAGTCTTAGATACCACTGAAAATGTAATAATTTAGCTAGACCCCAAATTCATTGACAAAGTCTTCATGTACCCTCCTGCTACTGAGGTGTTGAGGATCAACTTCATATAGGCATAGAAAGAGTATGATAAGGACCTTGAGAGGGCAAAGAAAGTAATGAATAATAGGTGGCTGAAGACCCAAAGGATCAATTTATCCAGATGGTCACAGAAATTTCCAAGGAGTGATTTCATTGAAGAAGTTGGTGACTTGATCACCCTTCTCAGCAGAGTGCAAGGTCTCCCATCTTCCTCACAGTTCCACCAATGAATGTACCCATTCATCAAGATCATCCTCTAGGGTAAGCAGGTCATCTTCTAGGGTGAACAGATCAGCAATGCCCTTCACAAGTAACTGACCAAGGTACAAACTACTTCAAAGTTCTATATGACTTCGTACCTAGTGTACATAGCTACCTTGATGCAAACCTTTCCAGGTTTGACAATTGAAGGGGACAGAAAGACCACCCTAGTCTACTCATATTACCCCTATTTAATGTTTTAAGGATTAATCCACCATTTTAGAAGGGTAAATGATGCCTTCTTTGCCATATTTTTATGTCTTTTTGACCCTCAGCTTGAGCAGAAGAGAGTATCTGATGAGGCTTGGATGGTCGTCAATGACTATGGTTGTATGTTCCTTCAATTTCCCACCTTCTGTTATCTTTGGGTGGGATTTTTCCAAGGCTATCCCTATATGCTCCCCAAGTTTCTTTCTGATAAGTTAGTCCTAATGGAGCTATGTAGACAAATGGTTGTCATACATACTAGGTAGATGGAACTGAAAAAGCTAGGTTTTAGGTTTCTAATTGAAACTTGTAAATACTCAATTTTAACTATAGCCAAAGCCAAGGTCATGGAAATAGAGATGCAGTTGGTTATCATGAAATAATTTAAGAGAAGGGAAAGCTTTGACTATAGGGGTGTAAAGGACATGATCAAATGAAAGACTCAATTTCATGAGCCTATGATCAAAGACATCTAAGTAGACCTGAGGACAGTTGAAGAAATTAGGAGGATGGACTATAGCAGGCTGACCCTATAACAAATTGAATATTTGGGGCTTGCAAATATTCTCTCTAACTTGGTCGATGATAGGAGCATTATCAACAGCAAGTACCTGGCTGAGAAGATTGTTGACTCCCTTCTTCATCTAATTCAGTGGTCTCAAAAGGAGCTAATTTCTCTGAGAAAGAGATTTGAGCCAATATTGGCTAACACCAATAATTGGTTAGCAGCTAAAGGGATCATACTGAAAGATTTTATTAAAAGATTAGAGGCTGAGTTCCAAGCAAAAATGAGGAAGAAGGCAGAAAATAGGACCAAGAACAAACATGATGTTCCTTCCCCATCTAGGCCTCACAAGCTTAGAATCATTTTTGTTTCTAAGAAATCAAAGATTACTGAAGAGCAAAAATTAATGACTAAGAGAGTTGAAAAATAAAGCTCCCAAGAACAAATAGCTCAAAAAATGGAGACAGATGACAGACCCTCAGAACAGTAAAGGGTTGAACCTCTACCTTCTCAAGAAGGGGCACAATCGCTTATAGACGTCTCTCATTCTCCACCTCAGTCTCCTGAGGCATCTTCTTCACCTCTATCTCCTATCAGCTTTCCTTCTTTTGGAGTTGCCTCTCCTTCTAGAGTTATGTTTGGTGATCCTTAGGGCACTTTTGGAGATACTCTTCACTCTTCTAGATCTATTCCTCATTTGGCATCTACTTCCTTCAATCTGAGAGAAAGTTCTACCCTTGATCAATCAACAACTAGCACAGTTTCACCTGTTACTCCTACTATAACCACTATTACCACTAGAAGTGTAGATATTACCATGGTAACACCAACTGTAGGAACCATTGCCATAGTATGTACTTCTCTACCTCCTTGGATGTCAGCTTTCATGCCTAAAAGAAAGAAGCTAGCTATCTCCATAGATGACTTTGATTTTGGCAAGATAGTGCCAGTGAAAGCTAAAGCCCTTAAGAAGCCAAGGATCCTCTCAAAATTGGTTGAGAAAAAGGGACATAAATTTTTGGAAGTAGCTAAGCCTCTGCATGACACAACCCTTGAGGGTTTTGACATGAGTAGCTATTCCATCTCTCGTATTAAACTTGGCAAAGTTACTCATGAAGGTGCAAAAAGTGATCTCCAGTCTACAATGGACATCATGGTCCAAAAATTTGATAGAGAAAAGGAGATGAAGGACTACTATAAAGCCAAAATAGAGTAGTTAATGGTGGTAATAAGGAAATTCACCCTTCCCCCTGAAGCGGTGACCCTAGAGGCCTTTTCTATAGATGACCCTATTATTCAAAAGGCAGAGAAAACCTACTTGAAAGGGGAAGTGATGGAGGATTACATTGAAAAAATGCATACACAGGGAATTTCTTTGCTTACAAAAGTTACAGAGAAGACAGACAAGATGAAGAAGCTGAGAACAGATTTGGAAGACCTCATCTCTTTTATCTCTCAAGACATTGATAGTACAAAGAAATATCTTAGTAAGTGGAGGGAAATGAAGAATCTAAAGAAAAGCATCTTGATATCTATCGGCATTATTTCCAATAAATATTCCTATGTTGAGATCAAAGAATCACAAATATACAGGATACAGGTACTCAAGGAACTGGTTGAAGATCTCAAATCATCTAAAGATGCTAGTGAAAAAAGTGACACAGGTCTACTAAATAGGCTGGAAGAACTACCTTGTGACCTCACTTCTAGGGATAACCAATTTTTCTCAATCAAAGAAATGATCCAAGGATTCAAAGGTATGTTTTAGAGAGATTTTGAGGAGAAAACCTTCTCAATGACTTTTGTGGACAATATTTTAGATACTTAGTTAACTCTGGATAATCTAAGATCCAGGTTAACTAGTCATGCTAAGTCAACCACAGCATTGAAAGATGCTTTTATTAGAGCCAGGGTCATCTTCAAAAACACCGTTGTGCCAGACAATATAGAAATTCAGGCATCCATTGCTATGTATGATGCTCACCTGAAGAAGTCTGGAGGCAAGAGCTGAAACTTTTTCCCCTTCTCTCTTCTTTTCTTATGCACTTTTGTCATGAAAAAGTGCATGCAATTTTGTAATGTGTAATTGAATGTAAAAAATTTGGAAAAATATCTCAAAGTCAAAGATGAGTCATCTTTGACTAAGATATTTTAATATTTTAATATTTTTTATTTTTGAAGTTTCTCCCTATATATAGTGGAGACCTCTTTTGTAAATATATCTCAGATAATTGAGAGCAAAAACTCTACTGAAATTGAGACACTTCTTGAGACTTTGTGCTCAACTTGTAAATCATATTTTGTTGAATGAATGAGAAACAAGTTTATTTCAGACTTTGTGTTGAATTTATCTATGTTATTTAGGAAACAGTTCTTATGTCCTCTTTCCTAATAATCTCTTATTTGTTTGATTTAATAAGAAAAGTAGGCATGTTGATATTATTTGAGGGCATTTCTAAAAGATAGAAGAGAGACTTTGAGCTAATTTTATCTTGGTGATCCTTTTATCTTTTGTAGTTTCAGGCAAAGACTTTGTGCTTCATTTCACTCTACGGTTACGCTTGTTCCAGATTGGTGAAGGAGACAACAGAAGACTTTGTGCTTACATGGGTTTCCTTGTGAACTTTGTTACTTACTTCAGGTAATTTTTTGCTCTATGCTGGATATCATTCCTAAAAGAAGAGGAATGTTGTTGGCCAACGACCAAGATTTCTCTCTCTCTTATTCTTTGTACATCACCTCTAAAAAAAGAGAGGTGGATGCTATTATACCACCCCAAGTATTATTTTCTACTTAAATATATATATATATATATATATATATATATATATATATATATATATATATATATATTTATTTATAGCATATAAATATTCATAGGGAACCTCCCCTTGATGAGAGGAGAGATTTACCTCATCTAGATCTGGTAAATCCACACTTTTTATGGCATAAATCTCTCTATGATGTGGTTGATATACCCATTTTGTCCTCAATTAGTTGATGACAAAATATTCACCCAATAGTTTTTGGTGACTCTGCTGGGGAATACGAACGTGCATTTTGAAGCCTCAAGCTTCAACTTGAAGTAATTTCAGTCCCTTTTTCATTTTAAATTTGGCAACTCCACGCTACACAAGAAGCTAGAGATCTAAGGGTGTTTTTGACCCTATGTTTGAGTTGGAACAATAGAGCAATTTTGATCTATTTTCTCCACCACCTTTCCTCCAATGATCTAGGAGTCTTCCTCCTGACCTTATCGGGTCACCAACACAAGGTAGAGCTTCTTTTCCTGCGGTTAATAGTGCCTTGCCTATTAACACCCCACCAAGATTTGTTATTCTGCCATTTAATCATCCTATCATAATGGCTCAAGGTCTGTGGGGCAATTCCTTTGGTCCTCTTAATTTGACCCCACCCTTGCATGAACTACCTCGTAGTTCTAGAAAAAATTTCCCCAAGTTTTTTGGTGATGGGAAGTTTATCCCGATGAGCATATTGCCACTTTTTCCATAGCATGTGGCGTAATCGATGTGAAATTTTAAGATGTAGTAGTGAGACTTTTTGTAGAAACTCTGTAAGGCACTGCCATGGATTGGTTCTACCACCTTCAAGCATAAAATATAACTGACTGGAATAGACTAAAGTCTATATTTGAAGCCAGATTTAAACCTACTGAAGATGCACACACCTTGTTAGCTCAACTAACATAGATGAAAAAATAATCCCAGGAACCCATGAGGGATTTCATAGCCAAATTCAACAAGTTAAAAAACTAAATTCCAACTGTTGCTCAGCCCACGCTAGAGAATCTTAAGTATTTTTTTATCAACTCACAGCTTCCTAAAGTAAGTTTCTTATTGAGGTGAGCTGGCCCTATGGATCTAGCATTGGCTCAAAATTTGACTACTGAGATTGAGGATGATCTTATTCTAGCAAGTAAGATCAGAAAAGACCCTAGTAAAAATAGATTCTCTTCATTTCTTGAAAGCTCTTCTATAGGCACTACAGATCCTATGGTGTAAAAATTGACAAATGAACTGATAGCTTTGAAGAGACAAATAGCCCAAGGTACGTATGCTCCTACCTATCGAGATATTCCCAAGAGAACATTCTAAAATCAGCAATATCAGGGTAATGCTACCCAAAACCAAGGGCAACCAAATCACCTGCCTCCCCCTCCAGGGAAATTGGCCATTGAAGCAACACCTATCAATTTAGTGGTTGGTTACCTAGAGGCTAAACATGACTATTCACTCTAACCTAAGTTGGACCAACAAGATGATGCTAATCTCTTTGATGAGCAAGAAGAAGAATTAGTTGGCAACTCCAATATTAGTTTCCTGGATTATCAGGATGAAGTGGAAGCAAAGGAGAGGGGTTAGATGGATCTTATGTTATTTTCATCAGATCTCAAAATTAGTCAGCTCCACAGGTTGACAAAGAAAAAGCAGAAGAAGAACCTCGACCGGTGGTTTCCATCACTAAACGAGGAACTCCATTGCCTCCTTAATCAAAAGATCGGGTAATTCACAAAAAAGTAAGTACATCTAACCACCCTATACCTTTAACCTTTGTTGCTCAGACCAGTGCCACACCTACTAAAGACCTAGATGATGGACCCTCTTCTTCCATTTTAAATTTCTTTCAATTATTTGATATAATTGATCACACCAGGAAGACCAAGATCCAAATGGTAGAGATTAAATATTTGAGAGCTAACCCAGAACAATTTGATAGGTTGGCAGAATATGTGAAAAATAAAGCCATCCCTATAGGACAAGATTCTTCAAAGGCCATTCATGATCCCCCCAAAGATAAATCTACTCAGAATAATCTTGTCATGACTCCTCTTGTTACTCCCAAGAAAATAAAACCTTTTTATGTTTCCCTACTTATAAATGGTTACAAACTAAGTAATTGCATAATAGACTCTGGAGCCTCAGATAATGTCATGCCCACCAAGGTGACAGATTCCCTTGGACTAAATTTGACCAAAACTTTTGGGAGGTGTTTTTCTATGGAAAACAAGCAAGTTCCACTCCTTGGTCAGATAATAGATGCCCAATTTACTTTCCCAGATTTTTTTAAAAAGAGGATAAAAATGATGATTCTAGTGGCTGATGTTCCAGCCTCCTACAACATCTTGTTTGGGAAAAATTTATACAAAGATGTTGGAGGTGAGCTAAGTATGGACTTGTCGGAAGTGAGGATCTCAATTCAAGGTGTTATGAAGAAGTTGCTTCCTAAAAAAGAGGCAAGGTATGTAGTCACCCGATCATCAGCACCGAAAGCTCAAATTTTATTTGAGTCTTCAGGCATGGGCAACTACTTCCTATCTATGGATGAGATCCATGAGGCATTCGATGAAACTCCTACAGATGACAACTTGAAATTGTGTCTAGTTGACACAGTGGGAGAATTGGCAAAGCAAAATGAATACATGGAAGAACCTCTTCCCCCAAACAAATAAGTTTTCAAAGAAAAAGCAGTGTCTAATGAGCTATGGACCTTACAATTTGATGGTAGCTACTCTTCTATCAGTTCAAAAGTTAAGGTTGTGTTGATATCTCCTCAAAGAGATATTGTTCCTTTATCCTACAAGTTGTAGTTCAACAACACCAACAACACAGCTGAGTACGAATCCCTGTTACTTAGATTATAGGCTGTTAGAGAAAAAGGCATTAAGCTACTCCATGCTAAAGGGGATGCCAAATTAGTGGTTTTCCAGGTAAGAAACTTTTATCAAACCAAAAATGAAAGATTGCACCACTATTACAATCTTGTTTGGGATCAAATTGAAAATTTTGACACTTTCAGCATCTCCATCATTCCATGAGAATTTAATGATCGAGCAGATGCATTGGTTGTCTCTGCTAATCTCTTGGTTCCCCACCCAAATTTTAAAAGAGATAAGTACATTATTGAACTAGTCTTTCGACCAAGTGTACCTGATAATGCCAGCGATTGGCAAGTATTTAACAGTGACGATCAAATCATTACCTTCTTGGAGCAAAATGATAGCTTCAAACAATTGCATTTTGAAAGTAGTGAACTCTGGGAATGCAAAGCAACTTCTGAATCAAACACAAATACAAGTAAGGATTTCTTACAGCTTAAGGAGAATAAGATCCCTGAAGGCTTGGTTTCTCTAGAGAAATTATTTGATAACCATGATAAGTTTATTAAACAACAACAAATAGATTCAAACTCCTCTCAAGATTTTGATCAGGTAAACCTGAGAACCAAGGGAGATCTTAAGATGGTAAACATTGGGAAATACTACACTCCTAAGGAGAGATTTAAGCTTGCTAATCTACTTTGCCAATATATAGACGTCTTGGCTTATTCTTATGATGACTTGAAATCACTCAGGTCAAATGACATTTGCCACGACATTCCTCTTAAGGAAAACTCTGTACCTTATAAGCAAAAATCTAGGAAATATAATCCAAAAATCTCAAGTACTATTTTAGCTAAGATACAAAAAATGCTTGATGCTCAAATAATTCTCCTAATCTATCACTCCACATGGATTGCCAACATAGTGCCTGTCAGAAAGAAGAATGGTGAAATTCAAATCTATGTGGATTTTAGGAACTTGAATTATTTATCTTTAAAATATAACTACCCTCTCCCTATCATGGATCAAGTTCTGCAAATGATAACAAGTTCAGAAATGTTATCAATGCTGAATGATTTCTTGGGGTACAATCAAGTCAAAGTCAGAAAAGTAGATCAGCATAGGATGGCCTTCACCACACCTTGGGGCACATTTGCCTATTGAAGAATGCCTTTCAGTCTGATAAATGCAGGCACCACATTTCAAAGAGTGATGGATCTCACTTTCAAGGATGAAATGGAAAAATTTATCATAGTGTACCTAGATGATCTGATAGTATTTTCAAAGTATCGTTCTGACCATGTTCACCATTTACAAAGAATACTAGAATGCTGCCATCAGAACGGTATTTCTCTAAATCTAAAGAAATCTATCTTTAGGGTGACTAAAGGAAAACTTCTCATACACATTGTGTCCCAAGAAGGTATTAAAATTGACTCAAAAAGAGTCAAGTCCATCTAGGAACTTACTCTACCTAACAACAAAACTGTGGTTCAGTCTTTCTTTGAAAAGGTGAATTTTCTCCAGAGATTCATTTCTAAGTTCACTGAGAAGACCTGCCACATCATCAATATGATGAAAAGAAATGCTACCTTCAGATGGACTACTGAGGGCAAATCAGCATTCAAAGATATCAAAGAAGTAATTGCTCGTGCACCAGTCCTGGTTTGTTCAGACTACACCAAAAGCTTCAAAATATATAGTTATGCTTCTGAACATGCACTCTCAGCTATTTTAATTCAACAAAACCAAGAAGGTGTAGAATATCCTATCTCTTTCATGAGTTGTCCACTCAAGGTTCATGAGCTAAAATATTCTAACATGGAGAAGCATGCATACATGGTGGTCAAAGCAGTCAAGTATTTCAAGTTTTATATCTTGAACTCACACATCGAAGTTCTCATACCTGATACAACAGTGAAATCCATTTTGACTCAATAGGAGTTTAGTACGAAGAGGAGTAATTAGATCACCAAGATTTAGGAGTCTGATCTGGACATCAAACCTACCAAACTCATGCAGAGAAAGGGTCTTTGTCAGTTGATCTCCAACAACATTCCAGATGAAGTAGAAAGTGAAGAAATAGAGATCAAAAATGTGCCTATAGTCCTCTTTGTTGCCACTACTGATGAGTGGTATTCTGATATTGCCTATTTTCTGACTTATGGTGAGTGTTATGCTCATCTTTTTTATATAGAGAAATGGAATGTTAAATTAAAAGCTGTTAGTTATGTTTTATGGGATAATGGTATGTATAAAAGGAACCTGGATGGGGCATTTCTTCATTGTGTTGATAAGGTGCAACAAGATAAACTCTTGGAGTCTTTCCCCAATTTGGCCTGTGGAGGAAATTTTCCTACACCGGTGATAGTGCACAAGATTTTTTGAGCAAGGTACTATTAGCCCACACTATTTTAGGATGCCTATAGATGGGTGCATAGGTGCGAATTATGCTAACAATTTATTGGGAAGCCTAAACTGGCTGCATTGCCTCTCAAGCCAGTAATAATCAAGGAGCCTTTTCAGCAGTGGGGTATTGACTTCATTGGTACAGTCAACCCATCTTCGAGTGCCAGACATGATTATGTCCTCACAGCAATGGATTACTTTACCAAGTGGGTGGAGGCCATCCTAACCAAGCATGCTACATCTAAAGTGGTGTGTAATTTTCTCAAGGAAAATATCATCTCCCGATTTGGAGTTCCGCTCAAAATTGTAACAGATAATGTGGCTTGTTTTTCATCGCATGAAATTACTCAATTCTATTTTTATTATAGGATTACCTTATCTCACACTTCAAATTATTTCCCTTAGGAAAATGGACAAGCAGAATCGAGTAATAAGAACTTGGTCACTATTATCAGGAAGTTGGTAGATGACAATCAGAGGACTTGGCACAAGGCATTATTTCATGCTTTATGGGTAGATAGGATAACACCCAAAAAGGCTATAGGTATGTCACCTTTCTAACTTCTACATGGCTTGAATGCAAAGATCCCCATCACCCTTGAACTACTAGTTCTTCGGTTAGCCAAAGCAATCGAAGACTCAACCTTTGAAAGTTTGATCGATAAAAGAATCATGTGTCTAACCGAACTGAATGAGCAGTGAACCATGGTAGTGGATCAAATTATGGTACATCAAAACTAGGTGAAGAAAATTTTTGATAAAAAACCTAAGGTTCATGAATTTCAAGTCAGAGATCAAGTCTTGTTGTGGGATAAGAGGCGAGAACCAAAGGGAATGCACGACAAATTTGACTCCTTATGGAGAGGCCCATTCACTATTTGACAGCTCTGTGGTGAGGCTAGCTTCTTGCTGGAGTACCAAGATGGAATGCCATTTGCACTACCCCATAGTGGGCAACATCTGAAGCTGTTCAATCCTTGAAGCTTAGATGGGTCCATTTGTATATATGTACAATTATACGTTTTGTCTATTTTTCTTTTTCTTTTTAGCTTGACTCCATAGCCCAATGGCTTGGATGAAGGCACTTGGAGACTAGTTTCTACTCCCATTAATCGATTCGATTAATGAAAGTTCCCCAATAGGAGCCAACTATTTTTTTCAAAATTAGTTTAGCTCATTTTTGGAAATAACCCCCTATAAAACTTGTCTATTTCATCCTTTGTCTCTCTAAGTTCATTTTGAGATGGATTTTTCTCATTCTCATTTTGGCTCAACTGATACCATTCAAAAATCATAACATATTTTTGTCACATTTTCCCCAAAACATGGAAGTTGTTATGGTCTCGATGCGTTCAAAGGAAAAAATTTGCCTTTTTCAGCCTTAGTGTTTTTCTTCTATTTTCATGCACGAGTGACGAATTTTGCCGCCAATGCATTTTTTTCCTCTTGAAACCTGCACGAGCGACAAATTTCACCACTAGTGCATTTTAACCTGCATGGGTGGCAATTTTTGTCACCCCTACATTTTGACCTGCATGGGTGGCAATTTTTGCTGCCCCTACATGTCACTTCCCAATTTTCCAGTGCAAGGGCAGTAATTTTTGCTGCCCTGACACTGTCTCGATTTTCATGCCCGACATTTATTGCCACACTAGTTGAGTTTTTGGGGTCAATTTTCACCCTATTTAATTTGATTTTAACCCCATTTTGATTCATTCCTCCTCTCCTCCTCCTGCCCTCTGCCTCTAAACCATTCAGTGAACTAGTAAAAGTGTGCTTTGGCAGATTCAAGCTTGCGGTGCGCATAGTTTCTCAGGTAGGTCATGCTTTTTGCATTTGTTTTCTTTTCCTCTTTCATATTCATTTTCCAAGTTTTTGGAGTTTTTATTTTTATCTTTTCCCTCTCTTCTTTCCTATGGATTTATCCCTTTTAACCTACACGAGTAGTAAATTTTGCCACCCATGCCTCTTGTTTATTCCTCAAAGCATGCACGGGCAGCAAAATCCACCACCCATGTCTTTTCTTGCTTAAACCTTGTGCAGGTAGTGAATTTCACCACCCACACTCCCTTGCTTCCTTTGCCTATATCAGTGGTGAATTTCACTACCAACACAGGCCAAAGGTGCATGAACGATGAAATTTGCTGCCCATACACCTTCCTTCCCTTTTACCTGTAGGGGCAGCAAATTTTTCCGCCCATGCAAGCCAAACTTGCACAGGTGGAAAATTTTTCTACCCATGCATTTTTCCTCCAAATTTCTCTAACTCTGGAGACATTTTTCTCTTTTTCATTTCTTTTCCCCTCTCCTCTTTTTTTCCTTATTTTTTGACCTAGCCTTATTAAGTGCCCTTCCTTGATCATGATCATCCAACGTGTGAATTCTCTAATTTACCCACTATTCTCTAATTACATGATCATGATTGTAGTACCCTCTAAGGATTCTTGCTCATCAGCACCCGCTCAACTGAGGCTAGTTTTGATGTTTGAAACTTCTTCAAAAAAGTTAAAAGCCATGAAGTACAAGTACTAGGGCATCTTTTCGATCACTTCAGTCACCTCTAATGTTGACGACATTACAGAAACAAAGATTGGCCACATGGATATGGCTGAGTTCATGACCAAAACCAAGGCAACTAACCTAAGCTCTTAAATGAGGAGGATCATTAAGAGCAACATTCACCTAGTTGCCACTTTCCTGGTGGTAGCACATCATATAGAGTTTGTCCTCTAGTGTGCCTAATTCTACAACAAAGAGATGAGATCAGTCTTAGATACCAGTGGCAACGTAATAATTTAGCTAGACCTTGAATTCATTGACAAAGTCTTCATGTGCCCTCCTACTACTGAGGTGCTAAGGATTGACTTCATAGAGGCACAAAAGGAGTATGATAAGGACCCTGAGAGGGCAGAGAAAGTAATGAATAACAAGTGACTGAAGACCCAAAGGAATAATTTATCTAGATGGCCATGGAACTTTCTAAGGATAAATTTTATTGAAGAAGTTGGTGACTTGATTACCCTTCTCAGTAGAGTGCGAGGTCTCCCATCTTCTTCAGAGTTCTTCGAGTGGATGTACTCATTCATCAAGATCATTCTCTAGGGTAAGGAGGTCATCTTCTAGGGTAAACAGATTAGCAATGCCCTTCACAAGCAAGTGACCAAGGTAAAAACTAATTCAAAGTTCTATATGACTTCATACCTGGTTTACATAGCTACCTCGATGTGAACCTTTTCAGGTTTGACAATTGAAGGAGACAGAAAGACCACCCCAGTCTACTCATATTACCCCTAGTTAACACTACAAGGATCAAACCACCATTTTAGAAGGGTAAATGATGCCTTTTTTGCCATATTTTTATGCCTCTTCAACCCTCATCTTAAGTAGAAGAGAGTATCTGATGAGGCTTAGACGGTCGTCAATGACTATGGTTGTATGTTCCTTCAATTTTCCACCTTCTGTTATCTTCAGGTGGGCTTTTTCCAAGGCTATCCCTATATGCTCCCCAGATTTCCTTCTGATAAGTTAGTCCTAATGGAGCTATGTAGACAAATGGTTGTCATACATACTAGGTAGATGGAACTAAAAAAGCCAAGTTTCAGGTTTCTAATTAAAATTGGCAGATACCCAATTTTAACTGTAGCCAAAGCCAAGGTCATGGAAATAGAGATGCAGCTGGTTACCATAAAACAATTCAAGAGAAGGGGAAGCTTTGACTATAGGGGTGTCAAGTACATGATCAAATAAAAGACTCAATTTCATGAGCTTATGATCGAAGACATCTGGGTAGACCTGAAGACATCTAAAGAAATCAGGAGGATGGACTATAATAGGCTAACCCTAAAACAAATTGAATATTTGGGGCTTACAGATATTCCCTCCAACTTGGTTGATGATAAGAGCATTATCAATAGCAGGTACCTGGCTAAGAAGATTTTTGACTCCCCTCTTCCTCTAATTCAGTGGTCTCAAAAGGAGCTAACTTCTCTGAGAAAGAGATTTGAGCCAATATTGGCTAACACCAATGATTGGTTAGCAACCAAAGGGATCATACTAAAAGAGTTTATTATAGGATTAGAGGCTGAGTTCCAAGTAGAAATGAGGAAGAAGGCAAAAAATAAGACTAAGAACAAAGGTGATGTTCGTTCCCCATCTAGGCCTCACAAGCCTAGAATCATCTTTCTTTCTAAGAAATTAAAGGTTACTGAAGAGCCAGAATCAACGGCTAAGGGAGTTGCAAAACAAAGCTCCCAAGAACAAGTAGCTCAATAAATAGAGATAGATGACAGACCCTCAAAATAGCAAAGGGATGAACCTCTACCTTCCCAAGAAGGGGCACAGCTGCTTACAAACATCTCTCCTTCTCCACCTTAGTCTCTTGAGGCATCTCCTTCACCTCTATCTCCTATCAGCATTCCTTCTTCTGGAGCTACCTCTCCTTCTAGAGTTATGTTTGGTGATCCTTAGGGCACTTCTGGAGATACTCTTCACTCCTCTAGATCTATTCTTAGTTTGGCATCTCCTTCCTTCAATTTGGGAGAAACTTCTACCCTTGATTAATCAACATCCAGCACGATTTTGCCTATTACTCCTACTATAACCATTGTTACCACTAGCAGTGCAGACGTTACCATGGTAACACCAGCTACAAGAACCATTGCCACAATAAGTACTTCTTTTCTCCCTCTTTGGATGTCAGATTTCATGCCTAAAAGAAAGAAGCTAGCCGTCTCTGTAGATGACTTTGATTTTGGCAAGATAGTGCCGGTGAAAGCTAAAGCCCCTAAGAGGCCAAGGATCCTCTCAAAATTGGTTGAGAAAAAGGGACATAAATTTTTGGAAGTAGCTAAGCCTCCGTAGGGTGTAACCCTTGAGGGTTTTGACATGAGTAGCTATTCCATCTCTCATGTTGAACTTGGAAAAGTTACTCACGAAGGTGTGAAAAGTGATCTCCAGTCTACAATGGACATCATGGTCCAAAAATTTGATAGAGAAAAGGAGATAAAGGACTACTATAAGGCTAAAATGGAGCAGTTTATGGCGGTAAAAAAGAAATTCACCCTTCCCCCTGAAGTGGAGACCCCAGAGGCCTTCTCTATAGATGACCTTGTTATTCAAAAGGTAGAGAAAACCTACCTGAAAGGGAAAGTGCTGGAGGATTACATTGAAAAAATGCATACACAAGAAATTTCTTTGCTTACAAAAGTTGCAAAGAAGACAGACAAGATGAAGAAGCTGAGAACAGATTTGGAACACCTCATCTCTTTTATCTTTTAGGACATTGATAGCATAGAGAAATATCTTAGTAAGTGGAGGGAAATGAAGGATCTGAAGAAAAGCACGTTGATATCTATCGACATTATTTCCAACAAAGATTCTTATGTTGAGATCAAAGAATCACTAATATATAGGATATATGTACTCAAGGAACTGGTTGAAGATCTCAAATCATCTAAAGATGCCAGTAAAAAAAGTGACACATGTTTACTAAATAGGATGAAAGAACTACCTTGCAACCTCACTTCCAGGGATAACCAATTTCTCTCAGCTAAAGAAATGATCCAAGGATTCAAGGGTATGTTTCAGAGAGATTTTGAGGAGAAAACCTTCTCAATGACTTCTGTGGACAATATTTTAGATACTCAGTTAACTCTAGATAATCTAAGATCTAGGTTAATTAGTCATGCTAAGGCAACCATAGCATTGAAAGATGCTTTAATAAGAGCCAGGGTCATCTTCAAGAACACCATTGCACTAGACAGTATAGGAATTCAGGCATCCATTGCTATGTATGATGCTCACCTAAAGAAGTTTGGCGGCAAGAGCTGAAACTTTTTCCCCTTCTCTCTTCTTTCCTTATGCACTTTTATCATGAAAAAATGTATGCAATTTTGTAATGTGTAAGTGCATATAAAAAATCTGGAAAAATATCTCAAAGTCAAAGATGAGTCATCTTTGACTAAGATATTTTTATATTTTAATATTTTCTATTTTTGAAGTTTCTCCCTATATATAGTGGAGACCTCTTTTGTAAATATATCTCAGATAATTGAGAGCAAAAACTCTGCTGAAATTGAGACACTTCTTGAGACTTTGTGCTCAACTTGTAAATCATATTTTGTTAAATGAATGAGAAACAGGTTTATTTCAAACTTTGTGTTGAAGTTATCTGTGTTATTTAGGAAACAGTCCGTATGTCTTCTTTCCTGATAATTTCTTATTTGTTTGATTTAATAAGCAAAGTGGGCATGTTGATATTATCTAAGGGCATTTATAAAAGATAGAAGAGAGACTTTGAGCTACTTTTATCTTGGTGATCTTTTTATCTTTTGTAGTTTCAGGCAAAGACATTGTGCTTCATTTCACTCTACGATTACGCTTGTTCCAGATCGGTGAAGGAGACAATGGAAGACTTTGTGATTACGTGGGTTTCCTTGTGAACTTTGTTACTTACGTCAGGTGATTTTCTGCTCTACACTAGATACCATTCCTGAAATAAGAGGAATGTTGTTGGCCGATGACCAAGATTTCTCTCTCTCTTGTTCCTTGTACATCACCTCTGAAAAAAGAGAGGTGGATGCTATTATACCACCCAAAGTATTATTTTTTGCTTAAATATATATACTTATAGTGTATAAATATTCATAGAGAAACTCCCCTTGATGAGAGGAGAGATTTACCTCATCCAGATATGGTAAACCCACACTTTTCATGGCGTAAATCTCTGTGTTGTGGTTGATATACCCATTTTCTCCTCAGTTAGTTGACGACAAAATATTCACCCAACACTAGTCTTTATAGGTTTATTCATGTCAATTTTTTTCATAATATTATTCATAACTTGGTAGAAAAAGTGTATGTGACCATTGAGGAGGTGATATTAACAATTAAGTGTTATCCCATCGAAAGTCTTGGGAGAGATCTTTGTTATAACCCCATCCCAAGGAAGGAGTTCCATAATGGTGGTAGCATAGGATTTTTCATGTGCATTGGGATCCGCTTCCCCTTTAAATTTAGGAAGATCAGGTGGGGGCACGGAATAAAACCCCCCTATAATGGTATCTAAAGGCTCTTTGAGATATTCAACATAGACTATGTTGACCAAATTTTGACTTCAAGTCAAAATTTGATCAACCCCTCTAAGTTGAAAATTTTCATGGGATTATCAAAACTTTTATATGGTCTTAAAGGTTCATAAATGGTATCCATATGGTCATATTAGTCATTATCTTGCCTTGCCCAAGGTTTGGTCTCATGTGTACTTGTTTAGTCATATGCATCATTCATAAGGTCTTAGTGTTGTCAAGTTTGGTAAAATGTTTGGAAAGGTTTATATTAATTATAAAAGCTTTTTTAATTTGTATTTAAGGTCTTATTATCATGTGTTAACATTTTATTATGTTATTACATGTTAAAATATCATTATGGTCACCTTTTGGCCTATGTGGAGGATTTGTATATACTAGATTCAAAATAAAAAGTTTAAATAAGGTTAACCAATATAAATAATGTCAATATAATGTTTAGATATGGTTAGGTATTGAAAAAATCTTTAGTTCAATGCCTAAACTAAGAAAACTACCTATTTACAAGCACTTTTGGGCACTTTTATGGTCTTGAAATATCTACTTATAAGTAAAAAAAGTTTACGAGTGTCCCTTGGGATTCCAAAAGTAATATCATAGATTTGGATCAGGTTTCATGTTGTACATATGCATTATACACTCTCCTCCATCGCTACCTTCATAAGCTCAAAAAGGTAAAATTTAAATGGATGGTACAACTAGGAGAGAGAGAGAGAGAGAGAGAGAGAGAGAGAGAGAGAGAGAGAGAGAGAGAGAGAGAGAGAGAGAGAGAGAGAGAGAGAGAGAGATGAAACTTTGAAAATTTTTAGGATTCCTAATAATATTTAAATTAGTGGCTTTGGTTTGCATATTCATGGACCATCCTTTATGAACAATTGCTGAGTGACAGCAGGTAACTATGCCTTACCCATCTAAGTAGGGTCCAATTTTGCTCTTATTTATCCACTTCATAATTTTAAGGAGAAGAATGGTTTTGAGGGATGTTTTTAGAGGTAAAATATATATTTTTAATTTTATTTTCATTATCCAATTAAATTCCATGAAGTGTCTTCAATAAGAGGAAAAGTGTCTCAATGTATAAGTTGTTTTAGTCACTCGTACTAAAAGTTTTAGTTTATTTGAGATGTTTCTCACCTTCATAGGTTTCTATTAATCCATTTATAGTATAAAATACTAATAAATCTCCCATTATTCATTAATTCTCTCTTAAGAATCATCTCCTTGCAAATAGTCTGTCAAGAAACATCATGTTTGCACCTTTTAGAAGCATGGTCTGTGTTCATAGACAACCTTCTCTAGGACTGAATACAAATTTGGGGTCTAAATGGAAATAATAGAATAATGTAACATTATAATAACACTATTTAATAGGTTATAAACTCAATATATGAGCTTAAATCTTAATACACCCTCCAATAAGGGCTTTAGACAGGTTTTATTCACCTAAAGGTCTACAGACCTGAAGGTGGGCATCCATTAAGACTAAGGTTTCATATTGAAGTATTAAAGCCATGGAAAAGGATGAATTAGACTCATAATCCCTTTTATAACCTTGAAATATTTGTAAAGGCATGAATGGATTCATGAACTCCAAATCTCATATGCATAATTTGCATATAAGCTTACTATACATATAGATCGTATAAGTGAATGGACAAGCTTAAACTGACATGATGTTTGGAAAAGAGACATACAATTATATCAAGAGAGTGAAAAATAAATGAGACAAAATTTGACATTGTCAAAGTATAAAGGTGTTTAAAGGCCCAAGAAGTTATCTTAGTAGCCTATGCAAGCAAAAAGAGACCTATAAGTGATAGACATGTAGGTCCTCTTTGGGACTAAAATATAAATAAGGGTTGATGTATGAATAAGTGTAGATGAAAATATGAGACAATTCATAAACCATTTCAATCACCTAAACTATTTTAAAGTTAAGATATGGTTAGAAGACAAAGTTCACAATAATTAATGTATATACACAAGTTTATGTACATAAATAAGAAGGAAAAAGGTTGAAAATGTCATGTATTAACCAATAGACTTTGTGAGATAGTGAGAATGAACATTCCAAAAGGTTTTGAAATATTTAAGGCCATGATAGGGTTGATAAGGTCAGCTTCTAGACCTTATGCTCAAACTTCTCCAATAGCCACCTACAACCACTTTTTGAGGAGGTTGTTTTTAATAATGGTGTTGGTGAAGTATAGAGTTTCAAGACATTGATAAGGTCCTAAACTATCAATAACATGAAAATAGTTATTAAAGAGGTTTAATTTTTGGAAGAGTGAATACCTTCAACCCTCAAATATAGTTATAATTCTTTATGAGAACCTACAAGTTACAGTCAATTATAAGCCAATTTAAACCTAAAGAGAAGGTATAATACATGAAAAAAATTGGGGTTTAACTCAAAATAATGGATAGGTAAAATGCTCAAACCATTTGTGGTAATTTATACCTAAATAAGGTACATAACAAGATGATTAGATAGATTTCAATTTAACCTTGTAGTTCATGAGCACTTATAGGTTACTAATAGGAACATACTAGTCTCAAGCCTAAGGAAAGGGAAAAGTGTGTAAAATGAGAATTAGATCCTAACTGGGATTACCAAATAATTTTAAGAAGTTATTGAGTCTCTAATTAACACAAAGGAAATCAAAGAGAAGGATGATTATACACAGGACTTATATCAACCTTGCTTACATAATCATATTACAATCTATAGGTCTACCTAAGTTCATGGGAAGTTTTTGCCTATTTAGAGAAGAGTAAATGTCTATCAAAATTTTGAGTAAATTAAGACCATTTTAATATGATTCATGATGATATAGGCCTCATTTAGACCCTCAAACCCATGATGATAGAAGTGAAATAAACATAGAAACCCTGTCTAGGTCATGTATAGCCTAACTCACACACAAAGAGATCTAAATACAAATAAGTGAGTGGAAATCTTAGATAAAGTGATATACATTGAGGAGGAAATTTGAGGATCAAAATAGATATGAAGGATTAACTAAATATATTGGTTAAAATGGGGATTTAAACCTTTCATACACAAGCTAATGTGAGTTACAAGCTTACTTGCCTGATTGAGTGAAGGTCACTTATCCAAAGTAAAGAGAGAAAGTGTGAGGAAAGTAAATCCATTCAAAATTGTTTCATAGTGTCATCAATATCTCATTTAGATCCTTATATCCAATAACAAGGAATATAATGAAGACAAGACTTTGTTTAGGCCTAACAAGCCTAATACCATGCACAGACCATAAATTACAGTCATGAACAAGTGGTTTTTTTGAGGTAAAGGGATGGATTGAAGGTTTTTATAAGTTCATAGATATGGTATATACATATAAAGACCATCAAAAATAGGGTAAAAACAAAAAAATGCCAATTTTTATCCTTAAGACCTTCCTCGAGGTCTTCTCACGCAATATTGCACTTCAAATTAGAGTTTATATTACTTGGTGATGCTATGATCTTGTAATGGAGATAGGTGGTTTTCAAAGATGGTAGTGAGGTCTCCATACTTAATTATTATGGCATCAATTTTTGGTTTATATCCATTACCTGCATGAATAAAGGCTAAGAGATTAGATCCCTCTCTAATGGCTTACTCACAACTTGAGAGACATCATATTTCACTCAGAACTTTCATTAGGTTTTCATGGAACCTATTGGTTTTTGGAGGTGATGGAGGGGTCTCCTAAATACAATATTATTCCATTGAGAGAGAGAGAAAGTATATATTATTTATGAACAATCCTTAAGAACCTAAGCCACTCTAAACACTCCTAAAACCCTAGTAGTAACCAATCAAGAGAAATGGAATTATAAAGCACATATAATGACCTATTTTGACTCTATAATGTCATGGAAATTTTTGAGGACTCTAATTGGATTATCCATGAGTAATTTCTCTGTCCTTGTAGTTGTATAGACTGTAATAAATGCATTATTTTGCATGTTTTTAGTGTTTTATAGTGGTTTTAAGTAATGGATAACTTTCCAAACATTTAAGAAGGTCACCTAAGATTTATTTCATTCCTTCAAGTCAAATAATTTGCACAAGATATCTTGGAAGTGATCAAGAAAATCTCATTTTCCATGGCAATCTTAAATATGCCTAAAATGAGAGTAGATGTCAAGGCCATTTCATGATTCTCACAATTCCACAAGGTATCAGGGCCTCAAATTTGACATGGAGGTTGGTGATAGGAAATATAAAATGAATCATATGCTTTTGGGTGTTTTCACAAGTGTGAAAGAGATCTGGATCAGAAAAATAGGGTTCGAAGCAAAGAGGCCTAACTAAAGAGAAAGAAAGATAGAAAAAGGCACTTCCCTTTAGAGTCTATACCTAAAACTTGGAATTGGAGTTGTAAATCCAAATATGGTCCTCAAATATTCATTTATTTTATCATTACCATCTATAAAATTCCCTACACAAGGAGGTTTATAGATTCTTAAGGTTACAAGGAAAATTAGCCTAATGAGAGTTTGAGGAGCAGAAAAGAGTCTTAGGAGTCGTTACAAGAATAAAAATGGATTTTTTAAGGTTTTATAAGACATTTTAAGGTCATCCATGTAGATATAGTTCCTTGGAGAAGATTAACTTAAGTTTTGATCCACTTAGACCAAGCTGATCATGGAAAATGAGGAGTCTCAAGACACCTAGGCATATGAATGATG
The DNA here is from genome assembly GCA_037957365.1 of Torreya grandis. Lineage (NCBI taxonomy): Eukaryota > Viridiplantae > Streptophyta > Pinopsida > Cupressales > Taxaceae > Torreya > Torreya grandis. The sequence goes on from JARHVA010000078.1 coordinate 3,692,797, forward strand.
AAATATTAGATCAAAGGAGTTTATAAATGTAGGTAAGTTGTAAAATGAAAATTTATAAATTTATTCATCATTAATTTATGATTTATAAGTCCATGTTTCACTCTTCTTATTCAAGGAAGGGAAGTTTTCAAGAAGATGATCAAGGTGTGTGATGTCCCTTACTTAGGGGCTCCTTTATCTGCACAAAAGCTCTGATACCACTGTGATATCCCCTTCTTATAGGGATATATGAAAGACACAAAACTCTGATACCAAAGACAAAAGCTCTGATACCACTGTGATGTCCCTTACTTAGGGGCTCCTTTATCTCCACAAAAGCTCTGATACCACTGTGATATCCCCTTCTAATAGGGATATATGAAAGACACAAAACTCTGATACCAAAGACAAAAGCTCTGATACCACTATGATATCCCCTCCAAAATAGGAAATATAGCAACACAAAAAACTTTGAACAAGATATAACTTCGGTTGAATAAATTCAGAATGATCACAATAATATAGTCTCTGAATAGCAAATTACAAATCTTATCACTTGTCCTTTTAAACTATTACAATTGTAGTCCTTTCTCATGCATATAAATATGAAATACAGTCTTAAAAACCCTGGCTTATCAAAACTGGAAGTGAAAATTGAATTCTGGAAGGTCTCGGCCCTTCTGTGTTGACACACAGTCGTCGTCGTCGGTCGATATCTCGCCGACGTCGGTCTCTATCAGTCGGCTTTCTACCGACGTCGGTCTTCAGTTGACCGATGTCGGTCACTGAAAACCCTCTGTCTGCCGAGGTCAGTTCCTGAGCTGATCAGTACGGACCTGTACGGACTTGTACGGCCGCCAATTAAGCACAACTTCCCTGTTTTCAACCCCTGATCTGAAATATACATTTCTAGCACAGACGATCTCTAGCTGTATAATTTATTGAATCAAAACAAGAATAAAGAAATACTTGGAATATCTGTAACAACTTCTGTGTGAAGTTATCTCTCAAACCTAAAATTCTGTGATAACTTCTGGATGAAGCTATCTCACACTTTGGCAATAGATCAGCTGATATTCCACAGCCTCTTAGTTGCACACACTGAAGAGGGAACGTTCTCCAATGCAAATGGAATCCTTGAACCCTAGACTCAGTCTTCACAGAAGAAATTCTCAAAATCAATATCAATAATCAATGGCTCCTGAACAATGGCCTCCATGAGAAACCCTTATACCCTCAAAAAGATACGCTTGCCCTAATTAGGGTTTCTTAAATTAGAATTAGGGTTTCTAATTAAAAATAGGCTAAATAATTAATATTTGATTAAATCAATCAAATATTAATATCTCCCTCAATACATGTCGGATCCTCGAACCGATTGACGCAGGTGAATCAGGGAGTGATTTCGCACATGACCATACCAAAATAAAGGCACTCCACTGCATATCAAATATCCCTAAAAAGTAGGAGCTCAGGCCCAATGGTCTGAAATAACCTGAATGAAAACCAAATGTAGAAATCTTGTGAATCAAAGTCAAGCCAAGCTCCATTATGACCCTCTATCCATCATATTAGCCTACGAAGGTCGCATAATAGGCTAATCATCAAAACTGTCAATGTCCATGAAAAAGGGGACATGACAATCCGCCCCTCCAGAAATTGCTTGTCCCCAAGCAATCTCAGAACAATGAACTACTCGATCCCCTTGGATCCCAAGGAAAAAGTTGTGTAACATCCATCATGTCACTAATCAACCCATGTGAATAAATCATCAACAGCAACAACATCAATAGTATCAAAATCAGCAACTGAAAAACTGCACTCGACACCCAAACAACTATCTGAAGACCAACGGTAGATGCCGGTAGAAGAAACCACTCTGTGGAACTCAAGCCAACTAAAACATCCACCCTGTCAAAATTCAAGTCCCTATCTAATTGATACTCACACCCAACTGGACCGTGGATATGACAATCATTGGTCCCTGAGTCACTGACACCAAAACTAATCTCTAGGTGCAAAGAAAAATAAGGAGCATACCTCACCGTATGATGCTGGTAAGAACCCCCAAACTCTGCTACTGGCACACTATTGCCAAACTGGGACTCAATGGATGGCTCCAATCTCGACTCAACAAACATCACCTCAACATCCCTATAAGGTAATATAGTAGAAAGGGTTCGTAAAATCTCCTCACCCAATCTGCTAATAGCACTAGAACCTCGGACAAGAACACCTTCTGTCATCTTATGTGAGTCCAGACAAACACCTGCACTATCCAGCAAATACTCCATGAATGGTTCAGTGCAGTAAAAATTATATGTGGAAGCATCAACATACTCCCCCACACACCCCAACTGATCTCTCTGTAAAGGTGGCACAACCAACTATACCACACTGTCATCCATGTGAGAATAATCAAACTGGAGACTCGACTCCACTGGTATCTCGAACTCATCAGAATCAGGTACTCCCAAATTTTGAACATGTGTATCAGCATCAGCAACATGCTCCTCAGCAACAACTATAGGGAATGTACTCATCACCAACCACCTCAATATACAAATGATCATCCACACTCTATAAATCAATGCCAAAGCTCATATCAATAGACGGAGTATCAACAAATGTAGCATCACTGTCTAACTCTTCCATACGGAGAGAAACAACTGATGAAACTAAGTCCTCAAAACTATTCACTACATTCTCCTGGGTATCATCTACAATAATCAGATCCTGGGACTCTTCTACAATCACTGCCATAGCTGAGAGATCATCAACCCTCAGTGCACTAACATCTGAGCACACCTGTACACTCTGAGTGCAAGCATCAAACTCATCCTCATCTCCACTATCTCCTATCTCATAATAATCATAATAATCATAGGACATGCTTCTCTCTCACCTAAGTGATTTGTAGTGCTCTCTCCTCAGCGTAACAAAGCGATCAAAAAGTAACAACTTCTGAACTCGAGGTGGTACTAACTCCCACTCCTCTTTCGCTATCATATACCGTGCGGGTTTGTTTTTGGATGTAGGATATGAAAGAATTTCATTCAACCTCCTCTGGGTTTCATCCAACTGCTTCAAACTGTGTTCCAGCTTCTTCATATCATTGTCCCACTGTTTCTGAGTATATGAAGGCATCATGATACTTTGCTGATTCAATCTACCCAAACTACCCAACAGGATGGCAAGACATTAGCTCTGATGTGCCCAACAGGATGGCAGGAATTTGGCTCTGATACCACTGTGATGTCCCTTACTTAGGGGCTCCTTTATCTGCACAAAAGCTCTGATACCACTGTGATATCCCCTTCTAATAGGGATATATGAAAGACACAAAACTCTGATACCAAAGACAAAAGCTCTGATACCACTGTGATGTCCCTTACTTAGGGGCTCCTTTATTTGCACAAAAGCTTTGATACCACTGTGATATCCCCTTCTAATAGGGATATATGAAAGACACAAAACTCTAATACCAAAGACAAAAGCTCTGATACCACTGTGATATCCCCTCCAAAATAGGAAATATAGCAACACAAAAAACTTTGAACAAGATATAACTTCGGTTGAATAAATTCAGAATGATCACAATAATATAGTCTCTGAATAGCAAATTACAAATCTTATCACTTGTCCTTTTAAACTATTACAATTGTAGTCCTTTCTCATGCATATAAATATGAAATACAGTCTTAAAAACCCTGGCTTATCAAAACTGGAAGTGAAAATTGAATTCTGGAAGGTCTCGGCCCTTCTGTGTTGACACACAGTCGTCGTCGTCGGTCGATATCTCGCCGACGTCGGTCTCTATCAGTCGGCTTTCTACCGACGTCGGTCTTCAGTTGACCGATGTCGGTCACTGAAAACCCTCTGTCTGCCGAGGTCAGTTCCTGAGCTGATCAGTACGGACCTGTACGGACTTGTACGGCCGCCAATTAAGCACAACTTCCCTGTTTTCAACCCCTGATCTGAAATATACATTTCTAGCATAGACGATCTCTAGCTGTATAATTTATTGAATCAAAACAAGAATAAAGAAATACTTGGAATATCTGTAACAACTTCTGTGTGAAGTTATCTCTCAAACCTAAAATTCTGTGATAACTTCTGGATGAAGCTATCTCACACTTTGGCAATAGATCAGCTGATATTCCACAGCCTCTTAGTTGCACACACTGAAGAGGGAACGTTCTCCAATGCAAATGGAATCCTTGAACCCTAGACTCAGTCTTCACAGAAGAAATTCTCAAAATCAATATCAATAATCAATGGCTCCTGAACAATGGCCTCCATGAGAAACCCTTATACCCTCAAAAAGATACGCTTGCCCTAATTAGGGTTTCTTAAATTAGAATTAGGGTTTCTAATTAAAAATAGGCTAAATAATTAATATTTGATTAAATCAATCAAATATTAATATCTCCCTCAATACATGTCGGATCCTCGAACCGATTGACGCAGGTGAATCAGGGAGTGATTTCGCACATGACCATACCAAAATAAAGGCACTCCACTGCATATCAAATATCCCTAAAAAGTAGGAGCTCAGGCCCAATGGTCTGAAATAACCTGAATGAAAACCAAATGTAGAAATCTTGTGAATCAAAGTCAAGCCAAGCTCCATTATGACCCTCTATCCATCATATTAGCCTACGAAGGTCGCATAATAGGCTAATCATCAAAACTGTCAATGTCCATGAAAAAGGGGGACATGACAATCCGCCCCTCCAGAAATTGCTTGTCCCCAAGCAATCTCAGAACAATGAACTACTCGATCCCCTTGGATCCCAAGGAAAAAGTTGTGTAACATCCATCATGTCACTAATCAACCCATGTGAATAAATCATCAACAGCAACAACATCAATAGTATCAAAATCAGCAACTGAAAAACTGCACTCGACACCCAAACAACTATCTGAAGACCAACGGTAGATGCCGGTAGAAGAAACCACTCTGTGGAACTCAAGCCAACTAAAACATCCACCCTGTCAAAATTCAAGTCCCTATCTAATTGATACTCACACCCAACTGGACCGTGGATATGACAATCATTGGTCCCTGAGTCACTGACACCAAAACTAATCTCTAGGTGCAAAGAAAAATAAGGAGCATACCTCACCGTATGATGCTGGTAAGAACCCCCCAAACTCTGCTACTGGCACACTATTGCCAAACTGGGACTCAATGGATGGCTCCAATCTCGACTCAACAAACATCACCTCAACATCCCTATAAGGTAATATAGTAGAAAGGGTTCGTAAAATCTCCTCACCCAATCTGCTAATAGCACTAGAACCTCGGACAAGAACACCTTCTGTCATCTTATGTGAGTCCAGACAAACACCTGCACTATCCAGCAAATACTCCATGAATGGTTCAGTGCAGTAAAAAATTATATGTGGAAGCATCAACATACTCCCCCACACACCCCAACTGATCTCTCTGTAAAGGTGGCACAACCAACTATACCACACTGTCATCCATGTGAGAATAATCAAACTGGAGACTCGACTCCACTGGTATCTCGAACTCATCAGAATCAGGTACTCCCAAATTTTGAACATGTGTATCAGCATCAGCAACATGCTCCTCAGCAACAACTATAGGAATGTACTCATCACCAACCACCTCAATATACAAATGATCATCCACACTCTATAAATCAATGCCAAAGCTCATATCAATAGACGGAGTATCAACAAATGTAGCATCACTGTCTAACTCTTCCATACGGAGAGAAACAACTGATGAAACTAAGTCCTCAAAACTATTCACTACATTCTCCTGGGTATCATCTACAATAATCAGATCCTGGGACTCTTCTACAATCACTGCCATAGCTGAGAGATCATCAACCCTCAGTGCACTAACATCTGAGCACACCTGTACACTCTGAGTGCAAGCATCAAACTCATCCTCATCTCCACTATCTCCTATCTCATAATAATCATAATAATCATAGGACATGCTTCTCTCTCACCTAAGTGATTTGTAGTGCTCTCTCCTCAGCGTAACAAAGCGATCAAAAAGTAACAACTTCTGAACTCGAGGTGGTACTAACTCCCACTCCTCTTTCGCTATCATATACCGTGCGGGTTTGTTTTTGGATGTAGGATATGAAAGAATTTCATTCAACCTCCTCTGGGTTTCATCCAACTGCTTCAAACTGTGTTCCAGCTTCTTCATATCATTGTCCCACTGTTTCTGAGTATATGAAGGCATCATGATACTTTGCTGATTCAATCTACCCAAACTACCCAACAGGATGGCAAGACATTAGCTCTGATGTGCCCAACAGGATGGCAGGAATTTGGCTCTGATACCACTGTGATGTCCCTTACTTAGGGGCTCCTTTATCTGCACAAAAGCTCTGATACCACTGTGATATCCCCTTCTAATAGGGATATATGAAAGACACAAAACTCTGATACCAAAGACAAAAGCTCTGATACCACTGTGATGTCCCTTACTTAGGGGGCTCCTTTATTTGCACAAAAGCTTTGATACCACTGTGATATCCCCTTCTAATAGGGATATATGAAAGACACAAAACTCTAATACCAAAGACAAAAGCTCTGATACCACTGTGATATCCCCTCCAAAATAGGAAATATAGCAACACAAAAAACTTTGAACAAGATATAACTTCGGTTGAATAAATTCAGAATGATCACAATAATATAGTCTCTGAATAGCAAATTATAAATCTTATCACTTGTCCTTTTAAACTATTACAATTGTAGTCCTTTCTCATGCATATAAATATGAAATACAGTCTTAAAAACCCTGGCTTATCAAAACTGGAAGTGAAAATTGAATTCTGGAAGGTCTCGGCCCTTCTGTGTTGACACACAGTCGTCGTCGTCGGTCGATATCTCGCCGACGTCGGTCTCTATCAGTCGGCTTTCTACCGACGTCGGTCTTCAGTTGACCGATGTCGGTCACTGAAAACCCTCTGTCTGCCGAGGTCAGTTCCTGAGCTGATCAGTACGGACCTGTACGGACTTGTACGGCCGCCAATTAAGCACAACTTCCCTGTTTTCAACCCCTGATCTGAAATATACATTTCTAGCACAGACGATCTCTAGCTGTATAATTTATTGAATCAAAACAAGAATAAAGAAATACTTGGAATATCTGTAACAACTTCTGTGTGAAGTTATCTCTCAAACCTAAAATTCTGTGATAACTTCTGGATGAAGCTATCTCACACTTTGGCAATAGATCAGCTGATATTCCACAGCCTCTTAGTTGCACACACTGAAGAGGGAACGTTCTCCAATGCAAATGGAATCCTTGAACCCTAGACTCAGTCTTCACAGAAGAAATTCTCAAAATCAATATCAATAATCAATGGCTCCTGAACAATGGCCTCCATGAGAAACCCTTATACCCTCAAAAAGATACGCTTGCCCTAATTAGGGTTTCTTAAATTAGAATTAGGGTTTCTAATTAAAAATAGGCTAAATAATTAATATTTGATTAAATCAATCAAATATTAATATCTCCCTCAATACATGTCGGATCCTCGAACCGATTGACGCAGGTGAATCAGGGAGTGATTTCGCACATGACCATACCAAAATAAAGGCACTCCACTGCATATCAAATATCCCTAAAAAGTAGGAGCTCAGGCCCAATGGTCTGAAATAACCTGAATGAAAACCAAATGTAGAAATCTTGTGAATCAAAGTCAAGCCAAGCTCCATTATGACCCTCTATCCATCATATTAGCCTACGAAGGTCGCATAATAGGCTAATCATCAAAACTGTCAATGTCCATGAAAAAGGGGACATGACAATCCGCCCCTCCAGAAATTGCTTGTCCCCAAGCAATCTCAGAACAATGAACTACTCGATCCCCTTGGATCCCAAGGAAAAAGTTGTGTAACATCCATCATGTCACTAATCAACCCATGTGAATAAATCATCAACAGCAACAACATCAATAGTATCAAAATCAGCAACTGAAAAACTGCACTCGACACCCAAACAACTATCTGAAGACCAACGGTAGATGCCGGTAGAAGAAACCACTCTGTGGAACTCAAGCCAACTAAAACATCCACCCTGTCAAAATTCAAGTCCCTATCTAATTGATACTCACACCCAACTGGACCGTGGATATGACAATCATTGGTCCCTGAGTCACTGACACCAAAACTAATCTCTAGGTGCAAAGAAAAATAAGGAGCATACCTCACCGTATGATGCTGGTAAGAACCCCCAAACTCTGCTACTGGCACACTATTGCCAAACTGGGACTCAATGGATGGCTCCAATCTCGACTCAACAAACATCACCTCAACATCCCTATAAGGTAATATAGTAGAAAGGGTTCGTAAAATCTCCTCACCCAATCTGCTAATAGCACTAGAACCTCGGACAAGAACACCTTCTGTCATCTTATGTGAGTCCAGACAAACACCTGCACTATCCAGCAAATACTCCATGAATGGTTCAGTGCAGTAAAAATTATATGTGGAAGCATCAACATACTCCCCCACACACCCCAACTGATCTCTCTGTAAAGGTGGCACAACCAACTATACCACACTGTCATCCATGTGAGAATAATCAAACTGGAGACTCGACTCCACTGGTATCTCGAACTCATCAGAATCAGGTACTCCCAAATTTTGAACATGTGTATCAGCATCAGCAACATGCTCCTCAGCAACAACTATAGGAATGTACTCATCACCAACCACCTCAATATACAAATGATCATCCACACTCTATAAATCAATGCCAAAGCTCATATCAATAGACGGAGTATCAACAAATGTAGCATCACTGTCTAACTCTTCCATACGGAGAGAAACAACTGATGAAACTAAGTCCTCAAAACTATTCACTACATTCTCCTGGGTATCATCTACAATAATCAGATCCTGGGACTCTTCTACAATCACTGCCATAGCTGAGAGATCATCAACCCTCAGTGCACTAACATCTGAGCACACCTGTACACTCTGAGTGCAAGCATCAAACTCATCCTCATCTCCACTATCTCCTATCTCATAATAATCATAATAATCATAGGACATGCTTCTCTCTCACCTAAGTGATTTGTAGTGCTCTCTCCTCAGCGTAACAAAGCGATCAAAAAGTAACAACTTCTGAACTCGAGGTGGTACTAACTCCCACTCCTCTTTCGCTATCATATACCGTGCGGGTTTGTTTTTGGATGTAGGATATGAAAGAATTTCATTCAACCTCCTCTGGGTTTCATCCAACTGCTTCAAACTGTGTTCCAGCTTCTTCATATCATTGTCCCACTGTTTCTGAGTATATGAAGGCATCATGATACTTTGCTGATTCAATCTACCCAAACTACCCAACAGGATGGCAAGACATTAGCTCTGATGTGCCCAACAGGATGGCAGGAATTTGGCTCTGATACCACTGTGATGTCCCTTACTTAGGGGCTCCTTTATCTGCACAAAAGCTCTGATACCACTGTGATATCCCCTTCTAATAGGGATATATGAAAGACACAAAACTCTGATACCAAAGACAAAAGCTCTGATACCACTGTGATGTCCCTTACTTAGGGGCTCCTTTATCTCCACAAAAGCTCTGATACCACTGTGATATCCCCTTCTAATAGGGATATATGAAAGACACAAAACTCTGATACCAAAGACAAAAGCTCTGATACCACTGTGATATCCCCTCCAAAATAGGAAATATAGCAACACAAAAAACTTTGAACAAGATATAACTTCGGTTGAATAAATTCAGAATGATCACAATAATATAGTCTCTGAATAGCAAATTACAAATCTTATCACTTGTCCTTTTAAACTATTACAATTGTAGTCCTTTCTCATGCATATAAATATGAAATACAGTCTTAAAAACCCTGGCTTATCAAAACTGGAAGTGAAAATTGAATTCTGGAAGGTCTCGGCCCTTCTGTGTTGACACACAGTCGTCGTCGTCGGTCGATATCTCGCCGACGTCGGTCTCTATCAGTCGGCTTTCTACCGACGTCGGTCTTCAGTTGACCGATGTCGGTCACTGAAAACCCTCTGTCTGCCGAGGTCAGTTCCTGAGCTGATCAGTACGGACCTGTACGGACTTGTACGGCCGCCAATTAAGCACAACTTCCCTGTTTTCAACCCCTGATCTGAAATATACATTTCTAGCACAGACGATCTCTAGCTGTATAATTTATTGAATCAAAACAAGAATAAAGAAATACTTGGAATATCTGTAACAACTTCTGTGTGAAGTTATCTCTCAAACCTAAAATTCTGTGATAACTTCTGGATGAAGCTATCTCACACTTTGGCAATAGATCAGCTGATATTCCACAGCCTCTTAGTTGCACACACTGAAGAGGGAACGTTCTCCAATGCAAATGGAATCCTTGAACCCTAGACTCAGTCTTCACAGAAGAAATTCTCAAAATCAATATCAATAATCAATGGCTCCTGAACAATGGCCTCCATGAGAAACCCTTATACCCTCAAAAAGATACGCTTGCCCTAATTAGGGTTTCTTAAATTAGAATTAGGGTTTCTAATTAAAAATAGGCTAAATAATTAATATTTGATTAAATCAATCAAATATTAATATCTCCCTCAATACATGTCGGATCCTCGAACCGATTGACGCAGGTGAATCAGGGAGTGATTTCGCACATGACCATACCAAAATAAAGGCACTCCACTGCATATCAAATATCCCTAAAAAGTAGGAGCTCAGGCCCAATGGTCTGAAATAACCTGAATGAAAACCAAATGTAGAAATCTTGTGAATCAAAGTCAAGCCAAGCTCCATTATGACCCTCTATCCATCATATTAGCCTACGAAGGTCGCATAATAGGCTAATCATCAAAACTGTCAATGTCCATGAAAAAGGGGACATGACAATCCGCCCCTCCAGAAATTGCTTGTCCCCAAGCAATCTCAGAACAATGAACTACTCGATCCCCTTGGATCCCAAGGAAAAAGTTGTGTAACATCCATCATGTCACTAATCAACCCATGTGAATAAATCATCAACAGCAACAACATCAATAGTATCAAAATCAGCAACTGAAAAACTGCACTCGACACCCAAACAACTATCTGAAGACCAACGGTAGATGCCGGTAGAAGAAACCACTCTGTGGAACTCAAGCCAACTAAAACATCCACCCTGTCAAAATTCAAGTCCCTATCTAATTGATACTCACACCCAACTGGACCGTGGATATGACAATCATTGGTCCCTGAGTCACTGACACCAAAACTAATCTCTAGGTGCAAAGAAAAATAAGGAGCATACCTCACCGTATGATGCTGGTAAGAACCCCCAAACTCTGCTACTGGCACACTATTGCCAAACTGGGACTCAATGGATGGCTCCAATCTCGACTCAACAAACATCACCTCAACATCCCTATAAGGTAATATAGTAGAAAGGGTTCGTAAAGTCTCCTCACCCAATCTGCTAATAGCACTAGAACCTCGGACAAGAACACCTTCTGTCATCTTATGTGAGTCCAGACAAACACCTGCACTATCCAGCAAATACTCCATGAATGGTTCAGTGCAGTAAAAATTATATGTGGAAGCATCAACATACTCCCCCACACACCCCAACTGATCTCTCTGTAAAGGTGGCACAACCAACTATACCACACTGTCATCCATGTGAGAATAATCAAACTGGAGACTCGACTCCACTGGTATCTCGAACTCATCAGAATCAGGTACTCCCAAATTTTGAACATGTGTATCAGCATCAGCAACATGCTCCTCAGCAACAACTATAGGAATGTACTCATCACCAACCACCTCAATATACAAATGATCATCCACACTCTATAAATCAATGCCAAAGCTCATATCAATAGACGGAGTATCAACAAATGTAGCATCACTGTCTAACTCTTCCATACGGAGAGAAACAACTGATGAAACTAAGTCCTCAAAACTATTCACTACATTCTCCTGGGTATCATCTACAATAATCAGATCCTGGGACTCTTCTACAATCACTGCCATAGCTGAGAGATCATCAACCCTCAGTGCACTAACATCTGAGCACACCTGTACACTCTGAGTGCAAGCATCAAACTCATCCTCATCTCCACTATCTCCTATCTCATAATAATCATAATAATCATAGGACATGCTTCTCTCTCACCTAAGTGATTTGTAGTGCTCTCTCCTCAGCGTAACAAAGCGATCAAAAAGTAACAACTTCTGAACTCGAGGTGGTACTAACTCCCACTCCTCTTTCGCTATCATATACCGTGCGGGTTTGTTTTTGGATGTAGGATATGAAAGAATTTCATTCAACCTCCTCTGGGTTTCATCCAACTGCTTCAAACTGTGTTCCAGCTTCTTCATATCATTGTCCCACTGTTTCTGAGTATATGAAGGCATCATGATACTTTGCTGATTCAATCTACCCAAACTACCCAACAGGATGGCAAGACATTAGCTCTGATGTGCCCAACAGGATGGCAGGAATTTGGCTCTGATACCACTGTGATGTCCCTTACTTAAGGGCTCCTTTATCTGCACAAAAGCTCTGATACCACTGTGATATCCCCTTCTAATAGGGATATATGAAAGACACAAAACTCTGATACCAAAGACAAAAGCTCTGATACCACTGTGATGTCCCTTACTTAGGGGCTCCTTTATTTGCACAAAAGCTTTGATACCACTGTGATATCCCCTTCTAATAGGGATATATGAAAGACACAAAACTCTAATACCAAAGACAAAAGCTCTGATACCACTGTGATATCCCCTCCAAAATAGGAAATATAGCAACACAAAAAACTTTGAACAAGATATAACTTCGGTTGAATAAATTCAGAATGATCACAATAATATAGTCTCTGAATAGCAAATTACAAATCTTATCACTTGTCCTTTTAAACTATTACAATTGTAGTCCTTTCTCATGCATATAAATATGAAATACAGTCTTAAAAACCCTGGCTTATCAAAACTGGAAGTGAAAATTGAATTCTGGAAGGTCTCGGCCCTTCTGTGTTGACACACAGTCGTCGTCGTCGGTCGATATCTCGCCGACGTCGGTCTCTATCAGTCGGCTTTCTACCGACGTCGGTCTTCAGTTGACCGATGTCGGTCACTGAAAACCCTCTGTCTGCCGAGGTCAGTTCCTGAGCTGATCAGTACGGACCTGTACGGACTTGTACGGCCGCCAATTAAGCACAACTTCCCTGTTTTCAACCCCTGATCTGAAATATACATTTCTAGCACAGACGATCTCTAGCTGTATAATTTATTGAATCAAAACAAGAATAAAGAAATACTTGGAATATCTGTAACAACTTCTGTGTGAAGTTATCTCTCAAACCTAAAATTCTGTGATAACTTCTGGATGAAGCTATCTCACACTTTGGCAATAGATCAGCTGATATTCCACAGCCTCTTAGTTGCACACACTGAAGAGGGAACGTTCTCCAATGCAAATGGAATCCTTGAACCCTAGACTCAGTCTTCACAGAAGAAATTCTCAAAATCAATATCAATAATCAATGGCTCCTGAACAATGGCCTCCATGAGAAACCCTTATACCCTCAAAAAGATACGCTTGCCCTAATTAGGGTTTCTTAAATTAGAATTAGGGTTTCTAATTAAAAATAGGCTAAATAATTAATATTTGATTAAATCAATCAAATATTAATATCTCCCTCAATACATGTCGGATCCTCGAACCGATTGACGCAGGTGAATCAGGGAGTGATTTCGCACATGACCATACCAAAATAAAGGCACTCCACTGCATATCAAATATCCCTAAAAAGTAGGAGCTCAGGCCCAATGGTCTGAAATAACCTGAATGAAAACCAAATGTAGAAATCTTGTGAATCAAAGTCAAGCCAAGCTCCATTATGACCCTCTATCCATCATATTAGCCTACGAAGGTCGCATAATAGGCTAATCATCAAAACTGTCAATGTCCATGAAAAAGGGGACATGACAATCCGCCCCTCCAGAAATTGCTTGTCCCCAAGCAATCTCAGAACAATGAACTACTCGATCCCCTTGGATCCCAAGGAAAAAGTTGTGTAACATCCATCATGTCACTAATCAACCCATGTGAATAAATCATCAACAGCAACAACATCAATAGTATCAAAATCAGCAACTGAAAAACTGCACTCGACACCCAAACAACTATCTGAAGACCAACGGTAGATGCCGGTAGAAGAAACCACTCTGTGGAACTCAAGCCAACTAAAACATCCACCCTGTCAAAATTCAAGTCCCTATCTAATTGATACTCACACCCAACTGGACCGTGGATATGACAATCATTGGTCCCTGAGTCACTGACACCAAAACTAATCTCTAGGTGCAAAGAAAAATAAGGAGCATACCTCACCGTATGATGCTGGTAAGAACCCCCAAACTCTGCTACTGGCACACTATTGCCAAACTGGGACTCAATGGATGGCTCCAATCTCGACTCAACAAACATCACCTCAACATCCCTATAAGGTAATATAGTAGAAAGGGTTCGTAAAATCTCCTCACCCAATCTGCTAATAGCACTAGAACCTCGGACAAGAACACCTTCTGTCATCTTATGTGAGTCCAGACAAACACCTGCACTATCCAGCAAATACTCCATGAATGGTTCAGTGCAGTAAAAATTATATGTGGAAGCATCAACATACTCCCCCACACACCCCAACTGATCTCTCTGTAAAGGTGGCACAACCAACTATACCACACTGTCATCCATGTGAGAATAATCAAACTGGAGACTCGACTCCACTGGTATCTCGAACTCATCAGAATCAGGTACTCCCAAATTTTGAACATGTGTATCAGCATCAGCAACATGCTCCTCAGCAACAACTATAGGAATGTACTCATCACCAACCACCTCAATATACAAATGATCATCCACACTCTATAAATCAATGCCAAAGCTCATATCAATAGACGGAGTATCAACAAATGTAGCATCACTGTCTAACTCTTCCATACGGAGAGAAACAACTGATGAAACTAAGTCCTCAAAACTATTCACTACATTCTCCTGGGTATCATCTACAATAATCAGATCCTGGGACTCTTCTACAATCACTGCCATAGCTGAGAGATCATCAACCCTCAGTGCACTAACATCTGAGCACACCTGTACACTCTGAGTGCAAGCATCAAACTCATCCTCATCTCCACTATCTCCTATCTCATAATAATCATAATAATCATAGGACATGCTTCTCTCTCACCTAAGTGATTTGTAGTGCTCTCTCCTCAGCGTAACAAAGCGATCAAAAAGTAACAACTTCTGAACTCGAGGTGGTACTAACTCCCACTCCTCTTTCGCTATCATATACCGTGCGGGTTTGTTTTTGGATGTAGGATATGAAAGAATTTCATTCAACCTCCTCTGGGTTTCATCCAACTGCTTCAAACTGTGTTCCAGCTTCTTCATATCATTGTCCCACTGTTTCTGAGTATATGAAGGCATCATGATACTTTGCTGATTCAATCTACCCAAACTACCCAACAGGATGGCAAGACATTAGCTCTGATGTGCCCAACAGGATGGCAGGAATTTGGCTCTGATACCACTGTGATGTCCCTTACTTAGGGGCTCCTTTATCTGCACAAAAGCTCTGATACCACTGTGATATCCCCTTCTAATAGGGATATATGAAAGACACAAAACTCTGATACCAAAGACAAAAGCTCTGATACCACTGTGATGTCCCTTACTTAGGGGCTCCTTTATTTGCACAAAAGCTTTGATACCACTGTGATATCCCCTTCTAATAGGGATATATGAAAGACACAAAACTCTAATACCAAAGACAAAAGCTCTGATACCACTGTGATATCCCCTCCAAAATAGGAAATATAGCAACACAAAAAACTTTGAACAAGATATAACTTCGGTTGAATAAATTCAGAATGATCACAATAATATAGTCTCTGAATAGCAAATTACAAATCTTATCACTTGTCCTTTTAAACTATTACAATTGTAGTCCTTTCTCATGCATATAAATATGAAATACAGTCTTAAAAACCCTGGCTTATCAAAACTGGAAGTGAAAATTGAATTCTGGAAGGTCTCGGCCCTTCTGTGTTGACACACAGTCGTCGTCGTCGGTCGATATCTCGCCGACGTCGGTCTCTATCAGTCGGCTTTCTACCGACGTCGGTCTTCAGTGTGAAGTTATCTCTCAAACCTAAAATTCTGTGATAACTTCTGGATGAAGCTATCTCACACTTTGGCAATAGATCAGCTGATATTCCACAGCCTCTTAGTTGCACACACTGAAGAGGGAACGTTCTCCAATGCAAATGGAATCCTTGAACCCTAGACTCAGTCTTCACAGAAGAAATTCTCAAAATCAATATCAATAATCAATGGCTCCTGAACAATGGCCTCCATGAGAAACCCTTATACCCTCAAAAAGATATGCTTGCCCTAATTAGGGTTTCTTAAATTAGAATTAGGGTTTCTAATTAAAAATAGGCTAAATAATTAATATTTGATTAAATCAATCAAATATTAATATCTCCCTCAATACATGTCGGATCCTCGAACCGATTGACGCAGGTGAATCAGGGAGTGATTTCGCACATGACCATACCAAAATAAAGGCGCTCCGCTGCATATCAAATATCCCTAAAAAGTAGGAGCTCAGGCCCAATGGTCTGAAATAACCTGAATGAAAACCAAATGTAGAAATCCTATCAATCAAAGTCAAGCCAAGCTCCATTATGACCCTCTATCCATCATATTAGCCTACGAAGGTCGCATAATAGGCTAGTCATCAAAACTGTCAATGTCCATGAAAAAGGGGACATGACAAGGTGTCAAGCCAAGTTCTAACTCCTATGCCACTTAGAGGATGGAGTATCTTTAGAAGAGAGACACATGGATTTGGAAGTATATTTAAATATTTCATAACTCATCCTTATTTTAACTCTCACATGGAAAATTTTCAATCCCATTCTCCTATGCCCCTCTCTCTCTTCTCAATTTTCTATATAAGCAACCACTTTTGTCCTTGTAAAATATCCACATTTGGTATGGAAAAGCCCTGCTAAAATGACTACTAATTTTTCCTTTGAATAAAACATTTCAAACTAGTTTTGATTTATCAAATTATTTAATTGTGTTAAGTAGTTCATAGTGAATAGTAAGTGAAGATCATCTTTCCTTGTTTTTACCTCACTCTTTCATGCTTGGTGTAAGTAATCTAACTTCTAGTACGTCATATAAAGTTTAAATGGTTTTTTTGTGTGTATTTAAGTGTAAATAAGGATATTAGTTTCTATGATAATACCTAGTAATAATATAATTTATAAAAAACATTGCATTCAACCTTCATATTGAAATACTTTTGTTAGGATAACCTTGGGTGTTAGGATCAGTTTTGTGAATTATCTTTCATTGTGCAAGTTTAGGTAGCTTTTTGGGATACATCTTAATGTATCACCTCTATTAAGTTAGTGTTAATCTCTTTCTATCCCTTTTATTTAAATCAATTATATTAGTGGTTAGTTGTAGGTGTGGTGTAAGGGAACTAGTCCTTCAATCTAGAGACTCATCTCTCTAATAGGTCACCCCCAACTTGAGAGATATTTCCATGTTACATCAAATTGAAGGAGGTTAGATTAAATATCCTTAGGGTGAAATTTTGATTGATAAAAATTTTATCACACTTAGTGGAACACATAGTCCAAATATTTGTCAAAGGTTTATGGTGACCTTGGTAAATTTGAAGTTGTAAGGCTTCCTTCATGCAGTATCTAGCAACTCCAGCACTCGTTGGTTCTTGGTTGCAGAATAGTGGTTCATTTTCATACCTAAGGTAAACACAATATCTTCTCATAAAGGCATTCCATTAAAAAATTTAGATTTACCTTAATATTTTCTTAGATCAAAGAGGTTTACTAATACCCATCCATACTTCAAAAAGTCTTTGGTTGTTCACTTACCTATTAGGATATTAGGAAATCTATGGTTAGTACTCACACGGTGATTAATAATTTATGTATGGTAAATTATTAATATGAGTAATATATTGTGTAATTATTAAAATATGTTGTTATATAGTTAAGATAATAAAATAACAAAGGTTGTTTTATTATTATACGGGTGAATTGGTTGAAACCATATTCATGTATGGTTTTGCTATGGGACAAAGTTGGTTTCCTAATTTATAGGAAACACTCATATATATTTGTAACAATATGATTGATGAAATATAATGTGAAATATATTATTTTCTATGTGAAACTTGTTTTACTATTTCATCTGGTACCATAGTAGGTTTCTTTATTAGAGAATTATGATCATCTCATTGTGATGGAATTCTGAATGTAACCAAGGGAGCAGTGTTGTACTCGCTCCTGTGTATGAATTTTTTATTGAATGAGTTTGGAATACTTTTATTTCCTTAACTTTTTTGCCTCTATATTGTCTATTTATTTAGTGTTTTTCATTCATATATCTAGTAGTCAAGAGAAGGATTTGGTCATGTATAAATTATTACAACTATCAGAGAAAAGAAAGCATTATTTTTTAGCAAGTTTGGGTGTTAAACTCAGTTAAGAATAGCTTTCAGATCATGCAATGAAATTTAAAAAAATTAGTATCATTGAAAATATCCATGAAAAATATTTCCAACACATTTAAAGGTTTTCAAATCAAAGCTCTGGTTCTCAAGTTATCAATAAATCATTACTGGTCACTTCAACTCAAAATCAATCGTGAGTTACTTGCCTTCCCACAACCATTTCTGATTGGCTGATTGTTTTATTTTTTTCATTACTATAGTTTTAAAAAAATATTTTTCTATAGTTAGTGCTTGAATAATTACAAATTGAGGGAAATAAATACATTTTTATCCAAATTAATATGTTTTTGGCACCAGTTCTTCAGGGCATTAAGTTTTTTGGAATCATCATTTCTTTCCAATTCCAATGAGTGGTCACACGATAAATTTGCTCTCCATCTTGAAATTATTTTTTATCATTTATCCAATTTTAATTAAATTGGGTCTTTTTATGAGAAATTGAAACATTAATAACATTTGCATGGTAACTTGAAATTGAGTGCCATTTTTTACAAAAGTGCTTGTTTTTCCATTCCCATCACATTAATTCTATTTTTTTAGGCCATCTTATGAGCATCTATTTGTTATGGGCTCCTGTATACTTTTGAATCTTTTTTCAACCCATTTGATCCTTAGTAAGTCATCAATGCCAAAAATAAAAAATAGTATTGGATACATTTTTGCTTGTATGCAATGTCCATCTTGTGGGGTAAATTGTTCAAAATTCTTAAAAGTCAGATCAAACTGAGTTAGTAGCATCTAACTAGAGGATGGAGAATAAACAAAGGTTGGATATATTTCAATGACCTCTCGTCAGTCATCAATGATGAGTCTACACTAGTGATTTAGTGACATATGTATTGTGCTTTAATTTTTTTTGTGTTTACTTTCAATCATGTGTGGTTTGTAGATACTGGAGAATAATTATATTGGAGAGTAGATGACTATAGAGATCCTCTAACTATGGTGATCCTCTAACTATCTTACGTCATTAGAAGATGGTCAGCTAGGTGAATATGTTCACTAGCATTGGTGACTATGTGCAACAAGATCTAAGATAACATGATCCAATTAGTAGTATCTAATACAGTATAATTTTATTTTTAGTGTTTTTATGGAAATATTACATTATGGGGGGAACATGTATTCAATTTTCTATTTCCATTCCATGTTAAATCAACTAAAATCTAGGGAATCTTCCAGTGGCAATGGTAGTTTCCTTTGTTATTCAAGATCAAGTGGTAATGATCGATAATAATGGCTACAATTTAGAACATTATGTTCTCATAGATGTTATGTGATATCTCTTCTAATGTGAGTTTTATTCTTTATATTTGTGATTTCTAGGTTATTTCCTATATACTCCTTGATGTATAAGTATAGTGGCAAAAAAATCATCAATGTAAGTCAGTTCATGGATATTAAAAAAGCTTTGTGGGAGGATCTAGAAAACCACATGAGGTGGATAATTGATGGGGCCTATTCACATCAAGATTTATGGTAAACATATAAAACTATGGGAGGAGTGAGGCTCTCTTTGTATAAAGGTCATGATCCAAATAGGGCATGCTACAAGGGGTGAGCATATTACAGATAAGTGTGTGAATGTTTTTCTACCATGTTCACACAAAGGTGGAAATAGTAAGAAATCTATTTTTGGTACTCACATAGTGATTAATAATTTATGTTTGGTAAATTATTAATGTGAGTAATATATTTTGTAATTAGTAAAATGGGTTATTATATGGTTATGATAATAAAACAACAAAGGTTATTTTATTATTATATGGGTGAATTGGTTGAAATCATATTCACATATGGTTTTGCTATGGGACAAATTCGGTTTCCTAATTTATAGGAAACACTCTCATCAATATTCGTAATGATATGTTTGATTAAATATAGTGTGAAATATCTTATTTTTGGTATGAATCTTGTTTTTCTCTTTTATAGGAGACTTTTCTTGGGTTGAATTTGCAAAAGGGTAGCCTCAAGGAACTTTCCCTTTGTTTCCTTCAATGAACATAGTCCTTCATCACTTGATCACTATAATGGCATCCCTATATCATCCATAAAAAGTGAACCTTCATACATGAGAGAAGCATCTAATACTATTGAACACATAAGAAACATTTCCAACTTTTATAATATACATAACATCACTAAAGAGGAGATTACTATTAGATTGTTGGTTGTTTATTTCAAGATAAATGCACTTGATTGATATGTCACTTTGGCTCCCAACTCTTTCACTACATGGGATGAATTAGGTGATGCCTTGAGAAGGACGTTTGAATACAAATCTGACCACTTGTCCTTGATTAAGTAGCTAAATACAATAAAAAGAGAACCTCAATAGGTCATTCAAGACTTCAACACAAGATTATAAAAGACATGGGATATGATCCAACTCTTTGTAAGGCCTATTGGCCATCATTCTTTCCTTTATTTCCTTAAATCTTTCAATAGTGACATATCTATGGTGATTTAATGTATGGGAGGGGATACTTTGACTAATGCCTATGAGACTACCATAAGGGTTGAGAACTACCTTATTAAAGATGGTAATATAGCCCATATACATCTCATTCCTTTTTTTCCTTATTTGAAATATCCTATGCATACCATTTCTCCTATCCCCACACCCAAGCACAAGCAAATTGTCCCTAATCAGCCAATCAAGCAAAAGGAGGAAGATATGATTAAGTCTTTTAGAAAAGAGGTTAAAACTATTAAGAGGAAACAAAAAAATTAGCAATGAAGGTATTTTCAAGGCCCTTTACATCCTTATCAATATTATCAAGCTCCTATCTAACCTTTTTAAGGTCATTATCAAGGACAAGGGTAGCTAACTCAAGTGAGGCAACACAATGGACATAATCAAAATGTTACTTCTAATTGTAAAGCACTTATACCTATCAAAAACAACCTTGTACAAGATAATAGAGAATAGTATTTTGGGACTAGCTACTTGACTCTTCCACTTACATAAATGATGCTTTCAATCAATTTTATATGGCTCAATGGGGAATAATGACTTTTATGAACTTCCATGACTCAAGAGGAGAATCCTAGTAGAGGAGAGAACAATGGAGGAGATGCCTAGTGGAGGAGAAAACAATGGAGGAGATGCCCAATCAAATGTTGCCTTGATGAATTACTATCAATAGGACTCATGTGTAGTTAATTATCAAGGTAACTTGAATGTTTGATCAAGATCCATAGTTGTAAATACAAGGTCAAAGAAGAGAGTGATTGAAGAAGTAAAAGGAGAAAGTAGTGTCCCAAACATGAACTCTAAATCACCTCAAGGATTAGGTATTCCAAATTCATCCCCCATGGCTTAGGTAAATCAAAAAACTTAGAATGTTAGAGCTCTGTTTATGCCTTTTCCTTTGCATCAAGTTACACAAGTTAGTGGTAGTGTTATGCTCCTAAAGGACATGACAAGGTTGGCATATCTCCTATTAATATTGTGGAATAGATGACTAAGTCTCATATAATCATCCTAATATGGGAAACACTATCCATCCCTAGACAAAGATACCTTCTCCAAAATGAGCTCTCCAAGTGTAAAGCATCATCTAGGCATCCTAGTGAAGGATGGGTATTTTAGACAAATGAGTTGAAGAATAAAAATGGATAGCTAATCAAATATAAAATTAAACATAAACCTCCTCTATTATACCTTTCCATCCTCATTAGATAGTCATTGGTGCATAATTGCTTTATTGATAATGGAGTAAGTACATCAGTCATGCCTAAACAAGTAGTAGACAAGCTAAAGTTGAAGTATGAATCACATTCCAAGGGGGTGTTATAGTTGTATGGATGAGATACCAAGAGGGTTATCATTATAAAAGGTTTAAATCTCAGTGTCCATGATTTTCTTACATTTTATATCTCCCAAGATGTGGTGGATGTATATGTGTCACCTCATTTTTCCCTTTAATTATCAAAAGACTTTACTACTAAGATTTAGGGGTACTTGACTTCATATTAGACCTACATGGAATTTAGGAATAGGTATGTTGCTAAGGCCTCTATAAATTTTGAACCCTTAGCTAAGTTTCATGTGGATCCATAGGTGCCCAATACTTCAAACATGAACTTCAACATCAATGAAGAGGAAGACCATCCTAGTGACCAAGATCCATTAACACCTCTTGATGGCATATTTGACCTATATCTTGATGAGTGGGGAGCTAATAAACATGGGTTTAATCCATACAATATCATTAAAAAAATATTCCTTAACACATATATTATGCATGAAGAAGAAGATGAGTATCCTAAGGTTAGTCTTGATGATGTCCTTTGATAAGTTACATAGGGAAACTATTTTCTACATATGGATGGTGATGATGAGGTTCTAAGTGTGTTGAAACATGATAGTCAATAAGATGATAAAATCATGACTACCCAAGAAGAATAAGTTCATGGACATGATGTCATGAGGAATTTGATGGTCTATGGTAGTAGTACCATGCCATAATGTAAGAGTACTCTTCCTCAAATGGAACATAATCTTGATGATGAATTTAATGTTTAACCTAATGATAAAAAGGAAGAGCATGAAACCATTATCAAGCATATTACAACCTTGGAGGAATGCAATTAGGTCAAGGCAAAAAAAATTGTGATTAAGGAATAGCATAGGCCTTAATATGATCTTGAGTCACTTGCAGATATGCTTGGACAACAAGAAGGCAAGTTTAATGCCTCTAAACATCATCACATAATAGTTTAAATTAAGGTGAATCTAACAAAGGTTTCATGAATCCCAAAGAGAAAATTGACAAGTGCCAAAGGAGCATGAAAGAGATCAATATGGCTGTAATGTCAAGCAGACCTCAAGGAGAGTTAAATGGACCATTCAATGAAACCTCAAGTTATGTACTCAAAACTATCAAAGGTCTCATAAATGGTAAGTCATTTGATCACCTTCACAAGAAATTTTTCTTTTACAAACATCCATCATATGGTGATTTGTTCTCATGGAGCAATTGTGAGTCTAGTAACATTCTTTTTAACCTTGGTTAAATCAAGAAGAATTGTTTCATCACCTCAAACATGTTTTGAGGTCTGTATATAATAGGTTAGATGTGTTATTTTGAGTTTTCTTGTTGTGTGTTTCCATAAATTCCTTTGGAATAGTGTTTTTGATTTTTGTTGTGTGGTTTAGTGTGAGTTTTAAGTCTTATTAGGGCATGTCAATTTTAATTTTTAGCTTATGAGTGACTCTATTACCTAATGGGAGGATAACGCCACTAATCCATTAACATTGAAGGCATGATACCCCTATGAATCACCAATTTATTGACCAAATTTTGAATCCAAATGAAATTTTGGTCAACCCATCTAAGTTCAAAATTTTCATGGAATTATCATAACTTTTACATAGTCTTGTTCTAGTCTTAAAGTGTTCTAAATGGTCTCTATATGGTGATATTAGTCATTATTTATCCTTTCCCAAGGTTTAGTCTCATGTGTACTTATCTATTCCAAGGGGTAATTTATAAGTTCTTGGTGTTTTCAAGTGTGTTAAATTTTTTGACATGGTTTAGAGTCATTATAAAAGGTTTTTAATGTGCATTGAAGGTCATATTATCATGTTTTAATCTTTTGTTATGTTATGATGTGCTAAAATATCATTATGGTCACCATTTGGCCTATTTGGAGGATTTATATGTACCATGTTTAAATAAAAACATTTAAATAAGGCTATAAAACATACCTAATGTCAAATAATATTTAGATATGGTCAAAAACTAACAAAATATGTAGTTCAATGCCTAAACAAAGTAAACTACCTCTTTACAAGCACTTTTAGGCATTTGTATGGCCTTGAAAGATATACTTGTAGGTAAAAATGGTTTTAGAGTGTCCATTGGGATTTCATTATTAATATTACAAATTGTTATCAAGTTTTAGTTTGTATAATTCATTAGACACATTCTCTCCTCCATTGTTACCTTCACAAGCTCAAAAAAGAAAAAATCAAGTGGATAGTATAGCTAGGAAAGAGAGAGATTTAGTAAATGAAAATTTGACCATTATTATGAGTCCTAATAATATTAGAATTAGTGGAATTTTTTTTCATATTCATGTCCCCTCCTTTATGAACAATTAGTAAGAGTGATTGCAGGTCACTATGCCTTGTCCATCCAAATAGGGTCTAATTTTGCTTTTATTTCTCCACTTCAAAATTTGATGGATAAGAATGGTTTTAAGGGATGTTTTCCAAGGTCAAATATATATTTTAAATGGTGGTTTAATCATCCAATTAAATTACATGAAGTGTCTTCAATAAGAGTAAAAGTGTCTCAATGTATATAGTGTTTCAGTAACTCCTACTACAAGTTTTGGTTTGTTTGAGATGTTTGTCACCTTCAAAGGTTTTAATCACTCCATTTATCATATAAAATACTCCTCACTCTCTAATAATTCATTTTTTTATCTCTTGAGAATCATCTCCTTACAAATAGTCTTTCAAGACACATCTTTTTTGCACCCTTTAGAATCATGGTTTGTGTTTATGGACAACCTTATCTAGATCTGAATACAAATTTGGGGTCTGAGTGGAAATAAGAGACTAATTTAACATGATAATAACACTATTGAATAGGTTGGAAACTCAAAAAAGTATCATAATACTTAATACACCCTCTAATAAGGGCTTTAGATAGGTTTTATTCACCTACAAGTATACAGACCTATAGATGAACATCTATTAAGTCTAAGGTATCATCTTGAAGTATTCAAGCTATGGATAAGGGTGACATAGAATCCTAAGAACTTTTATAACCTTTAAAAACTTATAAAGGAATGGATGGACTCATGAACTCTAACTCTCTTACATATAATTTGCATATAAGCTGACTATACATACAGTCCTTATAGGTGAATGGACAAGCTTGAAGTGACATGATGTTTGGAAAAGAGATCTATAAGCTTATTGAGAGAGTAACAAAGAAATGAGACAAAAGTTGATAGTTTTAAAGTGCAAAGGTGTCTAAAGGCCTAAGAAGTTATTTAAATAGCCTATACAAGTAGAAAGAGACCTATAGATGATAAACCTATATTCCTATTTGGACTAAAAGATAATTGGCATAAAAACAAGAACAAGGTTGATTTATGACTCAGTGCAAATGAAAAGATGAGATAAATCAAAAACCATTGAATGCACCTAAAACATTTACAATTTAAGAGATGGTTAAAATATATTTCACAAGCATTAATGCATATACATAGATCTATGTATAGAAATAAGAAGGAAAAAGGTTGAAAATGTCATGAAGTAATCAATAGACTTTGTGATATAGTGAGAATGAACATTCCAAAAGGTTTGGATTTCTTCAAGTCCATGACAAGTGTTGTATATCTATATTGCACCCTAGCTAGAGGCAAGAGTGTTCAGGTCCTACTTCCAAACTTATCTCAACATGGGACTGATCCCAAGCTATGGGTATCCTATAATGGGGTCAGACCTCTAGGATTTTTAATGAGGCTAGCTCCTATGATGCATCATTTAGCTCATTTACATTATTAAAACCTACTAATGACTAGGGAAAATGGGGAGATAGAGAATATGAAAGGGAAATCTAAGCTAAATATGGTGATTCACCTAGATTATGGTTAATCCACCCTACTTGACTCAAAAACACTAATGAAAAAATCAAAAGGCTAGATCTAGGATTCCAAATACGTGTCATACATCAATGTTTCATGAAGAGGTTTAACAAATGATCATAAGCTGAGGGAAATTATGGAGAGTTCTAATGCAAGACACTAACTAGTCATAGTATCCACATGTAGGATTCAATAAAAAGATGTAGAACACTAAACATGACTTGCATAACAAGATGAATTAGTAACTAGGTGAGATAATGACTTGACAAGGGAGAGATTTCTACAACATATGCAAATCTGGCATGTACACACTATAACAAAACAATGAAATATAAATAATAGTCTTGTATTCATTTCAATAGGTTAGAAGCTCCATCTTGGTATAATTTATTCATGCCCAAGAGAGGGAATCAAAAAAATATAGAGGGGATATATTTTTTGGCTCAAAATCCTCTATATATAGTAGAAAGAGAGAAAGAGAGATATGGGAGCAATGCCTTGGAGAGTAGATAAAGAGTCCTTAAGATTAATAAGTGAGGTGGCATCTCCATTCATTGATTTATGTATGCATTCTTTTCTCCAATTATATTTGATCCTTATCAACAATATTAACTTCCTTTTCTTCCATAATATGGTGAGCTCCTCTCATTTTTTGAGAGATTCACTAGAGTTCAAGAGTCTGTTTGGTATGATAACAAGGTATGTTTGAATAGAATCAATTCTCTTAACTACCTATTAAACCACCAATTCTCCACCTTGGGATCCTAAGCCCACTTGACTTATTTATGAGGATCAAATCCTCAATCCTTGAAACTAATAAATCCATATCATGAATGGTGGTTACTACCTAATTTTTTGATGATAGAGATATTGATAGATGATACCCTTTGCATTAAACACATATCTTATCCATATTTATGTATGGATCATAGGTTCATCTATAGATGGGAAACCAATCTAAAGTTATTGGTTTTCTTATAGTTTTTATATTAATGCAAACCTATAGTATACATAGCCTCTTTTGAACTCCCATTAGGTTTAAGAAAACCCTTTAGTATTTGTAGGAACTAAGAGCTCATGTGTACATGGATACTTATTTAAAATATGGTGAACACAATCATAAGAATGAAACTTACATGTTACAACTCATTGAACCAAAATTCAATATTGGGCTCTAATGGTGTTTTTTATGTTCTTTAACTTGACTAGATCATTATTGCCTCTTAATGGTGATCAAATGAGCTTCAATGGTGATAAGACGATCCTAAAGAACCCATTTAATTCTATTAAAAATGGATTCTTGACTTCTATCAAAAGTCTTTGGCTCTCCTTTTCTCTAAGATATTTGACTCATCTCATTAACATATTAACCTATCTTGCACCATTGATCTTGCTCGGTATGAATGATCATGAGACATTGATCTAGCCCTTGACTTATCCGATCTATCCAAGTTTATGCCACATGGTAACCCCACATTAATTATCAATATTTTTTATTAGTCTTTATCCCCATGCACTTATGCCACATGTGAATCTCTCAAGCTCCTTAATTGTTTAACCCATCTCGCACCATTGGATCAAGATGTATGATCAAGCGAGGACTATTAAATCAATTGGGACCCACTTTATGAGCTTAAAAATGATGTCCTTACTCTTATCAAATGATGTTTGCATGATTATCATTGACATTCATGTGATCATCAAATTTAAACTCAAAAGGGTTTGTTTTACTTGAGTTTAAACTTAACATTAGCATTAACATCTCATGTTGTAGGTCCAAATTTAGAGGCTTATAACTAAAGCTAGATAAATTGAAAAAACATGAAATTTTTTTGGATGATCTTGGCATGAATAACTATAATTGTGCATGATCCACTAGTTCATAGGGGATTCTTAAGCATATTTATGAAATGTCCAAGTATGTTGGTCTATTCATATCTAGAAGATGTATTGGTGATGTTCTAGATCTTAAGCTTGTGCAATTCATTATTTTATCAATACTTCAAGGTTCTAATGGATTTTAAGGTTTTTAAAACCTGGTCCATGCTTTTGAATCCTCAAAATATAAGAGACCTACTAGGATCCCTCCATTTGCATTATTGGACCCATTTCTAATCCCTTGATATATTACTTCATCAAACCATATAAGAGCTTCATATGTGGGCTAAAATTGGCCAACATCTTTAGTGAATCAAAGGGGTTACATGCTTGTCTATGCAAAAGAATCCAAACCATATGTCTAGTCTAGTCCATTGGGTATGGAGTCTCTATTCAGGTATAACATATTAGCCTAGTGTCAAACCTACTCTAACCTCTCTTTGAAATAATACAAGCATAAAAAGTAGAAAAAAACAAGATAGAGTGCCAATTCACTTATTTAAATTTAAACTAACCTAGAAAAAAAACACAAACAATAAAAAAATATGCTAGAAACAACACTTAGAGGAATTTGAGAAAAACTATCCTAATATATATAGCTTAAAACTATGTGTACCTTTCCTCCTAGATCAAAAGGAAAGTTTGATAATTTTCTTTCATCATGAGACCATCAATGGTTAGGATCAACCCATCAATGATTGGGAAATCATCAGCAGTTAGCAAACCATCAGTGGTTAAGCTGAAATCATTGGTGGTTAAAAAAACATCAGTGATTATTATAAGACTTAGTTTATGAAAAGAAGTTTGGTTGGGAAGGTTTTAGGAGGGTTTTAAAAGGTAAATTTGGATTGGATATTGGTTGTGAGGTAGATGGAAAGTGATACAAAGAATGATATACATAAATAAGTGTTGAATCTTGATAAGGAATAGATACTTAACTTTGTTATTATTGATCTAAATAACGTTAAGGTTTGTTGAAAGATTGCTATAGATCCTAGAGCAATTCTGATAAAGTGATGATACTTTGGTTATTGATTCATGAGTTACAGTAGCACTTTTGATATGTGTCTAGTCACTAGAACTTAAAATAATATCTACACAAGAAGATCTAATCTCTTGCCCAAAAATTCCTCTAATGATCCTTTTCACATCCTCTTCCTCCCTTAATATAAAGGGAAGGGAGTGGTAAAATAATAAGTTTAATAAGGTATCTAACAAACTATCTAATTTTAAGCTCAACATGCATTGATTATGTAAAATGATAGATCAAATAACTATTAATAGAAAATCAAGCTAGAGTTTTAATTGAAGTTAAACCTTGATGTAGTTAAGGGAAAACCATTGATGATTAAGGTTAATTTTTGGTGGTTAAGGATTAACCATTAGTGGTTAGGGTCATAGTCACAAATAGCTAAAGTTATCCATTTCCACTAATTGCTGGTGGGGTAATTGGTTAGGAAATGGTCCCAAAGGGGGTCTAAGGGTGGTTTAAGGGTTAGTGTGACATATAGAACCATAGTATACAATTTTCTAGTGTTTACATTTTGCCCCTTTTTTCTATGAAATTTATATCTTGAGGTTTTAAAAAAAAAAAAATGGAAGGGTAGTATAAGGTTAGATGCCCCAAGTATGCGAGGAGGTATTACCCCTCAAATCAAGAATTGATGAGGTAAAATGGAATTGGGTATAGGTTTGATAAGAAATTAAATGGGTGAAAAATTTGGTGAGAGTTTGGGAAATTAAGTGAAAGCATACACATAGAATATGACTAAATATGATATTATAGATCACGCATAGACTAGGATGCCATAGGTGAGGTAGTTTAAAACACAAGGTAGTTACTATAAGGAAAGGTGACAAGTAGACCAAGTGAATATATTTAGGTGTGGTAGTTATAGTTATACTTGTAAATGCAAGTCTTCTAGGCAAGGTTAATATACTCATAGGTATCTAAGGTAAGAAGTGATCTTGAGAAGACATAAAAGGGTCATAAGAATCAAGACTACAAAAGGTCATGCTTTAAAGTACCTAAATGGTTGGTGTTTAAAAGTAGCACAAGTTTAAGTTGCTTAGCATGGCAAGGTAGTCATTATGGTCAAAATTACTAGGGCAAGGTCATCATAAAACATGTAAAAGTTGGGCCAAAATGACCAAATCTAAGTTTTATGGTTGGTTGGAGGGTTAGTAGAGAAGGTGATCTTGAATAGGTATGGTTAATGGAAATATTGTTGTGTTAAAGGTTGAGTAAAAAGGTATAGTTGTTATGACAAAAATGTAGAGGGGTTGACCATCGATGATCAGGGATAATTATTGATGATTGATAGTGATCATTAGTGATTGGACACTAGCCTTAAAAGGGTGGGGGTTAAAATTCAAATGAGGATTGTATTCCTCATTTATGAATTATAACTTGCATTGTTTTAACTTTGATTAAGTAAACAACATTGATGGTTTGAAGACTCATGTGAGCTAAGAGAGGTGGTGATTAGGTGAGATTGATGGAAAGGTGATTGGGTGATCTTATGGGTTAGAGCATTGTTGATCCAATAAGGATGTAGAGAGGTAGTGGTAGAGTGCAAACATGATCGATGATAGTTATGGGAGTGCCACCATAATGGCAGTCATGGAATAAGGTAGGTGATGTAATTGAATTTGTAGTTTTTTACATGAATTTTTTGTTTGTATAATTTATCATGGGTAAGTAGGGGTTGGTGGTTTAAATTTAAGGGGTTTTAAGGAATGGGTATGAAATTGGGTATAGGGTTGGTAGTGATTAGGTGGGAACTAGTATAGGTGATATTTTGTGTAATTATAGGTTAAAAATTTGAGATTATGTTGATGTTTTGGGTAGTTTAGGGAATCCTTAGGGTTTGGTGTGTTACCAACAGTCACCACATAGTGACCATCAATAATCATTATCGACCATGGCTGGTTGATAGTAGACTATCGATGGTTGATAGGTGACTATCAAATCAATCAATGTGTAGACCATTAGTAGTTCACAACTAAACCATTAATGATCAAGGGTGATTGGTGATGGTTAAATAAGGAACTATCATTGGTCAATATTCAATCATCAGTGGTTTTAGGATAAGTTAAAAATATGGTAGAAGGGTGGGTGAAGGGTAAGGGTGGGTGAAGGATAAAGTAAAATTAGGTGGTTGAGGGTGAATTAGGTGAGGGTATACATGGATGAGGTGAATTTATACTAAATAATGCATCTATCCTTGCAAATGAGGGAATAACTATACGTATGAGATCGAGTGCCATAACTTTTAGATGAGGTCTATTGAGTAATGATAGAGCAAGAATGGGCTCAATTGACATTAATGGGCTTGGGAGGCATTAGATATTATTAGTATGTGCCTAGGATCTAGGCTATATTTTTCATCCTCATCGAAAGATGGGAGCTAGATACTAACACATTATTATTACTGACTGGAGAAATGATGATCTTGTTAGAGGACATGCATCAAATCATGAGGCTATTGATATGAGGGGAGTTAATAGAGCACATCAATGGTAAGGAAAGATATGAGCTCATATATGTGTTGTATAAGGAGGACTCGGTACATGTGAGGTGGCATATGAGAGTCATCCATTATGCTTCCCTATATCATGGGGATAAGAGATTGAAATGGGGCATCACAATGATGATGATGGTCATGACTTGCTATGCACTACCAAACTCGAGTAGTGGTAGATATCCATTGGTGTTGCTAGGATTTCTTGTAGGTATGATGATGTATCAAATATTATATACTTGGGCACCTATCTTACTAGTATATATCTATTAGGAGCTTTAGAGATATAGGTCATACAAGAGGTATGACATCAATGTTAGGTTCATGTTACGCTATTGGTTATATGATCACATTAGGGTGATTAGATTAGGTGGGTTATCATGGCATAGATTTGTTTATATGGACTATATAGTTGTGTTTATGAGATGGAGGCATGATTATACTCTAACAGGACCAAGGGGAGGAGCACAGGACCTAGAGTGGTACTGAGATAGTTTAGATATATTAGTTGAGTGTGATGTCATTTTGAGACCATACATCAAATTTTTAGCCTAGGTAGGTCTTACAAGGTATATATTGTCTTTACAAAGCTATAGGTGGATTGAGGGTAGATCAGACCCTGAGGTAGATTTGATTCCTTTTGATAGGATAAGGAAGTAGTTTGGGCTAGTGTAGGATATCCCAAGTGCTCTCTCATGGTACTAAAGGGAGGAGCAAAGTTTCCAATACCTAATCCACATTTGGAGGAGTTTTATTTTGATCAAGAGGAGCTACCAATGAGATTAGAGACTGATGATGCATGTGTCACACAAGATTACCTTATGTGGTTCTAGGTACACTATGATGTAATAGTGTCTAGAGGATATGATGTACAGGTTGGGTAGTAGGCTATAGATGTGGATATGGAAGAGGGGGGTGGGGACTAGATGGAGGTTGATTCCCCAAATAGGTAGCTAATTATTAGAGAGAGGGATCAGGCCAAGTGAACACTAGCTACAACATAGGGAACCTTAGTAGTAGTGACCTAAGAGAGAGACATGACATAGGGCCAAGTGGCCACTCTTACTAGGGAGAGAGATCAAGATAGAGCTTAGCTAACCATGGTTATATAGGAGAGATATTTTCCTAGATAGGTAGGAGGGCGAGTACTATAACCTATAGGACCATTAGGGACTATCTCTATGGTGAGATATGTAATGATAATTGAGGAGTTGAGGTATTATGAGTCTGAAGTTTTTACATGTCTTCCAAATGAACCCAAATGGGGTGAGTGTAGATCAAGGATCACCATAGGGGTTAGCAATGTGATACATGGTCAGTGGGATACATATGCAAGTGCATAGAGAGGTCCTATAGGTGGACAAAATCCATGGAATAGTAGTGCTCCAACACCTTATATTCTCACAAGACTCTAGATTTTGATGTATTGTATGATTTTGATATTAACCTACAAGCCAATGTAGTGAGATATATAATATTTTAAGATATGTAGACATTATTGTTATATATATTATCATTTTGATTACAAAATCCTAATGTGGTTATGGTTGTAGATATGGCTTATGGATATGTTATTATTGTGATGTTGCTTATGATTAGCATTTTTGTTTGAGTAGATGTATTAATGAATCTATGTTATTTGATATCTAGATAGACATTTGTGATGACTCATTAATGTATGATGGATGATTAAATGTTAATGAAATGATAGATGGTATGATTAGTTTATGTGATTGGTGATGTAGATGTTGTTTATTAATATGATAATGATGTAATTATTTTCATGGTTTGATGTGTGACTCATTAGAAATGTGGATGTTTCTAAATTAATGAATCTATGTTTCCCTACCTATCTAGGATAACATATGTGGATGACTCGTGGATTTATGACATGATAAATGGAGATGATGTGATAGATAGGATTGGATATGATTATGATGTGGTGATGATTGTATGATGATTATGATTATGTTTATGATGTTATGATATGATAATGTTTGAGATGGTTACTTTATGAAAATGTTTTTATTTGATTAAAAACACTTAAATAAATAAGACAAGACATCAAACACATAATTGGTATTAAATGTGTTTAATGGATTGCATTAGGTGAAGGTGAATAAATATTAAAACACATAGAGTAAATTGGATAACAAAACTAAATGTAAGAAAATATGAGAAAGAGGAGACAATAAAAAAGACAAGCATCTAAATGAATGCATCAAAAAGTAAGTATGAGAAAATAAAAATAAGGCACGATGCTTCTCTTTTAGCAAGGACTAAAACAAACTGAAGTTAGAATAGCTTATGAACATAAGCCCTTTGAATTCTTCCCATTAGTGTTTGTTAATTGGTTAAAAAGTTTCTTAATCACGTGATATCAAGTAAGGTCAAAAATACCTTGCTTATAGAGGGTAATGGCATGGGGATGGATGATGATGGAACCTTCTTGTGAGACTAGCATACCTCTTTTACAAGTTACCAAAGAGCCAGTAGAAACAAGTCCATGTCATATAAGGTGTAGATTGATTGATGTGAGAATCCTACTTATAAAATTTGATTAAGGATTTTAAAATTATTCTTTCCTTTTTATGATTTTGATAATGTGTCATTTGATTGGGAAACTGATCGATGTGAGAAACCTCCCAAGAACTATTATGTTTTGACAAATTCTTTACTCAACCATTCTTCAAGGGATTGGTCTAAGTTTATGATATTTGTTTAAGGCTTTTGATATCTTTCCTTTAAGGGAATAGTCTACCTTACATTGAGAAATTTTGATTAACTTTAGTAGTTGTCCTTTATGGGAGTATTTTGTGAATGATTGGGATGACCCATAGAATATATGATTTTTGGCTTTTGTTGTGATTTTTTTTCTATTGACATGGATTTACTTATATAGGCTTAAAAGGTGTTAGGACTTGTTCCAAAGTCTTAACGTTAGGTTAGTTTTTTGGTAGAAAATAAACTTAGTTTAATTATTAGGTAGTTTTAATGTTTATATTTATTAATTAGATTTACTTTATGGGTTGTTTTCCCGTATTTAGTTGGTTATAGGGTTAGTTGTTTTTACCGGTCATTGGTAAAAACTATATAATTCATATTTGCATTGTGAAAGGGTTAACAGAGTAAAGGCACCCTTATGTAATTGTTATTTTGAAATTAATAAAATACTTGTGCACTCGCACTAAGTGGGGACAAGGTTCAATCTATTTTGATCCTAGAGTTATCAGTGGTATCAAAGTTCATGGTTGGGAGCACGGTGAATTCGAAGGAGGAAGGTGTGATTTCTTTTGGCATGAAAATAAGGTATGCCATATAATTTTGGTTTAAATATTTTGAAAAATTATTAAATTATTTTAATTTTTCAAAAAAATTATTTATATTTAAACCTGTATTTTCCATATACCACTATCTAGCCTTTTTGGATCATTCATACTCCATTTTTTTGAGTTCAACCTCCTCATCTGGCATAAAAATGAATTTTAGCATTTAATGTTATTAATTCATTATTTTTTTGGAGCCAAAATCAGATTTGTACAGCCTATTTTTTGTGGAAAACATCTGAATACTTTTCATTAATGGCTGTCATTATGAGTATAACATTCATTTCTGTGGAAAACCTCTAAAAA
The DNA here is from genome assembly GCA_037957365.1 of Torreya grandis. Taxonomy (NCBI): domain Eukaryota; kingdom Viridiplantae; phylum Streptophyta; class Pinopsida; order Cupressales; family Taxaceae; genus Torreya; species Torreya grandis. The sequence continues at coordinate 3,728,027 of JARHVA010000078.1, forward strand.
ACATCAACAAATAGCATTTAAAACCTCTGTTGTTGCATTTTTAATTGAAAATATGGAAAAACCAGACTTGTACGGCCTCTTGTACAGCCTTTTCAATGCCCAGGATTGTTATTAATCCATTTCCTACAAAATACACTTCAAAAAATTTGCAAAAACACAGTATAAATCATTTTTTAGCAGCCTATACGGATTTGTATGGCCTAGGTGAGAGAGAGCAGGTGGAGAAAAAGTTTCCAGCAGGAGCCATGGCCTCCCAGGCAAGCATGGCACTGGAATAAAATTTAGAAATTTATTATTTGCTGTTTATATAGTTTTCTTTCAAATATTTGCTGTGGAGGGCCCACCCGAGAGAAAGCTTGAAGTGAAGGCTGTCAAATAAAAAAGAAAGGGAAAAAGAATTTATTTATTTACATTCTCATGTAATTTTTTTTATTTTCCCTCATACACAGAAATCTGGTATAAATTTAAATTTCTGAGTGTAACATTTTGTAAATGCTCTTAGAGCAATTGGTTAAGCCTATTTTGCTAAAAGCTTGCAAGGGAGGAGGTCAAGGGTTCAAATCCCTTTTTGGAGAAAGTTTCTTTTTGCCTTGGAATATACTTTTTTGAAAAAGGAATATTCCCTTTTAATTTTGAATATTGTAAAACACATACTTATTGTATTGTGTTATTTATTTTTTGAAAAAGGGGCAAAATTCAATCTTTTTTCTTTCACATTGTTATGGTGAGATAAGGGTGTAATTGGTGAAATAAGGTTGTAATTTGGCGAAATAAGGATGTAATCATTATTTTTGGTGGGTTAAGTGCAAAACCCATCAAAAATACTTGTTTTTTCTTTTATGCTCTACGCAGAGGTTAAGTGCAAAACCCCGTAGAAGCAGTGTCTTGTGCAGTGAGTGTGATATTTGTTTCATTTCTTTCACATTTTGTCGCACATTTTTCTACTACACTTTCTTTCATTTTAAAAATGCCAAAAATTCAGAATTTGCTTTCAGATGGTGATAGATTAACAATTTCCAATTATTCAGATTGGAAACGATTGATGGAGGCTTCACTAGTGTTTAATGAGTTATGGGATATTGTTAAGAATGAAAATCCCACATTGCCAACAGAGCAGGCTAAATTAGATATTTTCAATTTGTGTGATTCTAAGGCCTTAGCTCTTATTAAATGTTGTTGTACTCGTGATACGTATGTTCATATTGAAAATTCTCCTCATAGTTACACTGCGTGGAAAACATTGTCTGATTTGTATGATAAGAAACCTAAGCATAAGAAGATAGATATTCATATGCAATTGTTTACTTTGTCATTAGATGAGGATGGGGATATGGGAGAATATATGTCTAAGTTGAAAAATATCACTACTGAGTACACTAAGGCTGGTTTTGGAAAACTAGATGATGACCTCATAGTTACTACTGCTTTGAAAGGACTACCAGGGTCCTATAGGAATTTTGTTGAAATGTTGCATGTCTCTAACAAGATCACAGGCATCACCTTTGATAAGTTGGCTGAGTTTCTCATCCAACATGACCTCTCTCTACCCAAGAAATCCAAGAAAACTGAAGAAGCCCATGTTTTAGAGTCAAATCCTAGTTCATCTTCATCTGGGCATCAAAACAATAGAGGAAACAGTTATAGAGGGGGTCGAGGTTACAGAGGAGGTAGATATCAAAATAGAGGTAGGGGTCATTCACATGAAACAAGTGATCGAGGACATGGTCACAATTCATATAGGGGCAGAGGTCGAGGTAGATCTGACATTCAGTGTCATAGATGTGGAAAATTTGGTCACATGCCCTCACAATGTAGGATTCCTTTTGATAAAATTCAGAGGCCACAAAAAGTGACTAAGACTAACTCTGCTCAGTATGTCGATCATGACTATGATGAATCTAGTAATGTTGCCCATGAATTTGCATTTACTTCTTTGGGGCACATTGATTATGTTGAATATGAGGCTAGAGATGAGCTCACAGATGTATGGGTTTTAGACACAGGAGCAACCAAGCACATGACATTTAGGAGAGATTTCTTTTGGTCTTATAAGGAAGCTTCTCTCTCTCCAGTTGCCTTAGCAGATAAGTCTATGCATACACCACTAGGACTTGGTTCTATTCAAATTCTTCTTCTTAATGGGTCTATAAAATACTTGGAGGATGTTTGGTATGTTCCCACATTGAAGAAACACTTACTTTCTTTGGTAACTATTCGAAAGAAAGGTTATCAAATTGTGCTTGAAAATGGGCTCATTTACATCAATTCAGTGAAGGATAATTATAAAACCATGTATACAGGATATGAAGATAGAAACTTGGTTAGATTTCATTGTAAGGTGCTTCCTCCCAATATAGAACTTGCAGCAGTTGTTGATACAGGTACTATGTCTACACAGCGGTTATGGCATCTCCACTATGGACATTTGAATATCCACTCTTTAGTGGATTTGCAGAGATATGGTATGGTGAATGGGTTACCCACTTTTTGCAAAGATAGTATTCTTTGTGAGTCATGTGTTTTGGGCAAACAAAATCAAAAAAAAATTCCTAAATAGTCATCTTGGAGAGCTAACAAATGTTTATAGTTAGTTCATAGTGATGTATGTGACATGAAAAAGTCATCCATTGGTGGGTGTAGATACTTTGTCTTGTTTATTGATGACTTTTCTAGGATGACTTGGGTATTCTTTATGAAAAACAAATCTGAAGTTTTCACTAAGTTTGTTGATTGGTTACACTTAGTCGAAAAAGAAATAGGTTCACATTTGGCCACTCTTCGTTCAGATAATGGAGGTGAGTATACCTCTAATGAATTTTTAGACTATTGTCGAGAACATGGAATTCATTGACAATATAGTAATGCTTATACTCCACAACAAAATGGAGTATCTGAACGAATGAATAGAACTTTAGAGGGCACAGCACGTGCCATGTTGCACTATAAACAGCTTGATGATAAGTTTTGGGCCGAAGCCATTGGTACTGCAGTGTATTGAGAAACAGGTCCCCCATAGTTGCACTTTTGGAACAAACTCCATATGAGGCATGGTATGGGTTTAAACCCAAAGTTAAACACTTTAAAGTGTTTGGATGTCTTTGTTTTGCTTTGGTTCCTCCTAAACACATAACTAAGTTGGAACCACGAAGTCAAAAATGCATCTTTCTTGGTTATTCTGAAGATAAAAAGGGGTTTCATTTGCTTGCACAGGATTCAGGAAAATTCATAATGAGTCGAGATGTCATATTTGATGAATTTGGGACTATGAACACTGTAGAGATTGATTCTCAACTTGATAGATTAGAGAGGAAAAATGCAAAAAGAGATAAGGGTTTGAACAATGGGGATAACTCTTTGAAGTTATGGTATGAGACTCAAATTCCTTCACTTTCCTCTCCTTCATCTACAAGTTCACAAGTTGATGACTTAGAAATTATTGAAAATTATCTAAGTCCCCCATCGAATGACACACCTAATGAGAATTATGGAGTCCCTGATTTGAATAATTTGTCTAAGTATCCAAAATGTTCTCAAAGTACTTTTTCTGACTTGACAGCAGATGAAGTTGGTTTAACAGGGCCCAGGAATTCTCGAAAACAGGTGAACTATGCTATGGTTGTTACTACTTATTCCACTGAGCCATCCACTTTTGAGGAGGCATCTACTGAACATGTTTGGCAACAGGAAATGAAATGTGAGTATGATTCCATACTCAAAAATAATACATGGGTTTTAGTTGATCCTCCTCCACATGTTAAACCCATCGGATGTAAATGGGTTTATAGGACTAAGTATAAATAAGATGGCTCCATTGATAAACATAAGGCACAACTTGTTGCCAAAGGATATGTGCAACAAGAAGGTATTGACTATGAGGAAACATTTGCACCAACTGCTAAATGGCACACTATTCATATGGTACTTGACTTAGCAGCACAAAATGGTTGGAAAGTACATCAGTTGGATGTTAAAAGTGTTTTTTTAAATGGTGATTTATAGGAAGAAGTCTATATGAAACAACCTCAGGGTTTTGAACAAGTGGGTGATGAACACAAAGTGTGTAAATTGATAAAAGCTTTGTATGGGCTCAAACAGGCACCCAAGGCTTGGTATGAGAAAATGGATTCATACTTGAAATCCATTGGTTTTCATCACAGTGAATCAGATGATACTCTCTATTTTCGAGTGCAGGGTAAGAAAATGGTGATATTAGTTCTCTATGTTGATGACTTGTTTATTACAGGTAATGATGAAAATCATAACAAGTCTGTGAAGAAGGAATTAAAATATGGGTTTGAGATGACATATCTTGGACTTCTTCACTACTATCTAGGCATAGAGGTAACTCAGAAAGAGCATAGTATTTTCATTTCACAAACTAAGTATATTTCTGAGTTATTAGAGAGGTTTGGCATGAGTGATTGCAAACCTGCCCTCACTCCCATGGAAAGTAACTTGAAATTGTCTAAGGATGATAGTAGTGCCTTTTTTGATGGCACAACATATAGACAATTGGTGGGAGGTTTGATATACTTGATGACTACTAGGCCCGATATTTCATTTTCAGTTGGAATTTTATCTAGGTTTATGCATGAGCCTAGAGAAATTCATTGGCATGCAGCAAAATGAGTACTTCGTTACCTTCAGGGAATGAAAACATATGGCCTTGAATACCGCCGCAACAAGAACTTCAAACTTGTTGGATATTGTGATGCAGATTTTGGTAGATGTGTGGATGATAGAGTGTCAACCACAGGATACACTATGCATATGGGTTCAACTGCCATTGCTTGGTGTTGTAAGAAGCAGGATACAGTGGCAAATTCATCAGTAGAATTAGAGTATATTGCATCATGGGATGCTTCTAGAGAGATTGTTTACCTTCATCGTATTCTTGAAGATCTTTAGGTTTCTCAATTTGCTCCTACACAATTATACATTGATAATCAGAGTGCAATCAAGATGTCTAAGAATCCAGTGTTTCATGCCAAAATAAAACATATGGATGTCAAATATCATTATCTGTGAATGCTAGTGGCAAAGAAAACTCTTGATCCAATATATTGCCCAACTGCCGATCAGACAGCTGATATCTTCACAAAACCCCTTGACAGAATCAAATTTGAAAAATTCAGAAAAATGCTTGGTATGTGTCCAAAGACCTGACTTTGGATCATAGGGGGGTTTTTTAGGACTTGTTCCAAAGTCTTAATTTTAGGTTAGTTTTTTGGTAGAAAATAAACTTAGTTTAATTATTAGGTAGTTTTAATGTTTATATTTATTAATTAGATTTACTTTACAGGTTGTTTTCTCGTATTTAGTTGGTTATAGGGTTAGTTGTTTTTACCGGTCATTGGTAAAAACTATATAATTCATATTTACATTGTGAAAGGGTTAACAGAGTAAAGGCACCCTTATGTAATTGTTATTTTGAAATTAATAAAATACTTGTGCACTCGCACTAAGCGGGGACAAGGTTCAATCTATTTTGATTTTGGAGTTATCAAAAGGTTTACCTTTATGAAGGTAAAACTAAAACACAAGAAGGTTGATGATTGGTAAAAGAGGTTTAAGCAATAACGACCATGGGAATACATCCTATAAAGGGATGAAAAGTACCATGAGAACCATGCCATGGTACCCATGTTCAATATTAAGCTAAGGCTGTGATAGATAATCACATGATCCTACTTCAATCGATTGTGCTTAAAATAAATAATTAAAAGTTGGTGAAAATAAAGGATGGGCTTAATTTTAGATAAAAAGTGAGTTTAATATTGTTTAACAAAATAAAGGATGCAGATGCGAAGTATTGAGGGGTTCAAGCTCCAATCTCCCCTCATGAGAGGATAATTAGTAAGTTCTTGATCCATACTTATGTGTTATGATATAATGTCCAAGCTAATTAAAATCAAACTTACCCCACTTGCTTTTCTCCATATTGGTTACATGTTGATTTTCCATTAAGACAAGATATTTGATATTGAATTATCGTACTTTGAGGTGCTTGTTATAAGTGTGCTTGATTCATTTTTTAAGGATATGCAAAGAGAGGGAATTTGGAACTCAAGAGGTAAGATAACCTTTACTCCAAACTCAAGAGAGAAAGGGGTAGCACCTGTAAGGGTTCAAATACTAGTATGATATGCCTATAAAGTGAAGGGGATGTGTAAATGCCAATCTTGACTAGACATATTAACCATTTTAGTTAGCATGTTGTTAAGAGTTTTGTTAGAAGATTCTACCTATCCATTAACTTGTGGACGATAAGGTGATGAGGAACTTAACTTGATACCAAATGTGTCATAAAGACCTTAAACTTCTTTGTTCTTAAAATATTTACCATTATTGAAGATAATTTTATGAGGAACACTAAAATGATAGATAATGTGATGTTGATAAAATCGATAATCTTTTCAGCTTTAGTTAAGATGAGAGGAATAACCTCTACCCACTTGGTAAAATATTATGTTGTAGTGTTGATAAAGTGATGTCGCTATGAAGAATGGGGGTTAATTTCACTAATAAGATCCAGACCCCATTGTGAGAAGGGCCAAAAAATTTTGGATACTTAGAGACTATGGCTATGTACATGATGTAAATTAGGAGGTTGTTGAAATTTAACATATTTCTTCACATAATCACAATAATCTTGGTTAAGTGTGTCCTAATATAAGCCAAGGTTAAGGATACATTTAGCTATAACCAAGCCACTAAAGTGTCCTCTACAAACCCCATCATGCATTTTCCTGATAGCATGAGAGGCCTCATGACTATGTAGGAAGTAGAAAATCAAGCCATCAAATCCATGATTGTAAAATATTACCCCTAATAAGATGTAATGATAGGTACCTTGAATGAATGTTCTTCAGCCATTCTTAGAAATATTGGAAAGGATGATGGCAAGGTTGAGATAATCAAAGATGTGCTTATACCAAAGGTCAGGTTGGGTCTCCTTCACATTAAATATGGTTGGATACTATGATTTTATATAATAATTTTGGGTAAGATGAGGGATAATGATAGATATATTATATTTAGAAGGTGCATATAGGATTTGGAAATTGAGAAAAGCCATCATATTGGAAAACATGTTTATAGATCGCAGAGTGGCTTAGATGCAGTAGTGTTTAAATGACACTAATATTACATCATATATCTATTTTTAATGTTCTAAGATATCATTTTTACATTTTTAAGAGCCATTTATTTGGTTGACCATGAGTTGGGAGTCACCAAAAATACTGATCATCTTGACTCCCAAGGCTAAAGTGGTTTAGAGACCTATCACTGGGGCTTCAAACTTGGCCATATTATTGGTACAATCAAATTAAAGTTTGAAGGATAAAGGAATAGGTTCCATTTCAATTATAATAAGGATGATATTTAATCCCCCACCATGTTGACATTTTGATTCATCGAATAACATGGTCATTTGATAGGTGATGTCTTCTTGAAAAAGGGTGGCAATGGACTCATTAAAAAACTCAAGGGAGGATGGTTGGTTATCTACCAAGGGTTATTCAACCAATTGGTCAATAATGACTTGAATTTTTATTAATTTATGATGGAGTAAGTCAAGGACAAACTCAGCTAATAGCATGAGCCACTTAACCATACGCTAGTTTTGGTATGGCCTAGAGTGCATAAATTTGAGTGGGATGGTATTGGTTATGATATAGGTATTATGGTTGAGAAGGTAGTGGTGAAGTTTAGAGGTAATGAAGCCCAATGAGAGGCAAATTTTCTCAATATGATTTCATCGAGTCTCATACTCTATAAGCATATGACTTATGTATTATATGGATTTCTCTTTATGTTTTTCATCCTAACGGACCATCATTACCCCTATGGAGTGGTTAGTGGTAAAAATATAAAGGCAAAAAGGTTGATATTCCTTAGGAGGAATGAGGATGGTTGGAGATAGAAGGTACTCTTTAATTGAATCAAAAGCCTTCTTATAGTCTTTGTTTCATTGAAAATATAAATCCTTTTTTAGAAGGTGGTCGAAAGCTTGGCATCAATCTGAGAGTTGAGAGATAAAGTGATGAATGGATTAGATATTCCCTTACAAGATATGGAGTTCCTTTAGGTGGGTGGTAGGTAGCATGTCAAGGATTTATTTTATTTTTTTGGGATCAAATTTGATTCCTCGATGGGAGATGATAAGGCCAAGGAGATTTCCTGACAACACCCCAAAAATACACTACTTAGGGTTAGGGCATACATGGTAATGGATGAGGCACTCAAAGATAATCTTAAGAATATCTAAATGATCTTTACGACATTTGGAATTCCCAAGGAGGTCATAAACATAGTCTTTGATGATTTTTTGAATGAGTTCATGGAAGATGTAGGTCATGTGAACTAGGAATTTGACTAAGAAGAGGATATTAGTATTATGTTAGTGATAAGATGAATAAAGCAAATTGACAAACAACACACTAAACTAACACCTTTATGCCTAGTTACTAGAGTGAGATTAATATAAAAAAATTACAAACACAACTAAAAAGTAAAAAAAACAAGAATCCTTCACCTTCCTTAAATGCTCCAAATGCTTTTGTAGTAGTGGCTTGCTCGGCTTGTGCTCATAAAGTCTTCATCAAAGGAGGCTTGGATATCTCCTCTTCTCCTTGGCACCTTTGGCTTTGGATTGGTTTTAAATCAATTTGGCATGGTAACACTAATTTAAATATCTTTTGGAATCATTTTTTAATTATAACTTTGCACCAAAATAGCTTAGAAATGATGTTCATGGCCTCTTTATTTATATATTTTTGTAAATGGCTAGAATCAACCTGAATCATCCATCTCAAGATTGAGATGTGTGAATAAGAATTAATCAAATTTTGTAATTAAAATTCATAAATAGGCTCATCAATATTTGTGATAGAGTAACAATTAAGAGGCATGGAGGGCATTGATGAGGCATGGGAGGCATGAATCCTGATATTTATGGCATTTATACCCTAAGCATGTCTTCCAAAAAAATGAGGTCACTTGATGATGCAGATATTCAATATTTATTTCCAAAAACAAGTATTCAAAAAATTTCCATGGAATTATTAATTAGGCTCTAATTTGGTTTAATTATCTCTTAAGTATGATTAAGCACTTTGTGTACAAATTACTCAATTTGATCAGAATACCTTGTTATTGCTCAAAATTTGACTGGATTGGAATTGGAAGTCAATGTCATATGTGTTAGAACTGTATTCCCATTTAGGATGTTAGAAACAAAAAATAACAAAGATATGCATCTTGTACAATAAATTTGATATAAAAGAGCAATCCAAAACACTCAGGTGCAAAATTGGTATTTTGATTCGAAATGATCTAATCAAAGTTATTTGGCCCATAAATTGCATTGCCCTATTTAATGATACCCTAGCCAAAATCAACACTTGAATATATCAATTTCAACTCATTTAGTGTGTTTTAGTGTTCTTAGGCCAAATTATGCACTTTAGGTGAAAATTAGTCAAAAGCCTAGTTGGAGGTCATTGGTGGCTAGATTTAGGCATCTATAGTTTGCCCCTATTTGGGAAGATGTTGAAAACCATAGGTAAAGCAATGTCTTATTAAATAATGAGAAATGGCCCATATGCTAAAAATAAGATGATGACTAAAGAAAAAATCTCTAAATGGTGTTTGGGAAGCCTATGATAATGCAGATTAAGATTTTAAAGTTGCATAATGATCTTCTTCATGTGTGGGATGTGTTTGGTCCCAATCAGCGTGCCATTATGTGAACTAGGAATTTGAATAAGAATAGGAGATTAGTATTATGTTAGTCCTAAAATTAAAAAAAAAATGACAAACAACACACTAAACTAACACCTTCATGCCTAGTTATTAGGGTGAGCTTAATAGCAAAAACAAATGACAAACACAACTAAAAAGTAAGGAAAAACAAGAATCCTTCACCTTCTTTGGATGATCCAAATGCTTTTGTAGCAGTGGCTTGCTTGGCTTGTGCTCATGAAGTTTTCATCAAAGGAGGCTTGGTTATCTCCTCTTCTCCTGGCACCTTTGGCTTTGGTTTGGATTGGAATCAATTTGGCATGGTAAAACTAATTTTAATAGCTTTTGAAATCATTTGTACATTATAACTTTACACCAAAATAGCTTAGAAATGATGTTCATGGCCTCTCTATTTAAGGAAAAATAAGAATCTTTCACCCTATTTGAATGATTTTGTATTAGTGGCTTGCTCAGCTTGTGCTCATGAAGTCTTCATCAAAGGATGCTTCGCTATCTTCTCTTCTTCTTGGCACCTTTGGCTTTGGCTTGGCTTGGAATCAATTTAGAATGGTAATACTAATTTCAATAGATTTTAGAATCATTTTTGCATTATAAATTTGAAATAAAACAAATTAAAAACACAAATAAAAATTAAGGAAAAACAAGAATCCTTCACCTTCCTTGGATGCTCCAAATGCTTTTATAGTAGTGGCTTACTCAGCGTGTGCTCATGAAGTCTTCATCAAAGGAGGCTTGGCTATCTCCTCTTCTCTTTAGCACCTTGTGTCTTTGACTTGGCTTGGATAAATATTTTGGCATCATAAATTTGGTATGTGAGAGCTCTTAGAATCAATTTCACACGGTAAATTTTCATAAATTAAGCTTAAAAATGATGTTCATGGCCTCCTATTTATAGATTTTTGAGATTGCTTAGAATCAACCTGAACCATCCATATTGAGATGAAGATGTGTGGTTGAGGATTAATTCAATTTTTTTGAATTAAATATATAACTATCCTCATCATGAAATTGGAAAAAGGGGCATTGAAGAGGCATGGAGGGTCATTATGAGCCATGGGAGACCCATAATCTTGATATCTGTGGCATTTATGGCTTGGGGATGTCTTCTCAAGAAATGAGGTCACCTGATGATGAATTTATTCAATATTCATTTTTAAAAACAAGTATTTAATAATTTTCCATGGAATTCTTAATTAGGCTCTAATTTGGTTTTATTAGATCTTAATCATGATTAAGTACTTTGTGCACAAATTACTCAAATTGATCAGAATGCCTTTTTATTGGTCTAAAATTTGACTGGATTGGAATTAGAAGTAAATTTTAGATGAATTGGAACCATATTTTCATTTAGGATGTTTAAAAAATAATAATAAATACATGCATCTTGTATTATAAATTTGATATAAAAGAGCAATCTAGAGCACTCAGGTGCAAAATTAGCATTTTGACTCAAAATAATCTAATCAAAGTTAGTTGGCCCATAAATTGCATTACCCCATTTAATGATATCCTAAAAAAATTGGTACTTGAATATATCAATTTCAACTCATTTAATGCATTTTAGTATTTTTAAGCTAAATTGTGCATTTTGGTGAAAATTAGTCAAAAGCCTAGCTGGAGGTTATCAGTGGCCAAATTTAGGTGTCTATAGTTTGCCCCTATTTGGGAAGATGTTGCAAACCATAAGCAAATAAATGTCTTCTAAAAGAATGATAAATGGAATTCATGACAAAAATAATATTATGATTAAATAACAAAGCTCCAAATGGTTTTGGGAAGCCTATGATGATGCTCGCTCAAGGGAGTGACCATCACATTTGTTGATGGAGGGTCCCTACAAAAAAAGAAAGAAGAAAGGTGGAATTAAACCATGGTTTAGATTAATTTAAATGATAAAATTCTTTCATGCATTGATTTAAAAATATTACTAATTTTTACCAAGGCAATTATAATCAAGAATAAAAGTAAAAAATAATGATTTACCCATAGAAAATTATAATCATTAAAATTACTTGCATTTTTAAAATATGATGGTGCCCCAATTAGTGATGATTACAAAGCATAACTCAAGGACATACCTTGGAATATAAATTAAATATGAGTGAGTTTAAAGTGAGGAAAGAGATGAAAAGAAGAATAAAATTTACCAGTGTGAAAAGATTCAGTTGTAACTGTAAATGAGAAGATGCTCATCCTGATTAGCAATGATACAACTAAAATGGTCAATGGGTTGATTTGATAAAGGGTGGGATAGAAGAATTTGCCAATGTGCCAAGGAGAAAATTATATGGCTCCATTGATTTTAGACCTTCTTGAAGCTAATTATTATCATAGCATGTGATGGTAGGCTTCATGATAGAACACCATGAAGACTATCCCAAAATATGCATAAGGATTGACTCCCAATCCAATAAACAGTCAAAAATAATACACAAATGATAAAAACCATGATGATTATATTGACATATGAATATGGATAGACTCAAGAATAATATTCTTGAGGAATCACCCATGAATGTATATAGACTGAGTCAAATTAATAGTGTTGAAATCAAATAAAAAGGCAAGCGAATAAACAAATAAACAAAAAATAATCCTAAAAACAAAAGTAGAAGAAAGCATGTTGACAATGGCAATGCCCTAGTAAGGTGGATTTAAGATAATTTAATAGGATTAGATAGCACAATTATTTTTGTATTTTTAAATATTATGAATGTTTTTGGCATTTTGAGGTATCTTAACACATTAGAATAATGACAAGATACCTACTCACAAAATGACGAGAGCATCTAGCCTAGGTTACTTGCAAAATGGTGAGAGCATATGGAAAGGGGGACTGAGGTAACATCAACATGAATTGAACATGACCCAAATATTCCTAAAATTTCCCCAAGTCATAGTATTTCCATCCACATAAAAAGTAGGGAAAAACCAACTAGGTCCCAACAAGTTCTCAAATCTAGCAAATGGCTAGTCAAATGAAAATAGTAATGGAAAGGTGATGCAATAATGCATGATAAATAAGTGTTTCCCCTAGTTTTCCCATAGGTGGTTATAACTAAGATAAAATATCATATGTCAATGATACTAATTTTCCCATAGGTAGTTATAATTAGTAACAAGATTGGTGAAACATTTATTTGCCCATTGGCAGTTATAATTAGGCTCACATAAACAACCCTGATACAGGTTAGAAAATGAAATATATCTTTCCATATAAAATATCACACTACTTTCATAGACTATCATTATAAATATTAATTTGAATGATTTTTGAAATTTTATCAAAATCCTCTCATAAAAGGTGAGAAGAATAAAAAGATAAAAATATGATTGGGTAGAATGACTAAAAATAGGCTTTGGTCTAGTTAGGAATGGAATTATAGGATGCTATGTTCTTGCTAAGGATAATGATGGTTTTATAAATTAGATAAAATGGTAAGAGGGCTGGCCCCAAGTGATAAGGTGATTAATTAGGATGCAACAATGGTAAAAGGATATGTAACAATGGTAATGGCATGGCAATGAAATGGTATGGTACATGTTTTTGGCCTGCATGTGGTTTTTGATTTTGTTGTTCTTATTGATGGGGAGATACACATCCTAATCAACAAATGATATAAACAAAATACTTGATCATGTTAATTGTTATCCCACACCTCGTTTGAATAACTACTCCATCAATAATTGCCTACAAAATGTGATTCCAAGAATGTTGTTGTGATCTTTATTGGTCATTGATTTTGATTCCTTCAAATGTCGATACAAGGTATCTTTGTTATCTCTACAAAGGAAATTGTAGCCATGGATGGTAAATAAGACAAATAATGGATGTTAGGTTTGATTGTGAAATATAATGGTAGATGATAATGGAATGTATAATGGTGGGGAAAGAAATGAAGCTCAAAACTTTTAATCACATGTAATGTTTTTGATGGTAGATTTGACATATATTTGGTTATTGTGGGGCTAAAGACTTATTCTATCAATAGGACCACTAGATTTTTCTATTATTTTATCTTAAGAGTAGCTACCATCTAATTAGACTGTAGATTGGAAGCTATTTTGATTTGATCTTTGATTTTGTCTTCATCAAGCAGTGAAGAACTTTTGTTCTCACCTATTGGTGTCTTAAAGAGGTTTTCACCAATGAAGTTGTCTTGATTATCTTGTAACACCTTTGATAAGGTTTCACTAAGGATTGTTGACTTTTGAATTTTATTTTCTTCTAACACTTCCAAAAAAAATTCACTAGAAGATGTTGAGTTGGAACTTTGATTATATCCTAGCACCTTTGAAAAGGTTTCACTAGGAGAGTGTTCTTCTACTACCTGAATGTGGTCATAGCCTCCTCGTTCTTCTTTAAATACTATATCACCATGGATGTAATTTAACAAACTATGATTTGATTGATCCTAATTGACACTTGTGGGAGATGGAATGTCAATGATATGGCTATTTTGGTTGATGGTAATGGCATGTGGAATGGTAATGGAATGGGGAGAGGCTTCAAAATCCTCATAGAAGACACTAGGAAAAATTATGTTGAAGTGAATTACTCATCCTCAAAAAGCATATAAGGATAATAAATGTATTCAAATTGATATACAAGGCATGCATAACCAATGTTGTAATAGCCATGAGCATATTCTTCTTCTAAATTTGATTCTAACTCAAGGGACTCTAAATCTGATGTTGAAACTAATGTTGATTTAGATTTTGATGATAAATCTGATATTGGTCCAAGAGTATAAAATAAATCTAACTTTGATTCTTCATCTGATGGGTACTCTGTTATAATGATGTCTTGTTGGATATTTGGTATTGGATAAGTAATAGCCTGTGATGGCATAATGGGTTACATAAAGACTAGTTTGTCAAAGTGAGACTCCTCTATAATGGGAAAATTTCAAGAGATAAGTCCTTAGAGACTGGCTTATTAATAAGAGACTCTTGAAAAATAGGTACATGGTCAAGGTAATGATTTGGCCAAAGGTGGTTATAATCATTAAGAAGTGACTCAGCAAAGATTGGCTCATCAGTGTGAGACTCCTTGACAACTAGTATATGATCAATAGTTGATTCATCATAGGTTGAATTATCATAAGTGGTTGGTTCAAAAAAAACATCTTAGATTGGTTTCTTTTCTTGGCTTTAATTTTCAATGAGTTAAAAAATACCAATTTTGAATATAGCTTGGTTTTCAAAGGATTGGATCAGTTGAGGTTTGGATGGGACTGGTTCTAGATGAGGAATGACTTATAGTTGGATCATGGTAGGGCCTTGGGGAGCATGATTACTCGTATGAGCCAAATAATGAATTTCTAAAATCATAACGATAGGGTGATTTGGAGTTTTATTACTTGCATAAATCAAAATACTAGGTCCTAAAATGATGAAAGGGCATTGTAGAGATTGGTTGCTCACATAAGCCAATAGGAATGGTAATGGTATTCCTTGGATATTGTAGAGATTGATAGATCATATAATTCAAAGGAGGGTTAGGGGTAGTCAATGATTAGATAAAAAAAGGACATCATGGAACTTTATTGCTTGCACAAGCCAAAACATCTAAGTCTTCCTCATAAACCATATCATCCCAGTCGTGAGTGAGCTCATAAGCTAGTTCTTGACTATGTTCCACATAGTGATTATTGTAAAGAGGGTATAAATCCGTATCCCAAACAAAATTATCTATATTTGGGTCTTCAAATTCCTCCTCACAAGCCTCTTCATGCCAATCAAGGTCTCAATTTGGATTTTGACAATGTTCCCCATATGGTGTATTGTAGGGAGATTAATAAAATTCCTTAAAAAATATTTCTCTATAGGGGTTCCTAGTGGGATTTTGTGTGACCATTCTATAATAAATTGGATTGTGTGTGACTCTACCATAAGTGTAACTATACATATCTACATAAATGATGAGAGATCTGAAACAAAAAGGCTTAGAGTTATACAAACTCTGAAAAACTATCTAAAGGACAAATGGTTCAAACTTGGTCTAACTTGGTTAAATGGGTGGAGTTGTATCTCCAATATGATCTAAAAGTCGAGCTATATCTCTAAAATGGTTTGTGTTAAAACTTGGGCATAAAATAGTCTAACCTCAAATGTCTAATGTCAAATTTCATACACATAAAAGGTCAAGCATCTGAATAAAAATTGGTATTTCAAAGGTCTAGGTCAAAGTGTTCCAAACATGGTATAAATTAGGAAAAAGAAAAGTTGAGTTACTAGTTCTTTTGTCCAAAATCAGATTCAAAAGCTAGATTCAAAAAAATAGGCATATTCTAGGACTTTTGACCAAAAGGTATGAAAATCTATACTTGAAACAAATTCTAATGTGATTTGATTTAATCTATGTTTGGAAACAACTTTGACATAAACCTGACACATGGGATCAAACATAAACATGATTAGATGGCATAAGGCATGAGACAAAAGGCTTTTGGATAAAGGTTGTGTTCTCCCAAATAAAGACACAAACAATGATGAGGATAGGTTTTAAACAAATAAACCATCAATTTTTTTCAAATTTGGGTAATTAATTAACCAAAGTTATGCAATCTCAAAAGAGAAAGATTTGTGTATCAACCCCATGAATTGAGGCCTAAATAGAAATCAATCAATGTTTGAATCTGAAATTGATAAGATTAATTTAAAAATCAACATTGAAAACTAGGATTTTGACCAAACACGATAGACAAGATTGGATATGATGATGGCACAAGACAAAGTTCTAAATGGTATGCATGACATGGTTTGAAACAAACTAGTTTTTGATACAAGGTAAACTAGTCTTGAAATAAATTAAGCATACTAATGGTGTAAGCATGATAAAATGATGTGATATATGTTATGTTTCAAAGACTCAAAAGGTTCAAAATGTTTTAACATGATTTGGGAAGCATAATACTACCCTCCTCAACTTAAATACATTATTTTGACATGGCTTATGAAAAATAACAAGTTTTAGTCTCAAAACATACTAAGTAAAAATGACCAAAATACACCAAGTATAATCATCTAAATCCTATCAAGGGTATGACAATGTGGGGTTGACTAAACTAGCAATCTTTCAAACGTTTCTTTGGGAATCAATTGCACAATGAATTTCACATCAAACAATGCAAAAGAAAAGCATAGAAATTGGGTGACCACAACATTAGCTAGTTGTAACAAGGTATAGTCTTTTTTACAACCACTACATCCTATGTGTAGTGTGATTTCCAAATGTAAATACATCTCGTATGCAACTCAAAAGGAGTAAGTGAAGTTAATGCTAGGAGATGAAACCGTGGGTCAAAGCTTCCCTAAA
This sequence comes from Torreya grandis, assembly GCA_037957365.1. NCBI lineage: Eukaryota > Viridiplantae > Streptophyta > Pinopsida > Cupressales > Taxaceae > Torreya > Torreya grandis. Next base: position 3,745,116 of record JARHVA010000078.1, read on the forward strand.
GAACTCACAGGAGGTAATGACGTCCCCCTCGTAAGTCAAGTTTGCATGAAATAAAAGACTAAAATAGAGAGAATTTAGGGTCATTTTCAAGGTCACCCAAACTTTGATGAGTTTTTGGGGAATATTTTAGATGATGTTCTTTCTATGCCTTAGACTAGGCAATCTACAAAATAAGGAAATCATTTTTGATTCCAAGGGTTCCCTAAAGGGGAAAAATGGAAGAGCATACATGCAACATCCTTGTATTTTGTGAAAACAAAGTGCTAATTGAAATAAGTGAAAACAAAATTGACAAGTGTGTTCAATTTTAAGCCCAAATGAAATATTTGGTGGTTTTCATTTGACCCCTTGGTCTTAATTTGTAACTTTGAAAGCTAACTGCAAGATTTAAGAAATAACACCCTAAATGATTTTCCTTTAAGCACCAAAATGAAAAGTTTGATTCATTTTAGAACACCCTAAAAGAAGATTATAATGATATATTTAAGCATGCTTTACTGATTCTCAAGTAAAACCTACAAAAAAATGTTAGCAAGATGTTTATCTTAGAATCACTTTTGAAGATGAAACAACCAACTTAGAAAAATGAGCTCTCGAGTTTATGTAAAAAAAACATAGTGACCGTCGATGGTTATACTAACCGGTGATGATGACATTTATGAAAATTGATGATGGTTTTACTAACTAGTGATGATTATGCAAACTAACATCATTTTTTACTAACTTAACTGATGATGATTATACTTAACCAACAAAAGTTCATTGGCGATTTACTCAACCAAAAATGGTTACTATGTAAACCCATGACAAAGAAAAAATGGCAAAACAAAGTTAGAAAATCAAATTGCAAAAGTTTTAATGATCTAAATGAAGATTTTAAAGTTGCATAATGATTTTCTTCATGTGTGGGATGTGTTTGGTCCCACTGGGTGTGCCATTATGTGAAATAAGAATTTGAATAAGAAGAGGAGATTAGTATTGTGTTAGTCCCAAAATGAAAACAAATTGATAAAAACACACTAACTAGCATACATCTCTAGGACTAGTTACTAGGGTGAGCTTAATAACAAAAAATAAAATAAAAAACATAACTAAAAAAGTAAAGAAAAATAAGAATCCTTCACCTTCTTTGGATGCTCCAAATGCTTTTGTAGTAGTGGCTTGCTCAGCTTGTGCTCATGAAGTCTTCATCAAAGGAGGCTTGGCTATCTCCTCTTCTCCTTGTCACCTTTGGCTTTGGCTTAGATTGGAAAAAATTTGGCATGGTAACACTAATTTTAAAAGCTTTTGGAATCATTTGTGCATTATAAATTTGCACCAAAATAGCTTAGAAATGATGTTCATGTCCTCTCTATTTATAGATTTTTGCAAATGGCTAGAATCAACCTGAACCATCCATCTCAAGATTGAGATGTGTGACTAAGGATTAATCCAACTTTATAATTAAAATTCATAAATAAGCTCATCAATATTTTAGATAGAGGAATAATTAAGAGGCATGGAGGTCATTGATGAGGCATGGGAGGCATGAATCCTAATATTTGTGGCATTTATGGCCTAGGGTCTTCCCAAGAAATGAGGTCATTTGATGATGCAAATATTCAATATTTATTTCCAAAAGTAATTATTCAACAAGTTTCCATGGAATTATTAATTAGGCTCTAATTTTTTTAATTAGATCTTAAGTATGATTAAGCACTTTATTCACAAATTACTCAAATTGATCTGAATGCCTTGTTATTGGCTCAAAATTTGATTGGATTAGAATTGGAAGTCAATGTCAGATGCATTGGAACTGTATTCCCATTTAGGATATTTCCAACACAAAATAACAAAAACACGCATCTTGTATAACAACTTTGATAAAAAAGAGCAATCTAGAGCACTCAGGTGAAAAATTAGCATTTTGACTCAAAATAATCTAATCAAAGTTAGCTAGCCCATAAATTGTATTACCCTATTTAATGATACCCTGGACAAAATCAACACTTGAATATATCAATTTTAACTCATTTAGCATGTTTTAGTATTTTTAAGCCAAATTTTGAACTTTAGGTGGAAATTAGTCAAAATCCTAGTTGGAGGTCATTGGTGGCTAGATTTAGGTGTCTACAGGTCATAGTATGTTGGTAGGTTACACTAGCATTCTTCAAACCAAAAGGCATGACCCTATACCAAAAATTTCCCTAATGGTGATAAATTTGGTTTTGTGTTGATCTTCAGGGGAAATCAAGATCTGATTGTAACTTGAGCATCTATTCATAATAGATAGGATCTCATGAATAGTTGTAAGATCAAAAATTTGGTCAATGCTTGGCAAAGGAAAGTCATCCTTTGGGAAAGCAATGTTAAGGCTATGAAAGTTGACACAATGAAAATTTCCCCTATGGTTTTGGTGATAGTGATGACATTAGAGACTCATTGGGGATAATGAATGGGTTAAATGAAATTTATGGATAGGAGGTGTTGAATTTCTTCTTTGATGAGAAGGGATATGAAAGGGTGCATTCGACAAAGTTTTTACCTGACTATCTTGACATCATGGTTGGTGACTATATTATGGGTGGTGATGGAAGTGTCAATTCTTGGCATGTCATTGTAATACCAATCAAATTATATGTTATGATCCCACATGAAGGAGGAAAAATCATGAAGTTCCTCTAAATTTAGTGATTGGCCAATTTTGACAATGCACAGGTTATTTAGAGCACCCAGGTTAATATCCATGGTGGATTAATTCAACATGGTTGAAGTTTTAAGAGGAAGAGACTTGTGGATAGAAGAATATTTTGCACTAAGATAAGCAAAAATAGAATCATCATCTTAACACCGAATGGTATTAATGGTAGGAGATTCATCTCTAACCATCTCAAGATGAGTCAAAGGAATATGTATGGTATCCCCATACTTTTTATAAGTTAGTGGTCCAAGGCTAATCATTTTGATGAAGAACATAGTTAGGGGGGATGATGTCAAAATCTTTAGATGTCAATGGTGGAGTGGATGATGAGGATGGTACTCCCTTGTCAATGATGGTAATGAGAGGCAAGTCTATTAGCTCTTTGGGTAGAGAGAAACAAAGACAAAATATTTCATGAGGATATTGAGTCTTACATGGAGGAAAATCATGTGGTCTATGCTTGTAACATCCTAGACCAAATCCCTTTTAAGCACACCTATGCAAGTGTATCTTGGGAAACTCTAGTTTATCTAGGTATAAGAAGTCAGAGGTGAATGGTCAAGGAAAAGAGGTCAAGGAAGTGGTAATTGGTTTATCAAGTCCCCCATAGATAATATTTATTTAGAGATTGGGAGGCCTAGAATAAATATCAGTTCTAATATTGGGGTTATAATCAGGGTTCTGGTCAAATTTTCCATACTCCTAAGGAGTAGGGAAAGCATCCAAGGAAAAGAGGTGATACTCTCCAAGCAAGAGGCATTATAATGTGAATTATAAGTGATATCCTATGGGGATTTGGGTATAAATAATGGATAAGATAGTTGAGGCGTGGTTGGTAGAAGAAGTAGAATCATCATTGGTTGATGAAGACTTGGTGGTGGGAAGGAGGAAAACATCATTCAGGTGGTATGTCATGGTGCATGATGTAAAAGGACTTAGGTCAGCTTATATGGTAACTACTTGACCTTCATTCTCAAATTTTATGTAGTGATGTAGGGTGGATGGTACACAATTCATGGAATGGATCCAAGGGCATCCAAATAGGGCATTGTAATGGAACTCACCTTCTATTACATAGAAGATCTTGGGAAGTGTGTGAGGTCCTAAATGAATGTGAAGGTTGAAAGTTCCTAGAGTTATTTCCATAATTTCATTGAAGGAATGGAGTATTTTTATGGTTTTTAACATAATGTTCTCTAGGATTTTTATCTATTCATATGGGTGGGAGGAGATAATGTTGATGTTCTCCCCCCATGAATCATAACTTATTTGATGTGGGTTCGGTTGATGTATGCAGTGATGAAAAGAGGAGGATCTAGATCTTGGGGATGAACAAAGGGTATTTCTAAATCTTTAAAGGTAATAAGGGTTGAAATATGGAGGGCTTCAACAAAGTCTGATAGAGGTTAAAGGTCTTTTGGTTGGACCTATATGGACTATAAATATTCTATCCTTGCCTAACAGTGATGGGGTGAGGTATTGATTAGTTCATATAAACTCATCTTTACCCATGTTTCATGAAATTGATTTAGAACCACTCTTTGGATTGACTCAAAAGGGTTGGATTGATAGGTACCCAAGATATATATCTTGGGTTTGAGACAAAGTGTGGATGGTTGGGTCTATTTGAGTGGTTGGGTGGTAGAAGGAGGGTATGTCAATGGAATATACACCTTTGCCTTCCTCTTATCCTTTTGTTTGGATTGTGATCATGTGACCACATGGATGGTATGGATTTGGGGAGGAGGTAGGATAGAGGGTTGATTTTGATTCCTCCTCACTCTTAGATGAGAGTGTAGTATTAGGTAGGTTTGGGGTGGTGATGTGTGGTTCATGAAATGGTTGTGGGGTTACGGGTGGCTCTTTTGACAATAGGTCATTATCAGCATATAGTTGATAGACTAAGACTTGGAGAGATTTATAGTTTTCTTTATTATTTCCCAACATTATATGGTATGAGAAAATTAGATTGTCATCAAACTAGGATGGCTTAGGACTATGGGGGTCAAATGGTTTGATAAGAGGAAAATTAAGCAATAAGCTTGCAATAACCTATATAGGATGGTTGAATAAGACTCAGGAAAAGGTGGCAAGGATGTTGGAGTTCTAGTTTTGATAATGGGAGTGGAATCCTTCTTATGAGTATGCTTAGTAGTGGGAGTTTTAGATGGTGGAATATTCTTGGTGGTTTGTGGTTTAGAGGTTGAATTTTTAGTAGTAGGCTTGGTAGTGGGTGATTTAAAAATACAAGGTTTAGAAGTAGGATGTTTGGAGGTTGAGGTCACAAAGAAAATAGGTATGGGTATAGATAGAAAAGGAGGATGGGTTTGTTTTATCTTTAGGAGATGTGTTTTCTTAATGAAAGGATTGGGTCCTATGATGGAAGAAGGATGTGGTCCCAAAATAGAAGGCAAGGTAGAAATAAGTGGTAAGGTTCTGGCTTTCAAGATCTTAGGTGGCTCTTCCTTCTTGGTAAGCTTGAATTTGGGTTTCTTTGGTGGGTTATATGGTGTTAAATCCAAATTCAGAGTGGGGTGAATAAGGCTATAAGTAGGTAGTATGCCTAGAATTTTGATGGGCTTGGTTGTGATGGGAGCAAGTGCTTAGGCTAATTTGGGCAAAGTTAGTTTGGTCGGTTTAACTATGGCTTAAAGGATAGGGGTTTCTAATGGTTTGGGTGAGATGATGGTGGGTTGAATAGTGTAAGTAGAAGGTTGTTTTGACAATGGCATGGTTGGGGGCTCTCACTTGGTTGGGTAAAGAAGCCCAAGATAGTGCCAATACATGGCATGACCCATGTTGGGTTGGGATAGGTATGCCAAGTCTTAAACTAGTCTAGGGAAAGGCTTATATATGGGTTTGATCCCTTTGGTATTTATCTCAAAGTAAAAACCCATGGGTGGAGAGAGAGAAGTGGTTACCTCATCCTTTTCCTCAATCAAAGGTTCTAAGGTTTGAGAAGGTGAGTCTTCTATAGGAGAGGTAGCTATAGTGACTTCTTCCTTCGGAATGATTTCCAAAGGAAGAGTGGATTGTTGTATGACAAAAGAAAAGGATATGGAAGTAATGGATACCTCTGTTGATATGTCTTCCAAAGGAGAGGTTGGTAACTCCACTACCTCAATAATTGGAGAGGGGAATAGTTATTTCCTTTGTTTTGGTTTCTAAAAGAATATAAAGTGACTCCACTTTCTCAATAAGTGGAGGGGAAGGAAAGGTGATTTGGGCAATTGTTTCCTCAACAATGAGTTCACTAAGAATTACATTAAAGGTATGGACCTCATGGTTATGGGAGGATTATGCTCTATTATTTTCATTATTCATGGAAGGGCCATGGTTGGAAAATGGATATCTAAAGATGTCAAGTGATTTATTTGGGGTTGTATTGGGGTTATCCAACACAAGTTCCCCTTGTCAATTAGACTTTGGATAACATTTTTGAAAGTACTGCACCTACTAACATCATGCCCAATGACATGGTGGAAGGCACACAATTCATTATATTTATACCAACTAGGTAAGGATGAGAGGAATCAAATTGTTAGGGAGGTTTGATTGGTGGGAGTTGTATGATGTTTGATTTTAACAACTTCTCCAAGACTAAATCATATGACTCCCCTAACAGAGTAAATTATTTTTGGCTATTGTGATTTTGGTTTCTAGTGTTTTGGATAGAATAATTAGAAGAGTTGGGTTCGTTAACCTCTAGTGGAGGAGTAGTTTTAAGAATAACCACATTCATGGTTCCCTTGTTTTTGGTGTTAGTGTTGCTTTTATTATTAGGTTTGGAGGAGAAATCCTCATTTGATTTGAAGGTGTAAATCTTATTTCTCAATTTTAACTTCCCCTCATCAATGGCTCTATTCTATACATTTTGTGCCATGGTGAAAGCTTCATCAAAAGTCCTAAAAGTTTAAACCCATAAAGTGGAGGAAATGTATTTGGCACAATCCCAAGAAATAAGTTCAATCAATTCTAATTGGGGTAAAGAGAAAGAGAGTTGGTTTATCAAGCTTCTCAAATAGGCTAAAAACTCAATAATGGACTCATCATTAAATTTCTAGATGGATTAAAGGTTGATGATGGAAACCTTCTTAGAGATGTTTATGGAAAAGTGATCTAAGAAGGTTTGAGCTAGTTGGGAAAAAGAAAAGAGAGATTGTTTGGTAATAACATTGTACCAATCTAGTGTCAAATCTGATATAGACATGGTAAATGTGAAAAGAAGGAGATCATCATCATAGGTAATCAAATATCAAGAGTCTATAAATGCTCTTGGATCTTGTTGAGGGTCTTCCTTGCTCTGAAAATTTGAAAATTTTGAGAGATCCTATTGAGGAGGATAAGGTTGAATGGGGACAGATGGGTGAATTGGTTCATTATAAATTTGGTCATATGATAAGAGGTTATGGGAACATAAAATAGATGACTCTAAAGTGGTCATTTTATACATTAACATCTTTAAAATATCCATTTGTGGTTTTACACCCTCGTAGTTGTAAGGTAGATTATGTTGGGTTTGGGTACATGCACTATAAAGATAGTTAGTGGAAGGTTGGGAGGTTGTCACATATTGATGTGTGGACATGGGTGGTTAGGAGGATGTCATGAATGGGTAGGTGGTCACAGGAGGTTGGGTAGAGGATGGAGACATATACCCTTGTTGTTTTAGAATATAGATAGGATAGGGTGTAATACGAACATGTTGAAGAATTGGCATTGGTTGGGTTGGAGGTATGGTCAAGTTGATAGGTTGAGGATGGGTTGTAATCTTGGTACTAATGGGTGGAAAGGTAGAAGTTATGGGAACAACCAAACTATATAATAGAGTGGAGGTATGTGGGCTGGAAAAAATAGAAATGGTGGTAATACCAGTAAAGGGTACTCCCATGGTAAGCAAAATACCGATGCCCAAAGGTTGGGTTACTCCTATACTAGAAGGGTTTTTAGTTGGGGTGGAATGTGTTTGGGTGTTGGTTGGTTGGGTAGGTTGGTTTTTGATGGTGGTATTGGTGGGATTATTGGTAGAACAATATGCTTGGGTGACTAAGGGTTGGGTAGAAATGGTGGTAATAGAGGTGTCACCCATAAGGTGGGATGGCATACCATAGGGTGGGTCAATAAGTAGAACCAAAGTAGGGGTAATATAGGATATGGTGTTAAGGTAATGTTGGAGGTATATGGGGTTGTTGTCCATAAAGGTGGAAAAATCCATATCACCTTAGGTAACCATCTGAGGGATATTATGACTTTTAAGAGGATGGGGAAAAATCTTTATATCTGAGACATACTCCATGGATGAAGGGGAATAAGAAGATGGATGAGTAGGAGGTGGATCCTGATTTTCTTAGTTTCATGGTTTTTGCCTAGTTAAAACCATAAAAATAAGGGACAAAGGAAGATACAATCAATCTCACAAATCAAAAGAGAAGGAATCAAAATAGAAATATCTCAAGGAAAGTAATGCATATATTAATGTGGATTAAAATCATAGGATACTTTATTATAACTCTTTAGTATTATGCCTCAATTTTAAATAAGTTATGAAGACCAACTTGGGCTTGTAGAGTGGGCACTAGAAGAAAATATCTAAGGATGGTTACAAGTAGTTAAAGGCTCTCAATATCTATACTATAACTTGGTACAGGGCTTAATATTGGGGCTTACCCCCTCACTTCACACACCATAGTGATAAGGGTGTCGAGTGCTTAGCCAAAATATATCAAGTTGTTAGAGATTATACTCAGCTAGCATACTAACTTGGTTCTCCCCTTGGTGATGAAATCCAAGTAGGATAGCTGAGAAAAGGTGACTACTAGGTGATGAAATCCCAATCAGGCCTTATGTCAATATTTTTATATCTAATTAATTGTGTGGTTTGGTCTTGTGTGTGAGGAGAGAAGTGAGACTAGTATTGATTTACTTGATTTAATTTAAGCTATGTGAGCTATTCAATATAATCAAATAATGTTTGTACTTAATTTTAAGCCCAAAATAAATTTTTATTTTCATTCAAATGAACATAAACCAAGAAGAAAATCACCTAGATGTAATTAGGTCCCACCGAGCATGCCATAATGTTTCACATAAATTTTTATTTATTTCCTTTAGAAATGAAGTTGTAAAACTTGAAAGAAGGGTGAAGTAGGTAGAACCTGATATGTTGTGTGTGCATTGATCCAAAAAATTATGGAGACTCCTCTTTATTTGGGGAAGAGTGACCTATAAATAATAAATAATTGAATAAATGGTTGATTAATTGGATAGTTGGGTGGATTACCTAGCATGAGATAGATCCAAGAAGCACAAGCTTCCTTAGAGGCTATCAATCCACACTTTTTAAATAATTAAGTATTGAAAGTGAAAAATAAATTTATTGCATAAATAATAGAGGATATTGAAATGCAATACAAGTTTTTTTGGCTAATCATAGCAATAAATAATTAGATATCAATGCTAAATAAAATCAAACATGATTCAGAAGATTGGGCAATCCTCTATAATAACACTGAAACTCAAAAAATGGGATTTGGTCAGGGTCTAATAGGTCAAATAAGCCTATTGTTGGAAACTATAGACAAAGACTATCGATGGTTAGGATAAAACCATCGATGGTTGGGAAACCATCAGTGGTTAATGTGAAACCATTAGCTGTTAAGAAACCATCGATAGTTACTATAGGATCTATTTTAGGAAATTAGTTTGGTTGGGAAGGTTGTAGGAGGGTTATGGAAGGTAAATTTGGATTGGATATTGGTTGTGAGGTAGGCGAAAGTGACATAAGGAATGATATGCAGAAAGTAAATGTTGAATCTTTATAAGGAACAAATACTTAGCTTGGTTGTTGCTATTTTGAATAATGTTGAGGTTGGCTAAAAGCTTGTTGTAGATCATAGAGTTATTACAATAGAGTGATGATACTTTGGCTATTGATTGATGAGTTAAAACAACACTTTTGATCTCTGTCTAGTTGATAGAACTTAGAAGAATATCTACACAATAATCTCTGATCTCTTCCCCAAAAAGTCCTCTAATGATCTTTTTCACCTCCTTTTCCTCTCTTAATATAGAGGAAAGGGAGTGGTGAAACAATAATTTCAATAAGGTGTCTAACAAGTTGTCTAGTTTTAATCTCAACATGCATTAATTATGAAAAATGGTAGATCAAATAGTTATTAATAGAAATTCAACCTAGAGTTTTAGTTGAAGTTAACCCTTGAGGTAGTTAAGGGCAAACCATTTGTGGTTGAGGTTAACTATTGGTAGTTAGGGTCATAGTCACAAATGGCTAAAATTGGCCATTTCCACCAATGACTAGTGGGGTAATTGGTTAGGAAAGGGTCTCAAGGGGGGTCTAAGGGTGGTCTAAGGGTCACTGAAATATCTAGAACCATAGTGTGTGATTTTTTAGTGTCTACATCCATAATACTTTTGTAAGCATAGTTTTATTACATGTTTGTCAAAGCTTATTAGAGTTTTCCTAAGTGTTGATGTGGATGGCTCATGATAGGGTTGATGAGGAGTAGTATTATGATGGGCTTGTTGTCCATAGGAAGGACTAGGGCAATATTCTTGCATATATGCATCATGGGAAACTTGACAAGGTTCCTCATAGCTTTGATAAGATTTTTGATAAGGCTGATAAGGGTCATATAGATTATGAGGATCATAATGGCGATATTGATAAGGAGGTGGATAATAGGAATATTCACCATAGTTGTTCATATTAACCTCATATATTAAGTGAGATGCAAGAAATGATTAGAAACTTCATTGAGACATACCTAGCTTGCTCATAATTAGAAGTTTAATTTGAAGTCTCCATTTAGTCTAATGTTCTTGCTTCTAAAAGTTGATTAGAGGAAAGACCCACCAAGTTCTTTCCACTCTTTTAGACCTTATCCCATCGGGCATGTTAGAAATATTGGAGATCTAGATTGCACCCTAACTGTAGGTAGGAGTGTTTAGGTCCTACTTTTAAATCTATCTCAACATGGGACTAACCCCACATTGTGGGTATCCTATAATGGGGTTAGACCTCTAGGATTTTTAATTAGGCTAGCACCTTCTATACATATTTTAGCTCATTTCCACTACTAATGAACAAAAAAAAGGGAGAGAGAGAGAGAGAGAACATGAAAGGGAAATCTAAGCTAATTATGGTAATGCATCTAGATTATGGTTGATCCACCCTGCTTGACTCTAAAACACTAATGAAACAAGAAAAAGACTAGATTTGGGATTCCAAATGCTTGTCATACATCAATGTTTCATGAAGAGGTTCACCAAATGATCACAAGTTGAGGGAAATGGAGAGGTAAAATATAAGACACTAACCATTCATAGTATCCACATGTAGGCTTTAATAAAAAAATGTAGAACACTAAACATGACTTGCATAACAAGATGAACTAGTAACTAGGTGAGATCATGACTTGAAAAGGGAGAGATTTATACCACATATGCAAATATAACATGTACACACTATACCAGAACAATGAAATATAAATAACAATCTTGTATTCATTTCAAGAGGTTACAAGCTACATCTTGGTAGAGTTTATTCATGCCAAGTTAGGGAACCAAGAAAATACAGAGGGGATCTATTTTTTGGCTATATATAGTAGAAAGAGAGAAAGAGATATATGAGAAAAATTCCTTGGAGAGTGGAGAAAGAGTCCTCGAGATAAAAAAGTGAGGTGTCAAATCATTGATTACTTTATGTATGTGTTCTTTTCTCCAATCAGAGTTGATCCTTATCAACAAGCTTAACTTCCTTTTCTTCCATAATATGGCTAGTTCCTCTCATTTGTTAAGAGATTTAGTAGAGGACAAGAGTCTATTTGGTATGATGACAAGGTCTATTTGAATGGAATCAATGTTCTTAACTACCTCTTCAACCATCAGTTCACCACCTTGAGAACCTAAGCCCACTTGAATTGTTTATGAGGATCAAATCCTTGAGCCTTGAAACTGATAGAGGCATACAATGAATGGTGGTTAGTAACTACTTTGTCAATGATGTATCTACGTTGACAGATGAGACCCTTTGAATGAAATAGAAATTTGTTCCATATTTATGTTTGGATCATAGGTTCATCTATAGACAAAAAACTAATCTAAGGTTATTGGTTTTCCTATAGTATATATATTAATGCAAACCTATAATCTACATAACCTCTTTTAGACTCCCATTAGGTCTAAAGAAACCCATTAAGTCTTTCAAAAAACCAAGATCTCATTTGTATATAGATCCTTCTTTCAAAGATGGTGAACATAGTCACAAGAATGAACCCTGCACACTAAAACTCATCAAACCAGAAGTCAATATTAGGATCTAATGGCATATTCTATGTTCTTTAGCTTGGCTTCATCATTGTGTCCTCTTATTGGTGCTCAAATGAGATTTAATGAGGATCAAATGATATTTCTAAACCCATTTTCTTCTATCAAAAATGGTTTCTTAACTTTAATTGAAATTCATGGCCTCTACTTTTCTCTAATTGGCTATTGATATCTGACCTAGCTCATTGACATATTGACCCATCTTACATCATTGATCATACTTGGTACAAATGACTATGAGTCTTTGATCTTGCCCTTGACTTGTCCAATATATCTAATATTATGCCACATGGAAGCCCCACATTAATTCTCAAGATTCATTATTAGTCTATAGCCTCATGCACTTATGCCACATGTTAATATCTTGAGCTCTTTGACTATTTGACCCATATCGTACCATTATATCAATATGTATAATTGAATGATGACCATTAGATCAATTAGGACCCACTATTTGAAATCTAACTGATACTTTATAAGCTTAAAAATGGCATACTTGCTCCTATCAAATGACATTTAGACAACCATCATTGACATTCACATGACCATCAAATTTATGTTGAAAAGGGTTTGTTTTGCTCTTGCTTAAACTTAACCTTATTGTGAACATCTTATGTTTCAGGTCCAACTTTAAAAGCTTATAAATCAAGATAGAGAACTCATATGGACATGAAACTTTATGAGGATGATCTTATCATGAGAACTAAAATTGTGCATGATCCATTGGTTTGTAGGGGCTTCATGAGCATATTTATAAAATGTGCAAGTATGTTAGTCTGTTCATGTCTGAAAGGCATCTTGGTGATGGTCTAGCTCTTAAGCTTGAAAAAATCATTAGTTGATCAATTATTCAAGGTTTTGATGTATTTTTTAGGTTTATGCAACCTGGTCCATGCTTTTGAATGCTTGGAATATATGAGAACCTGATAGGATCCCTCAATTTACATTGTTGGACCCATTTCTAAGCCTTTGATCTATTACTTCATCAAACCATATAAGAGCTTCATATATTGGCCAAAAATTTCCAAAATTAGGGTTGAGAAGGTTAGATTCTAGACCTTATGCTCAAACTTCTCCAATAGCCACCTCCAACCACCTTTTGAGGAGGTTATCTTGAACAATAGTGTTATTTAAGTATAGAGTTTTAAGACATTGAAAATGTCTTAAAATATCAATAAAATGACAATAGTTATTGAATATGTTTAATTTTTGGAAGTGTGAAGACCTTAAATGATCAAATACAATCAAACTTCTCTATGAGCACCTACAAGTTACAAATAAGAGTAGGCCAATTTAAACCTAAAAAGAAGGCAAAATACATTAAAAAGATTGGTGTTTAACATATAATAATGGATAGTTAAGTGATTAAACCATTTGAGGTAGTGAGACCTAAATAAGGTATAAAATAAGATGATTATACAAATCTTAATCTAATCTTGTAGTTCATGAGCACCTATAGGTTGCTAATAGGAATAGACTGGTCTCAATCTTAAAGAAAGGGTAAAGTGTGTAAAATAAGCATTAGAGCATGATTGGGATTTCCAAACAAGTTAAATAAGTCACTGGGGATCTAATTGACACAAAGGACATAAAATAGAAGGATGATTGTACATAGGACTTATATCAACCCTGCCTACACAGTCAAATTACAATCTAAAGGTCTACCTAAGTTCATGGGAATTTTTTTCCTATTTAGAGAGGATTAAAGGTATATGAAAGGTCTAAGGAAATAAATACCATTTTAATATGGTTCAAGATGATATAGGACCTCATTTAGACCCTCATACCCATGATGATAGAAGTGAAACAAACATAGAAACCCTATCTAGGTCATGTATAGCCTAACTCTCACACAGGTAGATATAAAGAGTAATCAGTGAGAGGGAATATTGGATAAATTGATAGATGTTGAGGAGGCCATGTATTATAAAAATATAAATGAAGTATTTACAAAGTATATTGGTTCAAATAGGGCTTTAAATATTACATACACAAGTTAATGTGAGTTACAGGCTTACTTACCTGATTGAGTGAAGGTCACTTGTCCAAAGTAAAGAGAATAAATTTGAGGAAATGAAATACATTAAAAATAGTTTCATAGTTTCATCAATATGTAATTTATATCCCCATACCTAATGACAAGGAATATAATAAAGACAAGACTTTATTCAGGCCTAACAAGCCTAATACCATGCACAGACCATAAAGTATAGTCATGAATAAGTGGTTTGTTAGAGGTAAATGTATGGATTAATGGTTTTTATAAGTTCATATATATGTTACATACCTTCAAGGATCATCAAAAATAGGGAAACATTAATAAAACTCCAATTTTATTCTTAAGACCTTTGAGTCCTCTCATGCAAGACTACACTTCAAATAAGAGTTTTTATTAATTTGTGAGGCCATAATCTTGTAAATGGATATAGGTTGTTTTAAAATATGTTATTTATGTCTCCACACTTCATTATTATGGAATCAATTTCTATTTTATATCGATTACCTACATAAATAAAGGTTAAGAGCTCAAACCCTTCTCCAATGGCCTACTTGTAACCCAACATCATATTTCACTCAAAATTTTCATGAGGTTTTACATGGGAGATAGTGGTGTTTTTAGGTGATTTAGGGGTCTCATAAATACAATATTTTGGTATTAATAGAGATAAAGAGGACATGTTATTTATGAATAATCCTTAAGAACCTAAGCCACTCTAAACCCTCCTAAAACCCTAGTAGTGTCCAGTCACGAGAAGTGGACTTATAAATCACATGTAATGACCTAGTTTTAATATATAACCTCATTTAAATTATTTATGACTCTAATTTTATTCTCCATGAGTAATTTTTATGTACTTTTAGTGATAAAAATTGTAATAAATACATTATTTTGCATTTTTTTTAGTGTTTTATAGGGGTTTTAAGTAATGGAGAACTTGAAAACCATCAAAGGACATCACATTATATGTATTTCATCCATTCAAGCCAAATTATCTACACAATATATCTTTAAGTGATCAAACAAAGCTCATTTTCCAAGGCAATCCTAAATAGACCTAAAATGAGAGTAAATTTCAAGGCCATTTCATGGTTTTCACACTTCCACAGGGTCTCAGGGCCTCAAATTTAAAATGGAGGTTAGTGATATGCCATATAAATTGAATAAAACTATTTTTTGTGGTTTCACATGTGTGAAAGAGATCTGGAGTAGATAAATGGGGTTCTAGTCAAGGAGGTCAAATTGAGGCCTAATTGAGGAGAGAGAAAGGCATAAAAAGGCACTTACACTCAAATTATAAACCTAAAAATTAAAATGGAGTTTTAAATACATATTATTTCCTTAAATATTCTCTTATTTTTTCATTAACATCCATAAACTTCCCTAAATAAGGAGGTTTATAAGTTTTTAGGGCTACAAGGAAAATAGGCCTAATGAAAATTTGAGGAGCAAAATAGAGTCTTGATAGTTATTTTAGGAATAAAAATTTATTTTTATAGGTATTATAATATATTTTAAGTCCATACACGGAGATAGAGTGAATTAGAGAAGATGAACTCAAGTTTTGAGCCACTTGGACCAAGCTAGGCATGAGAAATAAGGAGTTTCAAGACACCTAAACACATGAATGATGAAATGTTAGATGAGAGGAGTTTTAAAATGTAGATAAAGTGTCAAATGAGAATATATTAAATAATTCATTGTGAATTTATGATTTATAATTCCATTTTTCACTCTTCTTATGCAAGGAATGGTAGTTTTCAAGAAGATGATCAAGGTATCAAGCTAAATTCTAACTCTGATGCCACTTGGAGGATGGAGTATCTTCAATAGAGAAATACATGGCTTTGGAAATTTTTTTGGAATATTTAATAAATACTCCTTTTTTTAACTCTCACATGGACATTTTTCAATCCCCTTCTTCTACATCCCCCTCTCTTTTCCCAATTCTTTATATAAGCAACCACTGTTGGCCCTGTAAGATATCCAAATTTGGTATGGAGAAGCCCTACTAAAATGAATACTAATTTTACCTTTGAATAAAATATTTAAAAATAGTTATGATTTCTTAAATTATTTATCAAGTGTGTGAAGTATTTAATAGTGAATAATAAATTAAGGTCATCTTTCATTGTGTTCATCTCACTCTTTCATGCTTGATATAAGTAATCTGACTTCTAGAAGGTCATATGAAGTGTAAATAGTTGTTGTGTGTTTTTAAGTGTAAATAAGGATATTAATGTCTATGATCTAGCCTACTAATAATATACCTTTAGAATCACATTGAATTCAACCTTCATATTGAAACCCTTTTTTTAGGAGAACCTTGGGTGTTAGGATCAATTTTGTGAATTATCTTTCATAGTGCAAGTTCAGGTAGGTTTATGGGATACATATTGGTACATCACCTCTATTAGGTTAGTTTTAATATCCTTATATCCCTTTTATTTCAAGCAAATATATTAGTGGTTATTTATATATGTGGTATAAGGAAGATATCCCTTCAATCTAGAGACTCATCTCTCCCATAACTTGAGAGATGTTTCCATGTTGCATCAAATTGAAGGAGGATGGAGTAGACCTCCATAGGGAGAAATTTTCATTGATAAAAATTCCCCATATTTTTTAAGTCCATCATGGTTATAGTGGGACTAGTATTAAAAAGTGGAGCTATATAGGGGTTATTCTGATAATTGTTAAAGAGAAAAGAGGAGGCTTGATATGGCAAAGTAGAATAGGCTAGAAAGTAGTTTTTTTGGATGGGTGGAATTCAAATACATGTGGAAGTAATATGGGATGTTTTTGGACGTAATAGGTGTGGTCATTTTATATGATGGGGTATGTGTATTTTATGTGTAACATGATGCCACATGAGGTGGGACATATCCTATCTATGGGGTGAATTGTACATGGAAGGCACTTGGATTAGAGGTATAGAGAATAGTAGGTTGTTGTATACTACATAATTATATTATGGTTAGTGTATGTGTATACACTTTACCAAATTTTGAATAGGTTTTTTGATAATATAAATAGGTCTTTAAGGAATCATGATTAGGGACTCCATGAGTAAGGATATCTCCTAGGGGTTGGTGAGAGATATGGTTTTGTGGTGTTATGTACTCCTATGGTGGTGGGAGAATGTAATTTTGTTATTGTGATGTTGGTTAAGTCATTATTTAGATGGGATAAGAGGAGGGATGAGTTGGTGTGGGGGGACGTGGGCATATCCATTGACCTAGAACTTGTTTGTTGTTCTTGTTCTCTAGGTCATAGATACAACCCACTAGGGTGTTAATTATCTCATTTGTGTTGGTGTTAATATTATTCCCATAGGTCTCCCTGGTATGAGGGTTGGGTACATGAGGTAGGGTGACATCAAGGGGTTGGTTCAAGGCCACCCCTAGAGTAGTACCTATGGCTAATGGATGTGGGTTGTAGGTGTTTTATCTCCTATTGGGGAGGTGAGTATTAAATTTCATTTAATTTAATTCATCCTTTAAGTGGTAGATCCTTCCTAGGTAGTAATCATATTTGATGACATTTTTTACGTCTAGGATTTGGAAGCTAATAGATGGTCTAGTGGCCATACGATTAATGAATGTTACTCTACCTATGAGGGTCCTAGATTTTTACTCATGGTTATTGCTCAAAATTTTGGATAAGTCACATATCTCTTGAATAATAATCCTACTCCTTATCTGAGTGTTGCAAAGGGAGTAATCATAAGATTTGTATTCTATGTTAGTGTCTAAAGCTAGATTGTTCCAAATCATTAACAAAGGTTCAATAAAGCTAATCTAAATTATCCTATATCCTTCTAGGTAATAGACATGTCAATATCCTATTTAAACATATTCTGGGGGTATATGGATACCTAGAAAATAAATGGAAGGAGGGAAGATGGAGAAATGAAATGAGAAGAGGAAGAAAGGGGTATGTAAATGATGAAGTCCATCACAACAGGTTCATATTTTTGTATGTGCATTAATTAGAACATGATAAACTATGAACTCAACTCCCTAGGGTCTAGTTAAGGTAGCCAATATAATGTATGGGATAGCATTTTGGTTGATTATTTAGTGGAACAAGATATGGGATAAGTGGTGGCAATGGGTACTCATGATGGATCCAAAAGACCTCAGTAGCATCTTGATGCTCATTAAGAGTGTCAATCTATGTAAAAATAAATATCCAAGCTTCTTTGATCTCATATATCACAAGAAGGTGAAGTTCTTAGTAAATAATATGTTTGAGGAAAAGAGGGATATTAGTTTGGATGACTCATGGGAAATGGTCCACTCTATTGGGTTGACTCTAGTTGGTCAATGTCATACACTAAATGTGAATGATACAAGATGAGGATAGACCTGAGGAGAAAAATGAGGTGTGGATGAGAGACTAAGTGTGAATAGCATTATGTTGACATCTCCTATTTTGAGGGAAGACAATGATAGGTGGATCAGGGATGAGTTATTTTTCTTCTAGTGTGGATAAAGAATCTACGATGAGATGAGGGGAGTGGATCGAAAGACCTCACATGTAAACTTAGTGCTAATGTCATAATATGTGATAATGGTGGGAATATATCCAACTCTAGGTAATAGGCTAGGCTAGATAAGACTTGATGTCTCAAGGAGGGTCATCCAAATAAGGCTAGGTGAAATCCAAGGAAAAATATACAAGCTTGTTCAGACAATGGATTGTAAAGTGTGCTTATTATAATGTTAAAACAAGGATTGATATACAGTTATTATGAAGATGGAAAAGGCTTATTGGTATGTGTTTGTTTTCATGTATTGGGAAGGATTTTAATATGTCTTGTGTGTGTTAACAATTCTTTTGACATTGTTTTTGTTTGTTTGTTTTTTTGTACTTTTCTTGGTTTTGTGTAAGTAAATGCTTGTTTGCTAAAAATGAAGTGTTGAAATTAAAAAAATAAAAAATATGAAATTAAATGAAATCAAAACTCTTTTTTTATCTTTTTTCAATGTTTTTAATGTATTCAAAGAAAGAGAGAAGGAACTTATGTTAGTATGCAAGATGTTGATTTTTCGTAGCTCTACTCGTGTGCAAACTAGATGAGACGTTTTTGTTTATTTTGATTATTTTTGTATGAAATAAACTAAATGTATAAATGGAATCTATGCATTCAAGTAATGTGATAATATAATATGATTTAAAATATCATAAATGAAACACTTTATATGGATTTTCTTATTTACAAACAAACTAAACTAGTTTTTCAACCTTTTTAATTTCCTACAAATAAAACCTTTTTCTTTTTAATGATTTGTTGAGATGAAAATAAGAGATGTAAGTTCTAATTTTTATAATGTTAAAGAGTAAAATGATAATGATTTTAACCCTTTAGAAATAAATAATATCAACAATCTACTACCATTGTGTATACATGTATAGTTGTTTATGCTTCTATGTTTGACTAGGTAATTGTTTGGAGTGTAAAGACTCATTTAGATATTGAAAGAGAAAATTTGTATTAAATGCAAATAATCTAAGGACTTGTTAAAATATTTTTTTGGATAATTCACATAATGTATTGTAAATTGGGGAGGAAACTAATCTACTCATATGCAAGCATAAATCAAAACTAGTTATATTTTTTAGCAAAGACAAATGAAAATGGATATATCTCTTTCACTATCAAATTTGATTCTTTTTTTGAATATGGAATAACTCTTTAGTGGAGCAAGAACCCCTCACCCCTTCATCTTCATATCTAGTGACTTTTTATGAGGAAAAACTAGATAGGTAATCAAATTAAAGGAATACTTCTCTATGAGGGGTCTCATTTGCAGATTCATTGGCCACTAGCCAAAACTATGTGATATCAATGCCTAGATCTCAAAACATTAGCATCCTCTCCTCTTAGGTAAGCTTGAAATATACCCTTCTACTATAAGTTTTATTATTATTATTTTTCACAATCTTAAGGACAAGGCTAGGATTACAAACCATTTATGGACCCTGAATCACCACCCCTTGGTTCTCAAAAATTGGTCCCCTAACTTCAATCCTCTCACTAAAACTCTATGTGTAAAACCGACTTGGGTTTGCATGCCCTAGCTCCCTCTGCATTTCTAGACTAAATCCAACCTAAAGACCATAGGTAGAGCTTTGGGTAAATTTATGTAAATGTACCTAGGCACCGACTGCTTCTCCCTCACTACCTTTACTAGGATTCTGGTGAACATAGATACCTAAAAAAATATACTTGATAATACCACTTTGCAAGTTGGTGACCACTCCTAGTCCCAACCCCTGGACTATGAAGTTTTTCCATTTTGTTTTCATAGCTACTTTCAAATTGGTCACTTGATAAAAAAAAAATCTTCTTAGAAAAAGAAAGAGTATTTGGTGGAAAGATTTCACTCCCAAAAACCTTATAGTTTTAGCCGCAAACGAAGAATGGGCTTCTTCGAATGGTGAGGAATTTGGATTTTCTATAGGAGACACTACCACCCCTACTACAAATTAAGACCTAGAATCCCCCTCATTCTAAATATGAACTATTAAAATATCTAATATCTCCAAAGAAGGCTGAGCTTATTCATATTTCTTCTGCCACTCCAACTTTCTTGTAGGTGGAAACTTCTAATCTTGTTTTACCTAGGGCATAAATTTTCAATGGAAGATTAGTAGAATAAAAATCCTAGCCCTATATTTCAAATTTGAACTCATCTCCAACCCAATTTACTAAAAATAGGGAAGGGTGGATTGAATTTCATAAGAAGAAAAAGGCATAAAATCTTTATCTCAACCACCCTATATGTCTCTTTGCTTAGGGGGACCCTACATAGAAATTCATAAGGCTAGTGGTAATGGGGTTAGGCCACCTTAATATGTTTAGTTTAATCTTTTCAAAAGTTTCTTAGAATGTTTTTAGTTTTTTTAATCTTTGTTGATGGTGTTAGCCACCAATTTTATTGTCACTAGTAGAGGTATCCCATTAGAGCATTATTGGTTTATCTTTCACTCCATTTTACAAGGATATAAGACCTTTAAAACCTATTTATTTACCTATAAAATAAAAAACAACACACTATATTAAATATAATCTAATAAATAAAATAAATATTAGAAATCAAGAAAACTCCAAATTGATTTTGGCATAAATCAACTGAACTGCACATGGTGTGTTGATAGAAAAAATACTTGATATGCTAGCTCTTATGAACATGACTTAATTATATAAACTATCTAGCTGGAGGACACAAAAAATTTGGTACAAGATTAGAAAATAAAAAACACAATCCCAAAATGAAGAGTAACTAAACTGAGGCTAGCTAATATATTGGATTGTAAAGTTTGAGTTGCTTTCACTTAGAACACTTCTTCACTTGAAACTATATAGTTGAATTTTAAACAATAAAATATTAATCTTATATAAATTTTATCAAGGCTTTGGATAAAAAATCTTATCAATGTAAACTTGTAATGGTAATTTTCAACTCTGAAATCAGACCAAAATTGGCCTTCATGTAGGAAAAACTAGGAACTTGTATAGAGGAGTTCAACTAAGTGTGACATTGAGTTCAACTTGAGAATAATTTAAGAGGAATAAAAATAAAAGATTGATTTATTTGGGCCTTATTGGAGGTGAATACATTGTGATAAAAATAAGAAACATGTTTCTAGTTACGCAAAACACATAAAAAATGGAGTCACAGGAGCTAATTTTGGAAGGCATCTCAACTATGACAGAACTACCACTTTATGTAGGGGTAGTTACAAAAACACTACTTCATTTGACAAAAATACCACTTAAAATTATAGGACCATCACACATTTAATTCAAAACTACCATTTATCATCGTAACTTCTACTTAAGTTACATAACCACCATGATAGTTATGTAAACTAAGGGGCAATTGCATAACAAAAAAGGGAGTTCCATTACTTGGGGTGGTGGTTATATCATCCATGGTTAGTTATTGAAAAAAATTGAAAATAGATAATAAATTCAAAATCAAGGGGACCAAAAGGGGTCAAGGGAGAAATAAAAATGTATAGAGAAGGAGTAGATCTAGAAAATTCCCTATGGAGCATGAAATATGAGGTTATTGCATCATCATCAAATTTGTATCATAAGTGTCACACCATGTAATTTTTGGGTACATAAAGTTTCTAATTACTAAATTTGTATGTGGATAATATGATATAATTTTTCTCAAATAGGTCTTAATATACCTTACACTATTATAACAAGGTCAATGCGAGGAAGTCTACTAGTTACAATCAGATGGGTTTGGCTAAGTAGAATTGAATGGATAAAATGGATAGAATGGAATGGAATGACATTGAATGAAAATTAATTTTTCCCCAAGTGTCAAGGTACTTGTAAAAAATGAATTATTTACGCATGACATGAACAACTTGGTTTTCATCATGATACTTTCCCAAGGTTTCATAAGTATGATTTTCACTATTGGATAAATTATTTCTCTCTTTCTCCTTTTTATTTTTTTTATTTTTTAGCATCTCAACTCAATTAAATATTATGATATACATAATTAAAACCTTTTATTATATAATCAATACTTGTTTAAAATCGCTAATCTATCAAGAACCTACTGCTAATTTATACTACACTGATGTTCTTGTGATTGTAGTTGGCCATTGATTTTTCTTCCTCCAAACCTCTAGATAAGATGTCTTCTTAGCCTCTATAAAAAATAGTATTGCCAAGAAGTCTAACAAATGATATTTATTGGATAACTGATCTAATTTAGTAATGGAATATAGGTCTTGAATGAATAATGGGATCACAATGGCATATAAAATGTAGATTGGGAGACAAATGATGACTAAAAATTTTAGTCACATGCACTATTATTGATTATATATTCAACTTGATTTTGGCTGTGGCAGGGCTAATATTGACTTCAATATTGTCTTCGTCAAGAAATGAGGGACTAATTAGCTTAGTTATTGGCACTTATAAAAAAATTCACCAAAAATTTACTCTTTATTGTTATGATTTGGATTGTCTAATTGTGTCTTGCATAAGGTTTCATTAAGGGATGTTGATAATTCATTTTTATTTTCCCTTAGCACCTTAATCAAGTTTTCAAAAAAATATTATTTCTTGTTTGAGGTGCACCCTTAAAAAAGGTTTCACTAGAAGATGTCAAGTGTAAACTTTGAATGTCCCCTAACACCTCAAATAATGTTCACTACGATATTGTTCTTCTTTTTGAGTGTTGTATTGGTTCCCTAAAAATTTATACCACTAGCATGTCTACATAGAATAATTTCAATAATGTGTGATTTTGTCAATCCCAATCAGCATTTATGAGTAGTGGAATGTCAATATAATGGATAGGCTAGTTAATGTTAAAAACACTAGTAATATCAATGGAAGGGTAAAAGTTAGCATAGTCCTCATAGGGGATACTTGGATAACTTGTGTGGATGTCATAGGAAACTTCCTAAAAAATTGTTTAAAAATCATAAATTTTTTCAAGCTGATCTACCAAGAGCATGTAGCCAATGTCATAACATTTAATAAGGGATGACAATTCTAAAGTTGGTGTAGACTCAAGTGGATATGATAGAAGTGTATATCCAAAGTCTTAATATCCACTAATGTATTATAATTATGGAGCTAATTCATACTTAAGGAGACCAAAATTTGATGTTGGGACTGATGTTGATTCTGGTTCTAATGTTAAATCTAATATTGGTTATAGAATGGAACCCAATTTTGATATTGGTTTTAAAATAGAACATGATTATGATGTTGGTATTGATTCTAATGTTTATAATAATGTTGTTCCCAAAGGGGAACCTATTTATGATAAAAATGTGTGTAAAATAATGTTTAGTTTCTAGTTGAATTGCAATATCCACAAGTACCCTTTTTAATTTTTGCTTAGAAATGAAGGCTTTAGATCAAAGGAATTTTATAAAGTGGGGAACTTCAGGAAAGGAATGAAAGGTAGATTGTTTCTCAATAATGGGTTATTCGAATATGGGATCATCAAAGATGGATCCTATGTCAAATAAAGGTTATTCAACAAATAGAGGTGGACCATCAATGGTTCAAGTTTGGTTAATGATGGATGATTCAACAAAAAACATCAAGAATTGGTTAATTATCTTGATCTTTATTTATAAGTGGACATATATAATCATGCGTGGGAAGAGTATCATGACATATCCAAAATGAATAAATATTAAACTTCGACTCACTTTGTTATTCAATATATGATGTTCCTTTGAGGGGAAATGATTGGCTTTGCTATAGATCTAAGACTAAATAATCTTTTATAAAAGAAGACATGGAATTATCAAGTAATTATGACATGATTGGCAAAGATCTAACCATCGTGATGTACTTGAGAAGTGATGACATGGTTATGTTTGGGGTGGGTCTACAAGTTTCCTCTTCAACATAGTATTTCCTTTTTTTGAATAAAGGTATGCAATCATTCTATAAGAAAGTTAGGTAGGAGTTTGGCTCCCTCTTCTATGAGCCAAAAAATGGTGGCATTCTTGTATTGTTTAAATAGGGTGTCATCCAAATTGGTTTCAATTTCCATGGATCAAGATGAAAGAAAGTATTCCCCCAAGCAAGGATACATGCAAGGGGATTGATCTAGAATTTAATTTGACTAAAGAGGGTAGAATTGGCTTGGTAAAATTGGCCTAAAGATGGAAGAATTGGATTAGTAGAATTGACCTAAAGAAGGTGGTCTTGGTCTAGTAGAATTTGCCCAAAGAGGGTAGAATGACCTGATATGATTCAAATGAAATAAAGTATGGATGACATGACTTCATCATCCCCAACCAATAGGTGTGGGAGGTTGAATGGAAAGATAAGAAGTGGTTTGAATTGTCTTGCAATTGAATCAAAATAATTTGATTTGGTCAAAATAGATTTGTTTGGCATTGTTCCAATTGTTTGAATTTGAAGTTGGCTTTGGTTAAAGTTGACCTAATTTAGAATTAAAATTAGAACTTGGTTTGAGATGAACCTTATTTGGATTGGAATGGGGTTCAAGATGAACTATATTAGAATTATAATGTGAATCAAGATGAATCTGATTTGGATTCAATTGGCTTAGCACATGGTTTAAGATGAACTAGATTTGGCTTGGATTAGCTTGGTACGTGGTTCAAGGTGAACTTGATGTGACTTTAACTCAATTTGGTATAGAATTGGTTGGTACATGGTTCAAAATGAATCAAATTTGGCTTTGATTGGCTTGATATAGGAATGGGGTCAAAAGTGACCCAATGTGAATAACTGATTCCAAACTAGATTTGGATCCAAATCGACTTGATTTGAATGGTTGCCAATTATACCATATAATGGTACCATGAAAAAAACATAATGGTGTAATTGGTTAGCATAATGTTAATATGGGGTAATGATAACTTAAAAATTGGGTAGGGTAATGCCAAGGATAATTTTAGAGGGTATTTATAGCTAAAGGGCTATAATTAGGTTTTTTCTATTTTGAAAATGGTTAATTATATGAAAATATACATAGGTTAAATAGCCTTAATTTTATACAATTTTATAATTTGGGACATATATTTTCCTTATGGATTATACTCGAACCTTTTTTAGATAGATTTACCAAAGTTACTATACATGTATGGGTCTAATTTGATAGGAAATTATATGAGACATGTATAGGTTAATCTAGAATCACTAGGTAGGTGTGTGTGTGTGTGTGTGTGTGTGTGTGTGTGTGTGTGTGTGTAATAAGGACCACCTAAGACACAATAAGCTTAAGGCAATAATTATATTTTATTCTATGAAATTGTTTTGAATATTTTTGGTGCCACTTTCTCTTCCTTCTATATGGTTTTAATAACTAAAAAATTTAATAATAAATAATTTTCAAACCTAATGTTTATTTTATTTCTAGCATTGAATGTGATGCAGGTGGAATTAAATCTATGAGGATTGAGGTTTAGATATTGCCCTAGTTTTTAGTGAATTGACACTAGAATATTGAGGGTCCTAAGTCAAAATTTAATGTTGGTCTAACACAACACCCATAAGATTAATTTAAGTTTTTCAAATACATATGTGATGGTTTATCAATGTTTCTTGTCATTTATGCAAGCTATTGGTAGAAACAAAGCTCTATTAGTCAAAATATTTGGATAAGAGGTTGGAAACAAAGGTGTAAACAATTTTTAAGCTGGTGTCCTTGTGATTGCAACTACAAGGTATGGATTTGTGTTTCTTTTATTCTAAATAATGAGATAATTTGTTTGCATACACAACCATCTATTTTGAAATGAATAAATATAATGATAAATTACTTGAAAAATAATTCTTTATATATATTTGCTAATGGTTTTTAAATTTTTCTAATCATTGATGCAAGATATTGGTGTAAGCAAAGCTCTAGTAGTTGAAAAATTCAGACGAGAGGTTAGAAATGAAGGTGTAGATAATTTCTAAGTTGGTTTCCTTGTGATTTCAACTTCAAGGTATGGATTTATGTTTATTCTATTTTGAATACTAAGATTAATTATTTTCATGCACAGTCATTTGTCTTGAAATGAATAAATATAGTGATAAGTTCCTTGAAAACTATTTATTTAAATATATTTACTGATGGTTTCTTTATTTTTCTTGTCATTCTATGTAAACTATTAAGCAGAAACAAAGCTCTGGTAGTCAAAAGATGGGGATGAGGTGCAGATAATTTCTAAGTTGGTTTCCTTATGAATTCAACTACAAGGTATGGATTTGTGTTTCTTTTGTTCTGAATATTGAAAGTAGTTGTTTACATGCACAGTCATTTGTCTTGAAATGAATAAATATAATGATAAGTTCCTTGAAATGAATTTATTTAAATATATTTTCTCAAAACATTATGCATGTTGGTTTCCTTGGTAATTTCATGCATATATGCAAATATTTTTCATAAACTCAAAATATGTGAAATGGGTACTTTCAGGTTAGTCAAAAATATAGTTGAAATGATCATGAGGCTTTGTTGCATTTATTAATTTTATTTTTTATGCATTGTTTAAAATAAGTATCTTGCATGCCATTATTTCTCAGAAGAAATGAATTTCTTGTTTGTTTAAAAGAAGTATGTGGTAAAGACCAACCAAATCATATAATAAACTAAGTATAGCAAAAATTGTGATAAAAAAATTAGAGTATCGAGTATAAATAATAAACTATGGGACCATAAGGTAAGACAAATATGAATATCAAGGATGGAAAACAAATATCTTTAAAGAAATGCTTTTGAGGGAACTTACAATTATATTTATTCATTTCATGGTAGATGATTGTGCATACAAACAACTAATCTTAGTCTTATGTTTGATTAAGATAAGGTGTTTATAAAAGTTGTAAACTCTATTATAGAGATGCATATGTATCCAAGCATAATTAAGTTGATCGAATGCATATGTGATGATTTCTTAACTTTTTTATTTATTGAAATAAATAAATATAATCATAAAATCCTTGAAAAACATTTCTTTAAAGATATTTTTAAAAAACATTGTGCATGTTAGTTTTCTTGAAAATTTCATGTATATCTACAAATATTTTCCTTAAACTCAAAATCTATGAAATGGGTATATTTAGGTTAGTCATAAATATGGTTTAAATAATCACGAGGCTATGTTGTATTTATTCATTTTGTTATTTTTGCATTGTTTAAAAGAAGTATCTTTCATGCCATTATTTCTTAGATGAAATTATTTTCTTATTTGTTTAAAAGAAGTATGTGGTAAATACCAACCAAATAATATAATAAACTGAGTATAGAAAAAATTGTGACAAAAAATCAGAGTATAGAGTATAAATAATAATTAGACTATGGGGTCATAAGGCAAGACAACTATAGAGTATCAATAATAAATTGGCTTATAATTAATAAATCAACTATGGGTTCATAAGTCAAGACAACTATGAAAAGAGAGGATGACATAACTAAAAAAAATTCAATACACATGGTAAGATCATTTGCAATACTTAGCATAAATTGAGTACAAACCTATGGAAGTCTCTCAAAATATTAATCTAAGATTGAACATTGAATCATGATATTTGACATTGAATTACAAGTATATTAGTTTGTTGTTTTAGTTGCTCTTAGTTATAATAGTGATTATATTTTCCTTTTCATTGTTTTATTTTCATTGATAAAACACTTTTATAGAATTAGAAATATTTCCTTCAAGAGATTGTCCCTTCTATAGGCTTTACTTTATTAGATATGATAGATTATATTATTTGAAATATGATTCACATATACATATATTTGATAATTAAAATATTTAATTAGTTCATCATTCATTATTATTCTTATAATTTATAAAAACCCATATGCACATCTTAGAAACATTGGTTGCTTCTTAGAATCACTATTATTCTATAACCATAAAAATAAAGATCCAAGGTACATCAAAATAGTCACTAAGAAATTGTACCATGTCCTTATAAATTTATGTTGGCTCACATTTCCATGTTTTGAATTTTCAAGTGAGTTGTGGTTTGGTTCAAGTTTTAATTTATAAATTTATATATTATGTAGATTTAGATCCTATCAATGATATCATTTTCAAATGGATTTTTGTAGTTCATTTTTCAAATTCTTTTGATCAAATGTGTTGGTATCATTGTTTTTTTTAGGTGCCAACTTTTAAACAACAAATAAAAAAGTTAATTCAAGAAGTGGAATAATGATTTCATTCTTGAAGGGAGTGATTTGTATTGGTGATTCATAAAGTTGGAATTGAAAGTTTTTTTATTTGTAAAATGTCTACTCCTAGTTCGAGTGCTCAAAAATTAGCAGGGGTTTCATCAAAGGGAAATATCTTTTTGTCATATTTTGATACACATCAACAAGAATAACCATTAAAAATAAGTAATGGTTTAGAAAATAAAATAGAATCAAACATTCCTTCTCATGATCAAGATCATGTTCAATAGGGTTATGATCACTTTCAATTAGTGGATGCAAGTAACAATGCTAATGACCATGACACAGATAATATAAGACAATCTGGTTTTGAAAGTGTTAATAATTCAACCTCACAAGTAGTTCATGAAACTCATCACAACTCTAGAGAAAATTCATGCAAATGATAAATTTCAAGGAGTTTTAAAGCTAAATGGGTTTCTAAATATCTTTTCATTGAACTTGTTTTAATCAAAGACACTAATGAGCCACCAAAAGAGTGTAGATTCAAGATATGTAGTCAAAAATTGGAGATGGATAAATGCTTGCAGCTAAAACTAGATACCATAGAGAATCATATGGGTAAAATGTACAAAAAGAAAATTATAAAAAGAGAGGATAAATCTATGATATGATAGAGAATAAAATAAGAGTCTTTTCATGTTAGGTATGCAAGTGAATATGATAAATATCTAACAAAATAATAAAATATTCTTGCATGTGGAAGAAACATTGTAGCTTTATTTGGAAAAATGATCTGAATCAGCGAAATGTCAAATATATTAGAACTTTGTGTTGTGTTTTTACACTTTAAACAAAGGTCAACCAATGACTGATTATGTAAGATATCAGGACATGTTATAATTTCTTGACGTCCCAAATTTTCCAAATACTCAATGGTCAATTACTAGTGGTTGGAAATGGGTTGATTGTCTTGCTAAAGCACAAAATGAGGATATTTAAGAGAATATAATTCTTTTAAAATAAATAACATTATCATTCAATGAATTTAAATCCATTGATAATTATTTGGTGTGTATGCATGTTTACACTATTGTAAATTATAGCCTCATTTTCTTTCCATTCATAAAATGAAAGAAAATTCAACTTCTCAAAACCTTTTAGAACTAGTCAAGAATAATTTAAAATATGTTAGTGGCATGGATAATTTATTAATTTTATTGTTTGTGTATAGGTAAATGGAGAATTGGTTATGTAGGGTCAAATAAGTTATCTTTTTTTAAGGCTACAAACTTATTTTCCACTATATATGATTGGTATTAATTGCATGGCACATAAAATAAATTTGGAATTCAAAATTATGAGAAAGTTTACATTAGTATCAAAATTTGAAGATCATATTCATGAAATCTATTCATACTTTTTTATATGTCCAAAAATATTTTTACAATTTCAATTTTTTTTTGAATGTTTAACACAAGGAAAGAAGCTACTTAAGTATGTTGATACTTGATGGATTACCCTTTGTGGAGAAGCACATAGAGTATAGGCAAAATATCAGTCATTGATGAGAATAATGGAGGATCATTGCCACATAATAGATAAAGCTCCAGATATTTTATTTTGGTTAAGTGATATAGATACATTATTGACTTTATATAGCCTTTTACCCATGTTGGATGAAATGGATTTAATGTTATATAAAGCTCAAGAAATAACCATGTACATTTATGAATATTATAAGTTGAGAAAATTAATATGCCTTGCCTTTGATAATTTTTATTTAACATAACATTCATTTACAAGGGAAAAGTTCATAAATTGGAACTTAATGATAATTATTGAACATAGTGGTAACTATTTATAATTTAATGAAGTAGGATATTTATGTGCAGAAGTATGATAATATAAAATATCCCTACACACTTTTAACATAGTTGGTCAATCTAATAGACTCAAAGATGTTCTTGTTACAAGAAAATAATTTCTTGAGGTTGTATCCTCTATAAGGTCCACCTTAAAGGAAATCAAAAAATGTTTCTCTTCAAATATTAGAGATCATTTTCCTCAAGATGAACTAATAGAATCCATGGCTATGGTGTACCCTCAATATTGAAAAAATGCTATCTCATCATATTTTTAGAATAAATTCAAAACCCTAGCCCAACACTTTTGCAAGAGTGTAGAATTGAATGGTGAACAAATTGAAGGCATTTTAGATTTGTCAACTAACAACAAAGTTGGAACAAGTTAAAGTTTTGGACAATGCTTTCCAAGATAGCTTGATTACTAGACTATGGACTACTTTAAATTTGAGTGAAATATTATGTGATGGTACCTTAGAATATTTAAATATTAATAATTTATGCCAAATGATGATTTTGAGCTCAATGGAAGACGAGAGAATTTTTAGTGTATTGTCATTTGTAAATTTAATGTTAAGAAATAAGATTGATAAGAATTTGGAGACTTGCTTGAGGCTCTATATAACTGTTGGCCAATTTTGGCCTACATACAAATATTCTACCTGAATGAATGAGCTTAATAGATTTCTGGATGGAATGAGTGGTCCAAAGATCATATGAAGCTCACAAAGCTTTTGAAACACTTTAATTAATCTTAAAGTGTGTTTTATCAAATTTTGAGAAACCTAGCTTTTAGAGTGATCATATCAAGTTTACACAAGCCTCAAAAGTTTATCTAAGCCTTGGAAATCTAAATAATAGTTCAAAAACAAGCCTAAAAGAACTAGACCATCACAACACATAATGTAGGAATAAACAAATTAGTTTGATTTTACATTTCATAAATATGCTTAGAAGGTCAACCAAAGTCAAAATAGTAAATGGACATGACGTTTTTCATACCAATATCATCTTCTACAAATTGTGTGTCTTGATGAGTTATCTATCTCAATATATAATCATTTAAAGTTGTACAAGTAGAGTGGGGATGTGAACATGGACATTAGTTTAAGTTATGGTAAATAACCATTTGAATTCAAATGTTCTTGAGGATAAACACAAGGTTAAAAAGTGTCAAGATCTTGGGTACCTAAATGAAGATCCAATGGTGTGTGGTGACTAATGAAGATAGTGGGTCCAAGTTAATTGACATTATGCTATCCATTATACTAAATCAGATCAATGGCAAGTGAAAGGTCAACAAGTCAACAGATCCCAAGAGAAAATAAGAAGCTGCCAAGTGTCAAGACCATGGTAAATTCTAGATAAATCAATAGAGTGTGTTCAATCCATGCAAAATTAGATTGATAGTACACATAAGGTCAAAGAATTGATATTCTTAAGGATGAATGCAAGGCCACCATATGACAAAAGTGTAGGAACTAGCCAGGACTAACTATGGGGCCCATGGAATGAATGAGGGGATAACAGATGGAATGATTATGGGAGCCTAGATCAAGATCAATGGTTGATACTAAAATTTGAAGATAGGAGATTTCAAGCATAAGTTAAATATAGTTTAGGTCAAACCAAGAGAAAATGCTTCAAAGAGCTATGTCACCATTAGAGCTTGATCAAATGTCATAAGTAGATGCAGCCATACAGTCAAGGTTGTCAATAATGAAGTTTTATTTCCATTGAATTTCATAGGTATGATGAGGTTTTTTTGAACCTAATATATTCCAAGAATGAGGCTATGCAATATATGAATATTCATCAATATAATAACTATATGAAAACCAATAAATTGGATTGGTTTTCAATCTATATTAAAGATCTATATTTAGGTTGGGGTAGATGCAAATATAAATGAGATATGGTGGAGTGTTTCATCCTTTAACCTAGTAATAGCTTTGACAAACTGATGTAGAAAAAAAAGGTCAACCTTCTGAAGGCCATAACTTTTGACTCATAACTCCGTTTGATCTCTTCCACATGCCAAAATGATCATATAAAAAATTTCAATTATACCTTAAGTAATTCTATCTGCTTAGATTTGATTCTGATATTTTTTGAAGGCCATATGTGATCATTTGAGGGTCTAAAATTATGATTTAATGATTTTTTCAAGTTTTTTCTAGTTTTATAAATTATATATTTTTAGAACCGAACATCAACTTCAGTTGAATTTCATCCCATAGTCTAATTATAGTGTTTAGGATATTTTGGGAGATTTTTTTGATATTTTGAGAGTTTTTAAAAATAGGCTTTTTTTTAGATTTTAGTTTTTCTTGAATTTTGCATGTCAACTCTAAATTCTTAGTTGAGACTTATTTAATCATGGTTTCGATTTATATTTATTTCAAATAGTTAATATGAATCAATTTTGAGTATTGTTTCAATATCTTGGCCTATTGGTAATTTTCTTGTTCTTGTTAGTTTTTAGGTTCATTACAAACATGTACCTATGACTACCCAAAGTAGACATAGTTTCATGGCTTTATCAAATCTAAAGATATGCATATTTTGTCTTCACAAGTAAGTCAATTGAAAGATGGCATCAAGTCCCAAGGTGAAGAATTGGTAGTTGGATAAAGTAATTGGAGCATTGATTAAATTTTTAGGGACTCTAAGGTTTTCCTTCATAGTAAGATCATGACTCATTATCTTTGACAAGCTCTTGTCCTCTAGCATGTTGCTCGACCAATGAAAATATTTGGAGGTTATTGGGAAAAATGAAAGTTAACTTGTTAATAAAGAACTAGTGTTGATTTGATAAAGAGATGAATGAGCATTCATAAAAAGGTGGTAGATTGTTTAATGATCTCTAGTGGCATGCTCCCTCTTTCTTTAAACCTTCTTTATTTCTTCCATTTTATTTTCTTATAGTAGGTCTCTCTCTAATTTGGATATTCTCATAAGGACTCTTTGATTTTAAAGAGCAAGAAACTCTTATTTGATAAGGCTATACCCTATCAAAATTTATAAGAACTACCTCTTGATGTAATAAAAGACTTTCTTTGCCTATTTCTTGCCTTGGATCAATGTTTAGTAAGCTTGTACATGATGGTCTTATAAAAGAGATTCTTTCATATCCATTATCCCTCTTGCTTACCTCTTTTAAGGTGTTCTCAAGTTAGTTGCAAGTCTGAATTAGTGTTCTTTCTACCATTGATGCAAGTTCAGTGTAAGTCTTAAAACTCCTCTTTGTTTTCATTCATTGCTTCATAAACCTAGTTTATGAAATACGTATGTAGTTAGCTAGATTATGAGATTGTGTGAGATAGTATCATATTATGATGATCTAGTGTGGGTTCAATCATATGAGAGCCTCATTTTATTTTGGTGCATCACCTTGTTAGCTTTCTTTGGATCCCTATTACCCCCTTTATAACCCTTTTCCAAGTAGAATCATTAGTTTAGGTGATCCATCAAGAGGAAGCCAACCTTATTCAAAGGTTCAACTCTATTTTAGGATATCCACAACCTAGGGTTGTTCCCATATTATGAATAAAAGTTTAGGATCCTAAAAAACTATTCTATGAGACTAGAATCTCATGCCACAACATTTGTTGCCATGCCCGGTGGGACTACATATAATATTTTGGTGAAAAGTTTTGGAATTCTCTTCTTCTAATAGACTTTGGAGGCATGTGTATGAACATCACTGGAGACTTCAACTATCCATGAACTAGTTTAAGTAGTCCAAGTGCCTAATCATTAATATCTAGAAACTCTAAAAAAAGATTCAATATTTTGGTAGTAGAGTAATGACTACATTTCATGCTAAATGTGACTACAAGATCAACTTCTAGAGGTATTACCTTTGAATTTGTATAATTACCTTTAAACTTAGTAAAAAGATTAAGATATTTTAATACACATAAATATAAGGGAATTTTTTTTCATAAATCACTTTCAAGGCCTACCCCTTCAATAATATCTTTGTTAAACCCTTTCATTGCCATGATAGCCCCTAGATCTTTCCCCTTTGTGCCCTTCAATGGTCAAAGTCATCTACACCTCCCTCAATATGATCCTATTCTAGTAGTAGCTCTCAAAAGTGTCCCTTATTTTATTGGAGACCAATCTACAATCCCTTCATAACACCTCATGGATATAACTAATTTTTTCAACATTAATAATGTCAATGAGGAAAATGTAGCAATTAGGTTATTAGCCATCTCTTTCAAAGGTAAAGCTATAAATTGGTATAGAAGCCTTACTGATAACTCTATTACATCATAGGACCAATTAGGAGATATGTTGTGTAAAATATTTGAAGATAAAAGTGACCATTTATCACTTGTAGAGAAGTTAACCATAAATAAAAGAGCTCCTCATAAATTTGTGCAAGACTTCAACACAAGGTTTCAAAATACTTGGGATAGGATCCCAGTCTTTGTTAGGTCTATTTCTAATTTTTCCTTACTATATTAGTTGAAGGCCCTAAACATTGGCATTGTATTAATGCTCTATTCTATGGGAGGGAATACATTTCCAAATGCATATGAGGTGGCAATCAGGGCAAAAACTTGTCTAGCCCAACCTGGCAAGCTAACACCTAGACTACCAATGCCTTTGTTTCCTAAAATCCAATCACCCACTATTTCCATTCCTCCCCTTTATATAATTCCTCTTATGCTAAAAATTATTTCCATACCTTCATCTAAGCAAGAGAAGGCTTTCACGAGCTAATCTAGTGATTCCCAAGAACATAATAACTTTTAAGAGCTTAAAAGCATGTTCTGATCATTGGGAAATGAATTGGTGAATGTGAAGAGATAAAAAAAACAATTCAATAGGATTTATCAATACTCATATCAGCCTCAAAAACAATATTATAAAACAAATAGGCCACCCTATAAAGTAAATTTCTAAGGCCAAGTCTAGGGACAAGGGCAACCTAACTATAATAGACAGAGCAACTATAATCTAAATCAAGAACCTCTAATACTTTGGTCCTAGTTAAAAATGATATTTATCAATAAGATGAGGGTACCATGACCTATAATTATTATTTTAGTCAATCCATTATCCTAAATACTAACTACAACCAAGCTATCAATGATCAATGACAATAGGTTGCTAACTATGGGTACAATCAAGCTCTTATGCCTTAAAACACAAAGGTACCCATGATGAAAAAACTAGAAGATCCTTAATAAAATTAAGGTCCTAATCAAGGACCAATAAAATTGGGTTATATAATGGTTAACTATGGTCAAGAAGAGTGTTATACACTCAATCAGTAGGCTAGCTCTAGCCATGCATATATCCTAGTATTAACAAATACAATGTTCAAAAGAAGAAATATGGATAGTAATCAGGTAGTAGCCAAGGAGCCTCATACTAATAATCAAATATCATCAAATAAAAATGAAACTATTATAATTACAAAGGTTCTAATTGCTCCAAATAATCAGAATCAAGGGGATCCCTTTATTCTCTGAAACTCACAATTTTACAATATAGTTGTGGCTCCCAAAGCAAAACCAAAGGTTGGTGGTTCACCCATCAATATTTTGAAAAAAAATGAAAAAATATAATATGAGTGTTCCAATGTGGGACATGATCTATATTCTTTGATAGATAGATATCCTTCAAGAAGGATTATCAAAGATCAAGGTTCTTGAGAAATAACCAAATAAAGAAAATGTGGTTCTTATCAATGCAACTAAGGGATCTAATGAAGGGTAATCATGTAAGATGGTCAAACCTCCTCCCTTATACATTTTCATAATCATTTGTGACTCTTTGGTACATAATTATTTTTTGGATAGTGGGGCTAGTACCTTAGTAATGCCAAAATCCATAGCAGACCAACTTGGTCTAAAATATGAGCCCAAATATAAAGGAGTGTTGTAGCTAGATGGATCTTCCACCAAGCCATATGGTATCATCAGAGATCTCAACTTGACCCTACATTATTATCTTAGTGTCTCAATGATTCAATATGTATTGATAATTGGTGTGCCTCCTCATTTTGTACTATGCTTATCCAGATGATTCATAGCAAATATTAGAGGTTATCTAGCAATAGACTGGTCATATATGGCATTTAAAAAAAGATATGAGACCAAAGTGTCCATCAAGGTTGAGCCTATTGAATAATTACACATTAAACCCTATGGGCTGGATAGCATAAACCTCAATTTCACTATCCTTGATGAGGATGAATTAATAGCTAGTCAAGAAATAAACACTAATTCTGAGGAGATACCAGATATGTTCTTGGATAAATTATGGAATGAAAATTAGTTGGTTGATCCATTAGAAGGTGTTGAATAAATGGACATGGGTGTCTACTACTTACATGAATAAATTTTTTCCATGTCATCCCTCATTATATACCAAAAATACTCTAGTGACTTATGAAAAAAATTCTTTGATGGTCTAAGGAGAAAACATGGAATAGTTGTAGGGGCAATGCTAGTATACCCTTCTAATGACAGATATTTCTCTTCTTACAAGTTATAATTTAGTTGATCTTATAATGAAACATAATATGAGTGCCTTATTTTTGGCCTTCAATAGGATATTAAGAAAGGGATCATATAATTACAAGTGTATGGATATAGTGAATTGATAGTGTACCAGGTCAAAGGCCAAAATATCACCAATAATCCTTGATGAAGTATTAAAAACATATGGTGTGGGACCTAATTGAGTATTTTGAGGCCTTTAACATCCAAGCAATGCCAAGGAACTAGAATCATCATGTTGATATATTATTAATTATAGGAGCTTAATTTGACATCCTAAAAGAGTTGAAAAATACCAAAGTACGACCACATGTCAAAGTGGTATTTAGCCCATCAATGCCAAACAATAAAATCATTGGTAGGTCTTTGAAAATGACAAACAAATTGCTTGTTTCTTGAAGTAAGAAGTAGAATTGTCTTTAATGAACCAAGTTTCAACATTAATATGAAGGGAAAATAATTAAATTAAGATCCAACAAGATTCCCAAAGGTCTAGTCACCTTTGAAGGTCTTTTTCATGAAGGAGACCATATGAGGAGGGATAAAGAAATGTTGTTAACCAATGAGGAGAACTATGAAAGAGTTTGTATCCTCAAATCTAAACTCCTTAAGCTTGGAAAGGTAAGCACCAAGGCTAAAAGACATCATTTCATTGAGCTTTATAGATAATATGCAGACATATTTTCTTGGGAATACAATGACATAAAGGGTTTTAATCCCAAGTTAGCCCAACATATTATAGAACCAAAGGCTAATGCCAATCCTATCATGTAGAAGCAAAGGCCTATAAACCCCAAAATAGAAGAGCTAATGAGGAAAGAATTGACTAAACTAATTGAATCTAATATCATCTTCCCCATCAAGCATTCTTCATGGGTAGCCAACTTGGTACCTGTCAAGAAGAAAAATGGAGAGATCAGATTGTGTACTGACTTTAGGGATATAAATAAGGTTTCTTTGAAGGATCATTACCCATTAACATTGATGGAGCAACTCCTCCATATAGTTACAAGCTCATAATGTTTTTCCCTTCTGGATGGATATTTAGGTTACAACTAAGTATTGGTGAGAGATGAAGATCAATATAAGACTACCTTCACCACTAAGTAGGGCACATATGCTTACCAGAAGATGCCTTTTGGATTGTTAAATATAGAGACAAATTTAAAAAAATCCATGGACATGGCTTTCTAAGGGTTGTTAAATTAGATGGTACTGGTCTACTTAGAAGACATCACAATTTTCTCCAAGAAAGCTAGTGAAAATTTAGATCACCTAAAGTTAATCTTCCAAAGATGCAGAGAGTATGAGATCTCTTTAAATCCCAAGAAATGTGTGATTATTTTTCATGAAGGCTATCTATTGAGTCATATTATCTCAAAGGAGGGATTATCCATTGACCCTAATAGAATAAGTGTTATCTATGCACTATATGTACCCAAGCACATGAAAGGAATCTAGAGCTTCCTTGGAAAAATAAACTTTACAAGAAGGTTTATACTTGGTTTTGCAAACCTATTCAAACCCATCACTATCATGATAAAAAAGAGCCAAGTGTTTACTTGGTCAAGTGAATGTAAATCATCTTTTGAGGCCATCAAAGAGGCCATTTCCTAATATCCTCACTTATAAATCTTGAATTCTCAAAGGATTTTATATTGTACACCTTTGCCAATTTTGACAATATATATCATCTATGCTGATGCAAAACAATGGTAAAAGACTTGAGCAACCAATTGACTTTTATAGTCAAGGGCTAGAGGGATATGAGGTAAGGTATACTTTAATATAAAATCAAGTCTTTTATTTTTGAGGATTTTTAAAAAAGTTTAGACCAATGCTCTCTAACAGTAAGGTTCATATTATGGTGTCTCATCCTAGAGTGAGGGACTTTATCCTCAACAAGGATTTGAATGAGAAGAGAGCTAGTTGGATTACCAAAGTCATAGAGTATGATGTGGATATTAACATCACTGATATGGTAATATTTAAAGTATTTTGTGAGCATATGGTATATGATCTTCAAGAAGGAAAAAACGTTGTTTTGGTTATATAAGACAACTCATAGGGAAATACACCTCCACCCCACACTAGATAGCTCTAGGACATGACACATTTCTTGTTAACAAGTTAGTGCCCTCTAAGTATGGATAGAAAAAAAAAAGGTGATTTATACTTTAGTCCATACCTTATACATTAGTCAATGGGGTTATTTTATAAAATACCTCAATGGGGTACTTCTTAGGTGCATAAATGATAATCAAGTGACAAAGCTATTGGTAAAATTTCATAATGGAGTTGCAAGAGGTTATTTTTCTTTAAGAACTACAATATCAAAGGCAATGAGAGATAGATGTTATTGGCCCAAACTTTTCAAAGATGTCTATGTATGGGTCAAAAAATATCAGAAGTGTGCCCTATTTGTAGGAAAGTAGAGATTATAAACCCTCCCTCTCAACTCAATTTAGGTGGATTAACCCTTCATGTAATGGGGTTTTAAATTCATAAGATTGATCAATCCACCTTTTAGTAGAGGACATAAATGGGTGCACATTGCTGCTAACTACTTCACTAGGTAGGTAGAAGCAATTTCTTTGAAAGAAGCTAATGAAACAACATTATTGGACATTTATAACAACATAGTGACCAGGTTTGGTGTCCTAGCTACAATAATTTTAGATAATGCATTAGCATTTGTTAGGTCATTAGGACAAGTGAATGAGTAATTAATCTAGGAATATACCTTAACACATCCTCCAATTACTACCCCCAAGGCAATAAACTAGAAAAATATACAAATAATAACTTGATAAGGATTATCAAGAGAACCATGGAGGAGAATTAGAGGGTTTGGCATACAAATCTAAGGAAAACCTTATGGGATGATAGAGTGACCCCCAAAGTTTCTATTGGCAATTCTCCATATGTTCTAGTGTATGAGAGGGAAGCCAAATTTCTCAATTCTCTTGAACTACCTACCTTGGAGTTAGCACATCAACTTGAGTTAATGGAGAGTGAACCCATGAGTGTGAGGATGGCAGAGATCATGGAGTTCTAAGAAACTAGGGACCTTGCCATGAAGACATTAGAGTCACATCAAGATCAAGTCAAAAAAGCCTTTGATAAGAGAGCCATAGCAAGGGACTTCAAAGAAGGGGACCTAGTCCTCAAATGGGACTCAAATAAGGCAAAACTAAGAAACCATATAGATTCTAATAGCTTATGGAGTGGCCCTTATTTGATCCATGGATGTAAACTACATAATACTTTTTAGCTTGCCTAGCTAGATGGATAGGTATTACCCATCCCATTCAATGGCATTCATTTAAATCTTTGTTATTAA
Source organism: Torreya grandis (assembly GCA_037957365.1). Classification (NCBI taxonomy): domain Eukaryota; kingdom Viridiplantae; phylum Streptophyta; class Pinopsida; order Cupressales; family Taxaceae; genus Torreya; species Torreya grandis. Next base: position 3,785,529 of record JARHVA010000078.1, read on the forward strand.
AGGAGTTTACAACCATTGTATTATGTTATATATATTAAAGTATATTTCTAGTCTTTACTCGAAGTGCCTTGTGCACATTTTTTTTAGTTGTGTGTTTCCCTTTCAATAAGTGCCCTAGGTATAGTTGTTGTTTTATTTATTTTTGCCCCTTTTGATTCAAGAAGAGTTCTAGAAAAGGGACAAAATTAGGTCAATTCCATTAAATATGAAAGAAAAGAATTGAGACTCCATGTACCCAATGTATCAGTAAAGGTAACTAGATTATTTCATATCAAGCATGCAACCCTAGATGTCACCAAAAATGTTGACCAATTTTGACCTACATACAAAGCTTATGCCTGAATGGATGAGATGAATAGAGTTCTATATGGAATGAGAGGTCCAAAGATCATATGAAGCTCACAAAGCTTTTGAAACACTTTAAGTAAACTTAAAATGTGGTTTGTAAATTTTGAGAAAGCAAGTTTCCAAGGTGATCATAATAGGTTTGCACAAGCCTTAAAAGTTCATCCAAGCCTTGGAAATCCTGAAAAAAGTTCAAAAACAAGCCTAAGAGAACTAAACTATCATAGAACATCATGAGTAGAAAATAGATTAGTTTGATTTCACATTTCATAAATATTATTAGAAGGTCAACCAAAGTTAAAGTAGTGTATAAACATGATGTTTTTCATACTAGGATCATCTTCTAGAAATTTTGTGTCTTCATGAGTTGTCTATCTCAAGATATAAGCATTCAAATTTGAACAAGAAGAGTGGGGACATGTGCATGAATGTCAAGTTTAAGTTGTGGTAAATACCTATTTAAATTCAAAATTTCTTAAGGATAAGTATGGGGTTGATAAGTTTCAATATACTAGGTACCTAAATAGATATCTAATGGTTAACAATGACTGAAAAAAATAGTGGATCCAATCTAATCAACAGTGCATGATTCATCATACCAAAGTAGATCAACAATGAGTAAAAGGTTAACAAGTCAGTAGATCCCAAGAGAAAATGAGAAGCTTCTAAGTGTCAAGACTACAACAAATTCCAAATAAATTAATGGAGTATGTGTACGCTATGCAAAATCATATCAATAGTGCACATAATGTCAAAGAGTCAATATTCCTAAGGATGAATATGAGGCCACCACATGGAAAAAACATATAAACTAGTCATGATTGACTCTAGGGCCCACAAAATGAATGAGGAGATGATAGATGGCATGATTTTAGGAGCCTAGATCAAGATCAATGGCTGACACTAAAAGTCAAAGATAGGATATTTTAAGTAGAATTCAAATATAGTTCAAGTCAAACCAGGAGATATGTCACCATTAGATCTTGATCAAATTTCACAACTAAATGCATCCATATAGTCAAGGTTATTAATAATAAAGTTTTATTGCCATTAAAGTTTAGAGGAATGATGAGGTTTATTTGAACCTAATACATTCTAGGAACGATGTTATGTAATCTATGGATCTTCATCGATATAATGACTATATGAAAACTAATAAATTGGATTAGTTTTCAATCTATATTAGGTTGGGGTGTATGTAGATATAAATGAGATATGGTGGAGTGTCTCATCCTAAGACACAGTCTTATCTTTGATAAATAGGTACCTATGGCCACCCAAAGCAGACATATTCATGGCTTTATCAGATCTATAGATATGAAGATTTTGTCTTCACAAGAAAGTTAAGTGAAAGATGACATCAAGTCCTAAGGTGGATATCTAGTAGTTGGAGCATTGATTAAATTTTTAGGGACTCTAGGGTTTTCCTTTATAGCAATATCATGACTCATTATCTTTGACAAAATATTATCCTATAGCATATTGCTAAACTAATGAAAATATTAGAGGCTACTGGGACAAATGAAAGTTAACTTGTCAATAGAGAACTGGTGTTGATTTGATAAAGAGATGAAAGAACATTCATAAAAAGGTGGCAACTCATTTAATGATCTCAAATGACATGCTCCCTCTTTATTCACCCCTTCTCTATTACTTCTTATTGTCTCCAAATATTACACCCTAGAAGAGAGTGTTCAGTCCTCTCCCAGATTTGGGCAAAGTTGGAATATTTCTAGGCCTATGGGTATGCCTATGGAGGAAATGGACCTATATATTAGAAGGAATAGCTCCTTGTATATTTCTCTACAAGACAATCTCTGCTAAACTAGCTTGTTTAAAGGGAAAAGAGTTAGAAATTTATAGAAAAAGAAATCCTATTTTAAGAGTGGTTATACACCAAAACTATTTTCCACGTGCATGTCAGATTCTAGTGTACAATACAACAAAATCATAAGCCATTCCCAAAATCTAAAGATTCTAACAATAATATTTCAACACAAAGGTGAGATGTGTAAAAATTGACACAAGGTAAATGATCTGAAAGGCAAACTTTGCACATTCAAGAAAGTAATACACATGCATAAATTCAATACACCTAGGTACACACTATGTGACCAGTTAGACAAAGTACTCTTGTTCAGGTATGAAGGATAAAAGGGTAAAAAGATGGAAAATCATCACATGATACCACTATACATCTCATTCACACTCAGATAATTTCCAAAAAACATGAATATAAAGGATTGTACTAGTGCTCAAAGGTAATATATAACATCAATCTAATAGGGCTTCAATGTACTCTATGTGGTTGTCTTTTAGACTAGCCAAGGGGTTGTATATATAGCCAAAAGGAAGAGAGAGAGAGAGAGAGAGAGAGAGAGAGAGAGAGAGAGAGAGAGAGAGAGAGAGAGAGAGAGAGAGAGAGAGAGAGAGAGAGAGAGAGAGAGAGAGAGAGAGAGAGAGAGAGAGGAAATTTTGATGCCAAGGAGAGGAATCAATTTTTTTCCTATCAGCATCTTTAACTATAAATATTTTCACCAAGGATGCTTGCTTGGGTCATTTAATTGATCCTTGTCACTAGAGTGGTTACACATTTGGCTTGTTCTTTCCAAGGTGCTTATCTAATGTTTCCACCAACAAAACAAAGATATTCCTAGGTTGAGTCATGGTATCAAAATATTCATCCATCTATTACATATTTTTCTTGTTCATTTTGTTTGGCTTTATCCTTCTTTATGATTGGTCATCATGAAATGGCATGGATCTTGATCGATCAATAATGATGCAAGCTCTCTCACCATTAGCCTTGGAGAGGCCTAACTAGGAATCCATGTGCATAATGATTGACCTTTTTATTATCCATCCAAAATGACTTAGAACATTGATTCACATCATTGATCTACCTGTCACAAATCAGCCATTGGATCTACAAGGCATTATTATGGGCTTTTGAAAAAGCATTGTTACAGACTTCAAGAAAGGCTTTGTTATGGGCTTCAGATGCAGGCTTCAACAACCTTAAGTCTTCAGGCTTTTTTCCTAGACAAATTCCCCATAGATAATTTTCTTAAAGGAATTCTTTTGAAAAATTTGTTCGAAATAATTCTTTTGAACTTTTTCCTTGAAATAATTGTCCATGTCCTTCTTTGGGCCTTTTGTCTTCAGCTTGTGAAAGAATTGTTGCAAATAAAAAGTCCACAACAATTCCTTTGGATTTATTGTAAAGGTCATGGCTTGGCTTTTTGGAAAAATTTTGAAGGACACTTTCAGAAGGAAGTGACCCTTCAAAAAAAAAATTGAAGGGAACGTTTGGAAGGAAGTAACCCTTCTAAAAAATTCCAAAGGGTACTTTTGGAAGAAAGTGACCCTTCAAAAAAAATTTGAAGGGAACTTTTGGAAGGAAGTGGTAAAGGGCACTTTTGGAAGGAAGTGACCCTTCAAAACTTTTCCAAAGGGCACTTCGAAGGGAAGTGGCCCTTCAAAACTTTTTTGAAGGGCACTTCAAAGGGAAGTGGCCCTTCAAAAAAATTCTGAAGGGAAACTCAAAGGAAAAGTGGCCCTTCGAAAAATTTTGAAGGGCACTTTAAGGTAAAGTGGCCCTTTGAAACTTTTTTGAAGGGCAAATTGAAGGAAAAGTGGCCCTTCATAACTTTTTCAAAGGGCACTTGGAAGAAGAAAGTAACCTTTCAAAAAAAATTGAAAGGCACTTTAAGGCAAAGTGGCCCTTCAAAACTTTTCTAAGGGGCACTTTTAAGAAAAAGTGAGCCTTCAGAACTTTTTCAAAGGGCACTTGGAGAGAGAAAAGATGCTTCAAAGAAGTTCTAAAGGGAAATTTAAAGACAGAGAGACCCTTTGGAACTTTTTTGAAGGGCAAACTCTGAATGGAAAAGATAAAGGAAGCGAAAGACCTTTCCAAAAATAGACAATACTTAGGCAAAAGGGGGTAAAAAAACACTTAAACAAGGTTGGAACAAAGCTTTCAAAGAAGAGAAAATAACTGGTTCTTCATGAGTCCTTCACAATTAATTTAAAATAGACAAGATAAAGATGAACTTAGCCAAAGGAAAATGTAAAATTGGATATGAAATTGGATAACATTCTTGGTGATTTCTAGGGGAGGCATGGCTATTATGCCTAAGGCCAGCCCCCTAAATCCTTCGATTGGGCATGGAGTAATGAATATAGGTACTTCAAAGAGAACTAAACAAGCTTTGGCCCAAAAACACATAATCTGGACTGATCACATGCATAAGGCAGAGACACACACCAAATAAAAGGAAGGAAAACACACCTATGCTACAAAGAACTTAGGGAACACAACAATAAACAAAAGGAAACACACACATCTAAACTAGTATTTACAAAAGGGATGAGCAAGGAATAATAGCAGAGTTTTAGATGTATCTCATTCATAGGGATAGGAAATTCTTCTCCATCCATTTTTGACAAATAAAAGGAGTTCAAGCTTTGTATGCTTGCCTAGCTTTGCTCTATCTTCATCCAACTTCAAAACCAAGTCACCCTATTTTAAAACTCTTGCACTTGTCCTTTTGTCAAAGGATCTCTTCATGAGCACATGATGGTGTTCCATGGCCTTATGGGCATCATCCCTTACCTCTTATAGTTGCATTAGTTCTATCAATCTAACCTCCATTAGATTTTTTTCAAGCAATTCTAGCTGTTATGCAAGTTCTAGTGTAAGGATTTCTTGATATATTGACAATCTAGCTTCTCTCCCATAAATAAGTACAAAAGGAACATTACCAATTTATTTCTTAAGAGTAATTCTATCTACCTATAAATCTATCTTCAGCTTGTTGTGACATGCCCTTTGATTGGTCTAAAATGTCCTCTTAATTATTTTGTTGAGGTTTTTGTTGGTAAACTCAACCAATCCATTACCTTGAGGGTAATAATTGGATAATTTACTCAAGTGAACTCCATTCCTTGCTACCTAATCAAAAAATTTAACACTTGTGAAAATAAGTGCATTATCAAAAATGATGGCATGGTTCCTCCACACCTTGTCACAATGCAATCGTAGAATTCTAAGATAGAATTTTCTCCTTCAATGTAATAGCCTCTACCCACTTTATAAATTATTCAATGGTAGTCAATATCCATTTGTGTCTAGCACTTGATGGGGGGTTGATTATTCCAATGAAATTGAGACCCCATTGCATGAAAGGCTGGTCCACTTGGATATGTTTTAATGGAAGGGTTGTAAGTTTTTATTTACCTACAAAGAAGGAACATTAAGAACACTTTCTAACCCATTATTAATAGTCCTTAAAAAGGCTAGGCCAATAGTAACTATCCCTCATTATCTTTGCAGCTATTATCTTAGGAGAGAAATGACCTCCATCTGCACTATTGTGTAACTTCTCTAGCATCATATCAAATTGAACATTGTTAACACATCTTAGCAGCATATTATTCACATCCTTTCTAAAAATAACACCATCCACAAGATAATAAGGAATGTTTTGTAGTTTAAAATATCTCCTTTGAACTTTTTCAAGCTATTGGGATACTCACCATTTTGAAAAAAAACTAATGATGTCTTGTGTCCAACTTTGAGCTTGCATTTGATTATTTGGTTTGGGTTGAACTTGGTTTACCAAGGCTTCCTCTTTTGGCTCTTGAATATCTAAATATAAATTCTCACAGAATCCTCTTCCTCTTACCAAGCTTGCTACTTGAATATCAACGTCATACTCCATCACCTTTGTAATCCATCCATCTCTCTTTTCATTGAGGTCCTTGATTAGGAGGAACTCCTTGGTGCTAGGATGAGAAACCATGACATGTATCTTGTTGTTGGAAACCATGTGTCTAAATTTTTTCAATACTCTAATCATTTTTAGAGCCTACTTCTCAACAAAATAATATCTGACCTCATAATCCTCCAATCCATAGTTGAAGAATGTAATTGGTTGCTTAACTTCTTCATCATTCTTTTACATAAGCATAGCTGAGATTGTATCAAGGTTAGCAAAGGTATAGTTTATGATATCTTGTGCAAACTTTGGGTTTAAGAGAGTAGGAGATTCTACAATTTATTGCTTAATTACCTTAAAAATTCTCTTTCCCTCCTTTATCCAAGTAAAAACTTAGTTCTTTTTTATCATGGTTTTGATAGGCTTTACTATAGTTGTAAAGCCTATAATAAACCTTCTTACAAAGTATATTTTACCTAAGAAGCTTCACATCCCTTTCTTGTGTTGAGGAAAGGACAAGCCTAGAATAGCCTCAATCCTCTCAAGATCAATAGATAAGCCTTCTTTGGAAACAATATGACCCAATAGCTTACCTTTATGGACAGCAAAGATGCACTTCTTTGAATTAAGGGATATTCCATACTCCTTACATTTCTCAAACACCTACCTTAGATGTTCTGTGTGATCAGTAACATCCTTTAAAAAAATGGTTATATCATCAAGATACACCAGTAGAAACTTATTAATCAAACCTTTAAAAGCCACATCCATTGCCCTTTGAAATGTGGCTCTAGTGTTTGATAAACCAAAAGGCATCTTGTTATAGGCAAAGGTCCCTTATTTCATAGTGAAGGTTGTCTTGAACTGATCTTCTTCATTGACCAATATCTAATTTGTATCCTGAATAATTGTTAAGAAGTGAGAAACATTGAGAACCTATAAAAAATTAGAGAATTTGCTCCATAGAAGGTAGTGGATAATGATCCTTAAGAGACACTTTATTCAGAACTTGAAAATCCACACAAATCCTTATTTCTCCATTCTTTTTTTGGATAGGTACAAGATTAGCCACCCAAGTTGAGTGCTTGATAGGAAAGATAATCCTATACTCAATTAGCTTGGTCAACTCCTTCATTAGTTCTTCTATCTTGGGATTTATAGGCCATCACTTTTGCTTGAATGATTTAGCTCTAGATTCTAGCTCAATGGTATGATGATCTAGGCTTGGATCAAACCCTTTCAAATCTATGTATTCATAAGCAAAAATATCATGGAACTCTTTGCATCATTCAATAAAGTCCTATCTTTTAGACAAATAACAAAGCTTACCAATCTTCAGGAGATTGTCCTTGTAAATCATGACTCTCTCATAATTCTCTTATTTTTTGGACATGCTCATTCTTTCTTTCTTATTTTTATCATCTTCATTGAAGACACTATCCAAGGTAATCATCCCCTTGGGTATCTTTTTTGTCTTCAACTGTATAATTTATTGTTCATAATGATCATGTAATCTATTTTAGTTTCTTGAGGAGAAACCTGCCTCATTTTTCAAGAAGTGTGTAATGTGTTCATCACTTTCAAACACCTACCATGACACTTCATTATCTAGAATAGAAATCCTCACAATGATATTGATATGTGACTACTCCTTCTCCTTCCCTACATCAGTAGCTATGTCAAACTATGCTCTTATGGTAGCTAATCTATTAGCATAATTATTTAAATCCCTTAGTATGGGTTATATGTTGAAGGCATCAATGTCTTCAAGTAGGTCCTATACCCTATGCTTGTAGGATTTAAGCAAGGCGTTCTTGGCTATAGCTTGATTTCTTACTTGGTGGATGACCAGCTTAGTATCTCCATAGACCTTAAAATTCTTGATCCCTCTCCTATTTCCCCATTGGAGGCCATGAACTAGGCCTTCATATTCTACCACATTACAAGTGCAGTTAAAGTGGAATTTATAGGATTAGTATTGATTTTTTGATGGATAAAAAATCATGATGCTATCTCCTACACCCACTTTTCTTCTTGCACCATCAAAAAACATCTCCCACATCCCTTCAAGCTCATGATCTTCATTAGTGAGTGAAGGGATAAGAGCATCCTTTTCATGCATACATTAAATTCCCAAATTAGTCTCTTCTTTGAAGGTGTAAGGATTGAGTACATGTGTCTCAATGATGTATTTATCAAGGAAAATATCATAAATACCTTTAAGAGGAGAGGATGTTTCACCATCTATGATAGTTTCTTCTTCTTTGTTGATTAGACAATTTTGATTTGAATTTGTCTCCATGTATGGCTCAATATGAAACCTTGCTAAGGGTTGAGTCCTTATAGTCACCTTGGTCCCATATCTTGTTTTGAAATCTAGAAAAGACTAGTCAGTATAAATTTATCCTCCTATCTTTGCTATGAAGTCCCTTGATAAGTAAATAGCAAAATGCGCTAGAAGGTCTACCACCACAACATCCTGAATGATGGGGAAATTTGGACAGCCATGTAGAAAGAAATTTAGACCTTTGGCCAATCCTACTATCTTGGTTGGAGTCCCATCAAGATGCAACACACCTTTGCTATGTGTTTCATACTTTAACCCTAATTTGTCAGCCACCACTTTAGGCATGACAGTGGTACTTGATCCTCTATCCATAATACAATTGTATACCAACTTGTCTCCCATAATGAGTGTGAGGTAGAAAGGTGGAGGATTTTTATATTTGGTAGAGAGATCCAAAATATGATTTGGATAATTGGTAAGATCCACACCATTTTATTTATAAACTTTATGGGTTACATAAATGTTTTCAAGTTGTTCTTGTAAGATCTCTTTTTGACTAGGCATGTGCAAGACTTCTCATAAAGATATGATTGTCTTGGCATTCTTAAATGAATCAAAAATGTTTAGAGGGGAATATTTCACCCTCTCTTGAATTTATTATGGTAGTGAAGGAGTTTGATATTCCTTTGTTACAGGATTGACAACCCCACTTGCATTCTAATTTTTTTGAGGAGCATGACTAGTAGTAGGTACAACATTAACATTGACACTTTCTGGCCTTAGAGAGGCATCACTTGGAGTTACTCATGCTTCTTGACCTTCTCCCAACAATCTCTTCTTGTCTCTTATGTTGGCTACAACTGACATTCTTTGATTCAACATGTAATCATCTTTAGCTTGAAAATTCATCATTCCTATACTTTGGCTGCTACCTTCTCCATGAATATCCCTTTAGCTAGGACCCACTTCTTCTGATGTCATATAAGGATTAGTTTCCTATTGTGCCACAAAATCTTGGCTTCCTTATCCATCATCATGCATGAACTGACCTTAAGGCTGTCCCCATTGGTCCAAATGATACTCTCCTTGGACAAAATTAGCATGTATTAGAACAACAGCCTTAGTGGAAGGAGTGGAATTAGGATTATAGGGATTGGGTTTTAATTTTGTCCCCTCCCTTGGTAGTTGTATTAGGGTGGAGCGCTATATCCTTATTGAGGGTAATATTGATGATTAGGTGGAGCACTCATCTAGAATTGAGCTTGCTTTAGCTAAGTTCTCAATGATCATTTATTCTTCTTTATCCACAACATTATTCACCTTCTTTGGAAAGTTTATTAGCTTTACATCAGCATTAGGAACTTGTGCTACGCTTGGAGCTTTAATTGAATTATGAGACAATAAAGGCATGGAAACTCTTGGAGGGAGTTTTCCATCCTGTATTAAGTTATTCTCAGCTTCAATGGCTACCTCATATGTGCCTAGCAGAGTGAAACCTCCCATTGACTGTAACATAACAGCCACATTAGTACCAATACCTTCAAGATACGTGGGGAACACAAAGCTTGGAGGAGGTCTCATCTTAGGTGGTAGCCTATGCCATGTCCTCTAAAACCTTTCATTAAAATCCCCCATGGATTCATTAGGACCTATATTACATTCAGATGATGGATAAATGAAGAATGGTCACTTTTTTTTTTCATATTTAGTTACCAACAATTCCCCAAAGCCATTCCAATTTGTAATACATCCACCTTCCAATGTTTTGTACTTGTAAAATGCCTTGCCTTTCAGAGACATAGCCAACAATCTAATGGCTATATTGGCTCAAGTGACATTATGGAAATTATATAAGTTTGAAATTTCTCTAATGTGCTTAGATGGTGTAATGGGACCTTCACCATTGAAACTAGGGAGACTCTTAATATCATTGGGAGGAATATGGTCATATACAAGAAGGTTGATTGGATTTTGGGTATTAAAGGTTGGGAAAGGTTGATGTCTATACATTTATCTTCTTTCTTCTTGATCTCTTATTAATCTAACTTCCTCAACTTCTACTTCTCCAAAACCTCCTTCTCAAGGATCTCTAAGCTCTAGGAATGGTTTAGGGTGTTATTCTTCAGGAAGATCTTTAGCTAGAGGGGCTTGATTAGAAGTCCTAGATGACCTAGTGAGGACCATGAAGTATAATTTGGGAAACTTGATCTACAACTAGAGATTCTCACCTTTTGGAGTTACCAAATGTTGTATTAAGAGTACAAACTCATATTTTTCAAGACCAACATTCACCTTGACATGTAAATAACCAAGAACTAGGGTCCCACCGGGTGTGCTAGAACTATCATCTCTAAGTCTTGAACCTTATAAGAGAGTGTTTGGTCTTATCCTAGATTTGGGAAATGTTGGAACATTTCCAGGCTTGTGGGTATGCCTATGGAGGAAATGGACCTCTAGATTGAAAGGGCTAGCTCCCTGTATATGTCTCTGCAAGACAATCTCTACTAAACTAGCTTTTTTAAAAGGAAAAGAGTTAGAAATTTATAGAAAATGAAATCCTATTTTAAGAGTGGTTATAAACTAAAAATATTTTCCACGTGAATGTTAGATTCTAGTGCATAATATAGAAAAATCACAAACCATTCCCAAACTCTATAGATTATAACAACTATATTTTAACACAGAGGTGAGATGCGTAAAAATGACACAAGGTAAATGAGTTGAAAGGTAAACTTTGCACATTTAAGATAGTAATACACATGTAGAAATTTAACACACTTGGGTACACACTATGTGACCAGTTAGACCAAGAACTCTTGTTTAGGTATGTAGGATAAAGGGGTAGGAGGATGGAAAATCATCACATGCTACCACTATACATCTCTTTCACACTCAGATAATTATCTAAAAAACCTAAAAAGAAAGGATTTTACTAGTGCTTAAAGGCAAAATATAACATCAATCTAGCAGGGCTTCACTCTACTCTGTGTGGTTGTCTTTTACATTAGCCAAGTGGCTATATATATATCCAAAAGGAAGAGAAAGAGGGAAAATTTTGTCACCAAAGAGAGGAATCAATTTTTTCCATATCAACATCTTTAGTTGTAACTATTTTCACCAAGGATGCTTACTTGGATCATTTGATTGATCCATGTCACTCAAGTGATTATGCATTTGGATTTTTATTTATAAGGTACTTTTCTAATGTTTGTGCCAAAAGAACAAGGATATTCCTAGGTTGATTCATGGTATCAAAATGGTCATCCATCTATTATAGATTTGTCTTATTCATTTATTTAGCTTTGTCCTTCTTTGTGATTAGTCATCATGAAATGGCATGGATCTTGATCTATTAATGATGATGAAAACTCTATCATCATTAGCCTTGGAGAGGCCTAGCTAGGAATCCATGTGTATAATGATTAACCTTTCCATTGGCCATCTATAATGACTTGGATCATTTATTCACACCATCAATTTTCCTATCACAGATTAGCGATTGGATCTGAAAGTCATTGCTATAGGATTCTAGAAAAGCATTGTTATGGGCTTCAAGAAAGGCTTTGCTATGGGCTTCAACTATGGGATTTCAAAAATGCTTTATTTTAGGCTTCAACTATGGGCTTCACCAACCTTAAGTCTTTGGGATTTTGTCCCAAACAAATTCCCTATGAACAATTTTCCAGAAGGAATTCTTTCAAACAATTTGTCTAAAGGAATTCCTTCAGATTTTTTTCCCTGAAATAATCATTCATGTCTTTATTTGGTCCTTTTGTCATCATCTTGTGAAAGAATTGTTACAGACAAAATTTTTGTAACAATTCATTTAGATTTCTTACAAAGGTCATGGCTTGACCCTTAAAAAAAAATTGAAGGGCACTTTCAGAAGGAAGTGACACTTCAAAAAAAATTCAAAGGGAACTTTTGGAAGGAAGTGACCCTTTCAAAAAAATTGAAGGGCACTTTTGGAAGGAAGTGGCCCTTCAGAACTTTTTTGAGGGCACTTTGAAGGGAAGTGGCCCTTCATAACTTTTTTGAAGGAAGTGGCCCTTCAAAAAAAAATTGAAGGGAAAATCAGAGGCATAATGGCCCTTTGAAAAGTTCTGAAGGGCACTTTAAGGAAAAGTGGCCCTTCAAAACTTTTTTGAATGGCAACTCAGAGGCAAAGTGGCCCTTTTCAACCTTTTCAAAGGGAACTTGGAAGAAGAAAGTGACCCTTCAAAAAATTATGAAGTGCACTTTAAGGCAAAGTGGCCCTTCAGAACTTTTCCAAAGGGCACTCGGAAGAAGAAAGTGACCCTTCAAAAAAAATTGAAGGGCACTTTTAAGAAAAAGTGACCCTTTGGAAATTTTTCAAAGGGCACTTGGAGAGAGAAAAGACCCTTCAAAAAAATTTATAATGGAAATTTGAAGAGAGTGAGACCCTTTAGAACTTTTTTGAAGGGCAAACTCTAAATGGAAAAGACAAAGGAAGAAAAAGACCTTTCCAAAAGAGACAACACTTAGGCAAAAAGGGGTGAAAAACACTTGAACAAGGCTGAAATAAAGCTTTTGAAGAAGAGAAAACAACTAGTTCTTCATGAGTCCTTCATAATGAATTTTTAAAAAATAAGAGAAAGCTAAACTTAGCTAAAGGAAAATGCAAAATTGGGTATGAAAATTGGCTAACACTTCCATTTTCTTTTCTCATGGTAAGGCTCTCTCTAATTTGGATATTATCACAAGGATTATTTGATTTTAAATAGCAAGAGAATATTATTTGATAAGGCTAGACCCTATCAAAATTTGTAATAAACACCTCTTGATGCAATAAAATAATTTATTTACCTATCTCTTACCTTGGATCAATGATTAGTAAGCTTGTGCCTGATGGCCTTGTGAAGGAGACTCTTCCATATCCATTGTCCCTCTTGCTTACCTCTTTTTAGGTGTTCTCAAGTTAGTTTTAGGTCTAAATTAGTGTTATTTCTACCATTGATGATGGCTTGGTATGAGTCTTATAACTCCTCTTTGTTTTCATTCATTACTCCCTAAACCTAATTTATGAGATACTTATGTAGTTAGCGAGATTATGAGATTGTGTGAGCTAGTATCATCATATGTAGATCTAGTATGGGTTAAAGCATATAAGATATTCATTTTAATTTAGTGCATCACCTTGTTAGCTTTCTTAGGATCCCTATTTCCCCCTTTCTAACCCTTTTCTAAGTAGAATAATTAGTTAAGGTGATCCATCAAGAGGAAGTCAACCTTCTCCAGAGGTTCAACATAATGGTAGGATACCCACAACCTAGGATTATTCCTATATTGTGATTGGGAGTGGAGGAACCTGAAGAACTCTTCCACAATGGTATAATCTCAAGCCATAATAACTAGATATAATGTCCTCAATTTTCCATATGATAGGGCTCTAGCAATTTGGTAGTCTACATCTAAAAGAATAGGATTGACTAATTATTATTCAAACACACTACACATAGAGAGTTATATAGTACTGGATCCAATTCCAACAATTTTTGAAGAGAATGTATGTAACAATTATCAATAACAAAATTAATAAAATTGGCATGTTTAAATTTGAAATCTAGTCATCTAAAATCTGAGGTTGATCAAGGAAGGACAATAGATTTTGTGATGTCAAATATTTTTTCATAGATTCATGTAGTTAGATTGCATTTTGATAATTAATAATGGGTCACTCTAATTTTTATGGAAAGCACTAATACTTGATTTTAAAAATGTGTATTTTGTGTTCTATTTGATTAAGATAACATGTCTATAACATTTGTAAACTCTATTATATAGATGCATAAGTATATTATTGTGTTCCCGTATTATTTTATACCAAGTAGACATATTTTTATGTTCTATTTCATTAAGAGAAAATTTCTATAATAGTTTTAAACTCTATTAGAGAGATTCATAAGTATAATGTGGTGTTACCTTGTTATTTTATACCAAGTAGATATATTTTTGTGTTATGTTTGATTAAGACAACATGTCTATAATAGTTAAAAACTTTGTTACAGAGATGCATAAGTATATTGTGGTATTCCCTTATTATTTTATACCAAACTTATTTGAGTTATCTATAGTGTAATGAATTGTAGGTATCTATATTGGACCAACATCTTCACTTCTGCCAATAACTTGCATAAATGACTAGAAATTTTGAGAAAACCATCACATATGTATTCAATCAACTTTCATTAATCCTATGGGTGATGTGTTGGACCAAAATTAAGTTTTTCCTTGGCCCTTTAATATACCAACACTAATTCACTAAAAAATGGGGTAAGATCTGAACCTTGATCCCCATATATCTAATTCCTATTGCAGTGCATTCAATACTAGAAATAAAATATACATTAGGTGTAATAATTTTAGGATGTGAAGTCATTTATGTCATTAACTTCTTTTAACACTACCTGGTTTGTAATCTTTAAAGTCTTGAAGATGTAGCAATTTCAACTTACAAGTTTAGAATTATAGTTTTAGTTATTTATTATTAAGGTTTTTAGTCATTAAAACCATATATAAGTAATAACATGTTTGTTTTACTCATTTTTATAAATGCGTTAAGGACCACTTTTGAATTAGGACACACTACTCTTAAGGTAATAATTATATTTTAGTTGACATAGTTTTTTAATTAAAAAAATAATATATTTGAAAGGCCATTATTGATTATGGATATGGTTAAGACATTTTGGTAGACCTTATCATTATTGATTATGGATATGGTTAAGATACTTAAAAGACAGTGTTTTGAGAAAATATCTTTAAAAAAATGCTTTTTGGGGAACTTATAATTTTATTTATTCATTTCAAGATACATGACTATGCATGCAAACAAATGCTCTCAATATTCAGAGCAAAAGAAACACAAATCCATACCTTTTAGTTGTAATCACAAGGAAATCATCATAGAAATTGTTTACACCTTCATTCCTAACCTCTCACCCCAATATTTCAACTACCAAAGCTTCACTTCCACCAATATCTTGCTTCAATGAATATAAAAATTGATAAATCATCACATATGTATTTAAGTAACTTACTTATGCTCGAATACATATGCATCTCTATAATAGAGTTTATCATTATTATAGACACATTCTCTTAATCAAATACAAGACTGAGAGTAGTTGTTTGTATGCATAGTTGTTTATCTTGAAATGAATAAATATAATGATAAGTTACCTAAAAAGCATTTCTTTAAAGATATTTTCTTGCCATCCTCACTTTTCATAGTCGCATTGCCTTATGGCCCCATAGTTAGTTTACTATTTATACTCTATATTCTAATTTTTTGTCACAATTTTTTCTATACTCTATTTATTATATTATTTTATTGGTCATTACCACTGATTTCCTCTGAGAAATAATTACATGCAAGATACTTCTTTTAAAAAAAGCACAAAGAAAAAGATGAATTATATTATGTGGTTGATATATACCACATACTTATTTTTAAAAAACAAGATAATTGTTTCCTTTGAGAAATAATGGCATGGAAGATACTTATTTTAAACAAAATGAATAAACATAACAAAGCCTCATGATCATTTCAACCATATTTATGACTAACCTCAAAAATACCAATTTCAGATATTTTGAGAACATATCAACATGCAACAAGTTAAAATTAGTGTAATGAATAAATATAATGATAAGTTCCCTGAAAATTAATTTTTTTAAATAAATTTTCTTACCATCATCACTTTTCATAATTTTGTTTCCCTATGGCCCCATAACTGGTTTATACTCTACACTCTGATTTTTTGTCACAATTTTTACTATACTCAGTTTATTATATTATTTGGTTGGTTTTTACCACGTAATTATTTTAAACAAACAAGAAATTGATTTATTCTTAGAACTAATGATGTGCAATATACTTTTTTTAAACAATGCACAAAGAACAAACTAAATAAATGCAACAGATCCTCATGATCATACCGTATTTTATTTTTAAATGTTTAAGATAATAATTATATTTTGGTTGGCATGGTTTGTTAATTAAAATTAAAAATATTTGAAAGTCCAATATAGATATGGTTAAGACGTTTTTGTAGACCTTATTATACAGTTGTAATTTCAAAACAATGAAAATGTTTTGAATATTTTTTTCAGTTATATCATCCTCACTTTTTATAATTGTATTGCCATATGGCCCCATAGTTGGTTTATACTCTATACTCTAATTTTTTGTCACTATTTTTGATATACCTAATTTATTATATTATATGGTTGGTCTTTGCCACATAATTATTAAAAAAAAATAAGAAATTTGTTTCCTCTAAGAAATAATGACATGCAAGATACTTATTTTAAACAATGCATAAAGAACAAACTGAATAAACACAGTAGAGCATCATGATCATACTATATTTTGTTTTTAAATGTTTATCATAATAATTATATTTTGATTGGCATGGTTTGTTAATTTAAATAAAAAATATTTCAAAGGCCAATATGGATGTGGTTAAGACATTTTATCAGACCTTGTTAATAGTTTATAATTTTAAAACTATGAAAATGTTTTGAATATTTTTTTCAATTATGTCATCTTCACATTGTTGACCAATTTTGACCCCCAAGTCAAAATGGTCACCCCTATATTTGAAAAATTGACCTTTTCATATGTCTCCTATTCATTATATACCTTGATATGTCCTTCAAGTGGTCACTTCCCCCCTTTTAGCATTGATTAAGGTTATTCTAAAAGGATTTAGGTAAATGACATTTCAAACCTTGTGTTAGTCAAGTCATTCCTAGCATTATCAAATTGGTTAAAGTGTGCTAAGTAGTCTAATGGGTCTTTAAAATCATTTCATGTAATGTTAAAGTCATATCAAACTACCTATAGTCTGTACCACTCCCTAAAAGGTGAAAGAGTCAAACCTATAGCATACATCTCACCTTGTATGTGTTTTATTGCCTTTTTATGACATTCAAAAGGAGGTTTTTGCATGATTTCTAATGTTAGATGGAAAAGAGAGTGTTTTAAATATCATACTATGTTTTTACATGCATGTACCAACTATGGAAACACTTTTAATCCATCTCCCATCAATATCTAAGGTAAATGTGGTAGTTTTAAGCCAGAACCAGGTGTTTTCACCAAGTCTATACAAGTGTACCTAAGAGAAATTTATTTTATATACTCCCATAGATGTATATATACCCCAAAAGTGAAAATATATTATTTATATGAGTTTTATATCCCCAATATTAAAAAAACCTATCTCATCTTCCTATCACTCTCCTTAACAAGCTTGTGCAACACCTCAGGTTTTCACTCAGTATGAATAGGAGAGAGAATATTAAGATATTGAATTTTAGGAAAATAAAGGGTGTCCCTTGAATGTATCATCCATGTAATTTTTTTCAAATCAATTTCTGATGATTTATGAACAATGGCTAACAATATGGTCACTTTCATGAGCTTATCTATCTATGCAGGGTTTGAAGATTGTAATAGTTTTGGCTCATTTTTGGAGTTTTTATATAAATCAATGTTGGTTATGTGTTAATAAAGACCCATGTACTATCTCCATCACCCAAAACCCTATCTCACATGTGTGGGAGTGGTAAAATCAATAAAACTCCAAGTTTTCTTCTATTTGTAGAGTATGGGCTAAATTTCTTAAGTGACAAGGTCTTTTAGTGCACATAGTGGAAAATATTGATGATGTTTGAAGTGTTTTATTGGTATATTATCATATATAATGTATTATCTACCTCCAAAATCCATAAATAAAATCATAACCAAGCACAACAACCTCTAGAAACTCTCCATGAAGGTAAATTTGTAGTTTCACTTACACCAATCATTGTGAATAGGGGTGTATGGTGTTGGAGGACCTAAGCACATCTAAAAAAGAAAAGTTCATGGCCACTTCATATGGGAGGTCTTATAATCTCACCAAATAATTTAAATTAATGGAGGCCTAAAGGGTAAAATCAAGAAGACTCTCCACACAACAATGAGAACTCAATCAAGTCTCTCTAGAGCTCAGACTAGAGGCATAAATTTAATGGTGGAGAGAAATATGAGACAAATGGAAAGAATATGAAAGGTGTCATGGAGATTTAAATATTTTAGAGATGATTTCTTTTTTTTTAGTTTTATCTTCCCTTCATTGATGGTTTTATTCTCCAATTTATGTGTCATGGTAAAAGCCTCATCAAAGGTTCAAAAACTCTAAACATGCAATTTGGAAGAGATGTGCTTAGCACATAGCTAAGCAAAGAGTGTTATCAATTTGGATTTGGGCAAGGAAAATGAAAGTTAGTTGATTAGGCTAATCTAATGATCTATAAATTTAACAATGGATTCATCATCAAATTGTCAGATGGAGTAGAGGTCAGTGATGGAAACCTTATTGGAGATATTTATCAAGAAGTGATCTAAGAAAGTTTGAGCCATCTGGGTGAAGGAGAAGATAAAATTCTTAGTTAAGGCAGTATATCAATCCAATGCCAGTGATGACAAAGACATATGAAAAGTGCAAAGAAATAAGGCATCATCATAGATAATCAAATAACATGAGTACCCAAATGCCCTGAGGTGCTATTGGGGATCTTCCTTATTTTGAAACATAGAAAAATTGGGATGCTCCCACTAAGGAGGATATGGTTAGATAGGGACATATGGGTGAATGGTTTCATTACAAATATGATCATATGATAAGATGTTATGATCTCTAAAAATGGATGACTCTAAGGTAGTTATCTTATCTATGAGCATCTTCATTAGGTCTTCTTAGGGTTGTGCACCTAAAAGGTTGTAAGGTGCATATTATTGTGGTGGGTGGGTGACATTTTGATAATGGGTAGGAGGTTTGGAGGCTACCACATATTGGTATGTGAAGACCGATGGTTGGGTGGATGGTTGTGTACTAAGTAGAGGTAAATGCCCTTGTGGGTTAGGGGTGTAACCTAGGTTTGGTGTAATAGGCACCTATTGGGTAGGAATAGTGGTTAGGTTGGTGATGAAAGGAAGCATGGTGACCCTTATGGTGATTGGTGGTAGGGTAGAAGGTATAGGTAGCACAAGATTCTGAATCACTGTAGAATTTAGTAGATTAGACGCAACCAAAGGGAGGTTAACAATGCTAGTGGTAGATACCCCCATGGTGAGGGGAGTATAGGTGGCTAAGGGTTGGATTTTTCCTAAGGTATAGGATTTTTTGGTAGGGGTGAAAGGTATAAGGGTGTTTTTAGGTTGGGTAGGTTTATTTTCTATAGTACTATCAAAAGGATTGTTGGTGGATGAGGAAACTTTGGTAGCTAATGGTTGGGTGGTGACTAAGGTAATAGAAGTGTTTTCCATAATATGGGAAGGCATGACATAAGGTAGGTCTATAGGCAGAATTGAAGTAGGGGTATAGTGATGCATCGTGTTAAGATAATGTTATAGGGATACAGGGTTATTATCTAAGAAGATGGGAAAGTCTACATCTCCTTGGGAAACTTCTTGAGGGAAAAGAGGAATTTTTGAAGGGTGAGGAGAGTCTACTATATTAGAAACATAGTCTATGGATGAGAAGGTAGAATAGGTTGATTAGTTTGGTGATGGGTTTTTCTCTACTAGGTTCCTTCGCTGTTGGTGAGTTAGAACCATCCAAGTTAAGGGAGAGAGAATACACAAATAATATCACCACTAAACTAAAGAGAAGACTATAAATGATTAAGAAAATAAATCACACTTTAAAAATTATGTTAAGTCCTAAAGTTCCTTTTAGTTTCTCTTTTGGCTTATGCCTTAAGCTTTTAAGAAATTGCGTGACTAAAATTTGGCTTGTAGAATAGGTCTTATAGAGGAAATCTATGGATGGTTTCAAGTTGAATAGGTGCTCAAAAAAATATGTATTGGGAATCAATACATGTCTTGCTATTGGGGCCTACCCCTTCACTTCACACACCAAAATGATAAGGGTATTAGGTGCTTAGCCAATATATATTGATTTCCAAAGTTTATACTCAATCAAAGAGTTGAGTTGGTTCTCCCCTTGGTAATAATCTACAAGTAGGATTGCCAAGAAAGGGTAAGGTGACTGCTAGGTGAAAAAATCTTAGTCAGGCCTTGTCTCATGTTTTTTTGATGTTTAATTGATAAAGGTGGTTTGGTTTAGTGTGTGCAACAAAAGTGATGCTACAATAGGATTACTTTGCTTTAAGCTAAACTTGCAATCAATAAATGTATGCACTCAATTTCAATCCCAAAAGAAACATTTCACTTTTTTTATGAGCATAAAATATAGAAGAATATGTATATGCAAAAAAAAGGAAACCCAAGTAAAGACATAAGTGTCCAATTAGGCATGTCAAAATTTTTTAGTGAATTTCAGCTTATATTTCAAGAAAGGAAGAAAAAACTAAATATGGGTATGGTCAAAAAAATTGTTTGATTGTGCAAACATTTGAATTAGATGATTGTGAAGAAATATTTTTTGACTTGGGAGAATGACCTATAAATAAAACAACACTAAAACAAATGGTTGGTTAGATAGATAGTTGAGTGGATTGCCTAGCGTTGGCTAGATCCCAGAAGCAAGAACTTCCTTGAGGGATATCAATCCACACATTTTAAACAATTAGGTTTATAAATATAATTTAAAGTGATTGCATCAATAATAAAAAGTTACTAAAATTGGACACAAAAAATGCTTGCTAAATAAATAGACTAGAAATGACCAATACAATGATAAGCAAATTAATATTAGTGCTAAATTGGTTAAGTGTGTTTCAAAAAACTAGGTAGGGATGTATGAATAGGTAAGAACATAGGAAAATGGATTTGGTTAGAGGTAAGAGGGTGAAAATAACTTACTATTATTTCTTATGACATTGATTTTCAATGGTTGGGTTGATCATTGATAGTTGAGGTGATCATCAGTGGTTACGCAGACTATCGATAGTTGAGAAAACCATCAGTGGTTACTATGTGTAGGTCTAAATTGGTAAATAGCTAATTAATGATACCACAAAGTTGGATTTTGAGAGATGGATTGGTGCTAGGCTAAGTGTGAAAAGTAAATAAAGTAATTGAATACTAAAAAATAAATACTTATCTTACAGAAGGTTGATTAGGTGAGTGATTGAGGTGGTTGACCTGTTGATGGAGTCTAAAGTAATTCTTATAGAGTAATGGTACTTGATGCTTTGATAAAGAAATGATATAAAATTGGCTCTATGATGTGATGGTTAGATCATTGACTACTGATGATGATTGACCTATAACAAATAATATCTAGATGCACAAGTTCATGATAACAATTATAGATGGATTTTACCTCCTTGCTCCTCTCTTCTTATAAACAAGGAAGGAAAGGTGGAACAGGATGTTAACTAGGTCTTCTAATTTTAACTTATGTATGTAATGGATCACATATGGATTTAGATGAGATATTTTTAAACGATTAAGGTAGTTGGTTTTCATGTTGTTGGTTAAGGAGGTACACCCTGACCATCAATGGTCAGGGTGACAATCAGTGATCATCCTGACCATCGACGGTTGAGGGCTAAGGCAAAGAGTGGGTAAAAGGGTAGGTTAAGTCATTTGGTCAAACTGACCATGGTTAGGCTTGGTTAAGGGTGGAAGGGTCAAATTGGTCCCAAGAGGGTCCTAAGGCAGTCCAAGGGAATTTTGACATTCAAAATCATGGTGTGTAGATTTTTGGTGTCTATAAGACTTATTAAGTGGGGCATATGAACAAATATAAAATCTTGAAAGAGCTAAATGGCTAATCAAAATTAATTAATAAGCTAAACCAAATTAAATTCCTAGCTAAATTATCCATGTAATTAATGAATTATTAAAAAAAGAAAATTGAAAAATATGAAATATCCTAGCTTTTCATGATTACCTTTACAAGTTGTCAAGCCTTTGGAAAACATCTCAAAATATCTCATTTTGGAGACCCATGCCTATTCATTTCAAATCATGAGTAATTGACACCTTTTAACTCTACTAGGGTTATTTTGACTCACTTAGGTTAGGTTTGAACCCATTCCAAATCTTAACTCCATCTTGACTCACTTTAGGTTGGGGTTAGATCCATTTACTATAAATATAAGTTATTGTCTATTGAATTTACAAGCTTAGAAATTGTAGAGTTATAATGCATATTTTGTTGCATGAGATTCATATTAATAATGTTATAATGCCCAAATATTGAGCCAAGCCAACACAAGCCACAATGGTTCCAAGGATACAGGGGACTACATTACCAAAGACTCTTTGAGAACAAACCAAGTAAGCCACCCAAAAATGCATATGGAACTCTCAAGGAAGGTAAGATATTTGATGTCTTTTGCATTTTAGTTATGTTTTCATTTGTATTTTGTTACTAAGTTTACCCCTAAGATCTAGGCTTGTCAGTGTTAGTGTTAGTGTGTTTTTATTAAGTTTTGTTTACTTATTCTAACACTTGATCTAACCTCCCTTCTTGGATTCCTATGATCACAAATTGCATGCCTGATGGGATCTAAAGCATCCCACATAGAAAGGAGACCAAAGTGAAACTCATAATTTTTCAAATGAATACTTGACCATCTTAAACATTTGAGTTTTAGCTTTATTTTTTTGTATTCTAATTTTTTGGTCATGCAAGGTTTACACAGTGATCAATATCAATTTTCAAAAACCAACATCAGTCCTATCTTAACCAGCATTGATTAGGGTGTAGGGCCAAAAATGACCTAAAAACATGGTTTTTGAGATTTTTTGGAAGATTTTAGGTTGATTTTCTTGGGTTTATTCACTTACATGCTCTCTGTCTCATCATTTCATTATAGGTTTTCTGAATTTTTTATACTAATTTAGGCTAACAAACAATTTTCAAATCCTTTTTATTTTGCCTTTGGGTTCATAGATAACCGACATTAGTTATAGTTGATCAGCATCAATTTGTTGTAATCGACATTGGTTCTTTGTGAAACCAACCAACATCGATTTCCTTGTAACTAACATTAGTCATTGTTGATCGACGTTGGTCTTTATGTGATAAAAAATTTAGATAGTGGATCCTAATCTTATTTTAATGACCAGTTCTTGATAGGGGGTATGGGGGGTAATGTCCCCCACTATTATCACCAAAATTTAGTTACAAATGCACTATAAAATATTGTATTTTCATAGTAAATCTAGACCATTCACTATTAGGTTATAGATCTAATGGTATAAATTATGTTTATGCATTTTTAACCTATATTTAATCCTCTTTTTGATATGAGGGCATTGTAACTATGGTGGCATGTTGTATGTGAGTGAAAACGATATTGCAGTGGTTGTATTGCAGGTTTTTCCCTTCATTTTTTAGATTAAATAATAAGAAATGGATGTTTTTGTGTAGATGTAGCCTATATTGGGTGAACCACATTAAATTTGTCTCTATTATGTTGTGTTTTTTACATTTGATTTCAATCTTTAATTCATTAATATTGCTCTGTGTTCTATATTCCTAAAAATTGGTATCAAAGCTAAAGGTTTATTTTGTAGATAAACTCATAAAAAAATAGGGTTCCTAGTTTGAGTGGGAACAATGGTAAAAGAAGGCAAGTTTAAGATCAAAAACTTCAATGGCCAAAACTAATAGCTATGGAAGATGCAAATGGAGGACTATTTATATCAGAAGGATCTTTTCTTACCATTGGGCAAAATAGCAAAGAAGCTAGCAACTATGAAGGATGAAAATTGGGAGGTTCTTGATAGAAAATCACTAGGAATAATAAGACTATGCTTGGTAGCATCGACGGCCTTCAATATTTCAAAATAAAAGACAACAACAAATATGTTTAAGGCATTGGATAGAGTGTATGAAAAACCCTCAGCCTTCAACAAGGTATTTCTTATGAAGTATTTATTTAATATAAAAATTTTAGAAGGTGGGTCTATTTTTGATCATTTAAATAAATTTGACATGGTCACAAATCAATTAAGCTCTGTATGAGTAAATTTTTATGATGAGGTTAGGGCTCTTTTGATTATTACCAAAAAGCTAGACTGGCTTGGTCATGGCTATGAGTAATTCTATCTTTGGTTCAAACACTTCAAAGTTTGATGATATTTGGGTGTTATTCTTAGTGAGTAAATGTGATGGAAAACCATAGGTGAGACATCAGGTAATGCTTTGACTATGTAAAACAAGGGAAGATAAAAGGATAGAGGAAAGGGCCTAGGAAATTTTGGTAAGTCTAAGAAGGGTAGATCTAAATCCATAAGAACATTGGTGTGTTAGATTTATGGGAAAAAGGACACATAAAGAAATATTGTTGGATTCAAAAAGGAAAACAAGGAGATGAACAATAAGATAAAAATTAGGAAGCAAATGTAGCAATGTGTTACAAGATGATTTAATCCTTTATTTAGATAATATTAATGATTCTTAGGTGTTAGATTTAAGGGATTCATTTCATCCTACACCCCATAAAAAATATTTTCAAGAATATGTTCAAGTTGATTTTGGAAAGGTTTATTTGGGTGATGGTGAACCCTATAAAATTATAAGAAAGGGATAGATATAGATAAAATTATAGAAAGGAAACAAGTGTCTGTTGAAATAGGTGAAGCATGTTCCTAAGTTGAGAAGAAATCTAATTTCAACAAGGCAATTGGGAAGTGAAGGATGCACAATTAAATTTGTATAAAATTCTCATGGAAGGTCACTAAAGAATCATTTTTAATATCAAAATGAAAAAGGTAGGTACATTATATTTATCAAATGGTAATGTTGCCTCTTCTATTGCTTTAGCTTCTACAGAAGTGGATACAAAATTATGGCACCATGGACTTGGGCACATGAGTGAGAAGGGGATGCAAGTTCTCCACTCAAATAATTTATTTCTAGATTTGAAGAAGGTGGATTTGGAATTTTGTGAGCATTGTGTATATTAAAAACAAAAGAGAGTCAAATTTTTCAAAGTTGGGAAGACAAAGAAGGATGAAAAGTTAGAGCTAGTGCATATAGATGTGTGGGGATCGACTCAGGTATCATCCCTTGGTGGTATTTATTATCATGTTACTTTTATTGATGATGTAACTATAAAAACTTGGGTTTATTACAAATGAAAAAAATCTAATGTTTTTGATACTTTTAATAAATGGAAAGCTTTGGTTGAGAATGAGATAGGAAATAAGTTGAAGTGTGCTAGATCAAAAAATAGAGGTGAATATTGTAGTAAGGATTTTCATAATTACTATTCATCCTATGGAATTCATAGAGAGAATATGGTTCTAAGAACACCACAAAACATAATGTGTTAGAAAGGATGAATAGGACAATCGTGGAGTGTGCAAGGAGAATGAGATTACATGCAAGGTTGGCCTTACAATTTTGGGTAGATGTTGTGGATACTGATATTTACTTAATAAATAAAGTGCCTTCAATTCCTTTAGATGGTGGCATTCTAGAAGAAGCAAGGACAAGTAAAAAGGTAGATTATTCATTTTTAAAGACTTTTGGTTGTGGAGCATTTGTCCATGTTGATAAAGAAAATAGAACCAAGCTTGAATCAAAATATAAGAAATGTATTTTTATTGGATATGAAGTTAATGCTTTTGGTTACCATTTATAAGATTTTGAAATCAAAAAATCATTAAGAGTAAAGATGTGATCTTTAATGAGAAGGTTATATATAAAGATTAGTTGTAGGGAAAGAAATAAGAAAAGCCAAATACAAAATATGTAGTACTTGATGAAATCATAGGAAATAAAATTCCAAAACTACCAAAAAATCAAAATGTGCAACAAATATAACAAGTACCTCAAATTCTTGAAAGTGTAGTTAAAAGATTTACCAAAGTAATTAGACTCCCTGAATAATACTCTCCTTCACTTTATTATTTATTATTGACTGATGGTGGTGAGCTAGAAAACTATGAAGAATTAATGTAGGTAGAAACCATAAATAAGTGGGATCAAGGCATGAAAGAGGAGATGGACTACTTGGTACATAACCAAACTTTATATTTGGTTTAGTTACTCGTAGGTAAAAGAGAATTACATAATAAATGGGTTCATAGGTTGAAGGAAGAATATGGAGGTAAAAAGAGGTACAAGGCCAAACTTGTTGTTAAGGGGTTTGCACAAAAGAAAGGTATTGATTTTGATGAAATATTTTCTCTAGTTGTAAAAATGACTTCCATAAGAATTGTTTTAAGTTTGGTAACAGTTAAATATGATGATTGCTTTCCTTCATGGTGATTTGGAGGAGGAAGTACATATAGATCAGTTGCAGGGATACAAAGTAAAATGTAAGGAGAAAATGGTGTGTAGGTTGAATAAGAATTTGTATGGTCTAAAACAAGCTCCAAGGTAGTGGTATTTGAAATTTGACATGTTTATGATAGAACAAGGTTATAGTAGATGTCATTATGACCACTGTGTCTATTTTAAGAGACTAAATAATGGTAGCTATATTATCTTGTTAGTATATGTAGATGACATGCTTGTTGTAGGGTCTAACATGCATGATATAAATGATCTCAAAAGAAAATTAGAAAAATCATTTACAATGAAAGATTTAGGTGCTAAAAAGAAATCCTTGGTATGAGAATAACAAGAGATAAATAAAATAAAATTGACATTGTCTTAATAAGAGTATATAAAGAAGTTATTAGTTAGGTTAAATATGCAAGATGAAAAACCTATAAGTACACCTTTGGGAGGACACTTCAAATTAAGCAAGGAATAGTGTCCTAAAATGTAGGAAGAAATCGATTACATATCTAAAGTTCCATTAACTTTAGCAGTTGGAAGTGTAATGTATGCTATGGTGTGCATGAGACTAGATATTGCTCATGCAGTGGGAGTTATCAATATGTTTATGAATAATCCAATAAAAGAGCACTAAGATGTATTCAAGTGGATTCTTAGGTACTTGACGGGGACTATTGATAGATAGTTGTGCTATGAAGGTTCAGATGTTACCTTATAAGGATATGTTGATGCAGACATAACTATAGATTTACATGGTAGGAAGAGCACCACAAGTTATGTTTTCACTGTTGGTGATACAACATTAGTTGGATTTCAAAATAATAGAATATAGTTGTTTTATCAAGTATAGAGGAAAAATATGTTATAATTACAGAAGCTAGAAAGGAAATTATATAGATGCAATAGTTCATGGAAGATTTGAGGCATAAGCAAGAAGATTGTAGGTTGTACATTAATAGCCATAGTTCAATTCATTTATAAAATAACTTGACATTCCACTCAATAAACAAGCATAAACAACTCAATTATCACTTCATTCATTTAATTTTGGAGGATGGTTAACTAAAGTTGGAAAAGATCCATATGAGTCAGAATCCTATAGATATGCTAACAAAGTCAGTCACTAAAGAGAAGCTGGAGATTTGTTTAACTTCAATAGGTATTAAAGGATAACAAGGAAGATTAGAAACATGCTAGGGTCAAATTTCAAAGAAAATTCCAAGAAAGACTCATAGCAGTGGAGTTGTAGCAATCACTCTCCAAGCAGGAGATTGTTGGATGGTCGAGCCTGATCTTATTTTAATGCCCAATTCCTGATAAGGGGTGTGTGGGGGAGTAAAAACCCTCCACTATGGTCACCATGGGGGTCTAGGGGGTGATGACCTATTTTGGAGCCCCTCCCTAGTGGGGTTTTGGGGGTAGTGCCCCTATATAAAAATTTATTTAAAATGCACTATAAAATATTGTAATTTCATAGCAAATCTAGACCGTTCACTATTATGTTTTAGATCTAATGGTATAAATTATGTTTGTAAATTTTTCCCCTATATGTAACCCTCCTTTTGATATCAGGGCATTGTAATTATGGTGACATGTTGTATATGAGTGAAAGAGGATATTTTAGTGGTTGTATTGCAGGTTTTTCCCTTCATTTGTTAGATTGAATAATAAAGACTGATTATTTCTATGTGTATGTAGCTCATATTGGGTGAACCATGTTAAATCTATGTCTCTATTATGTTTTGTTTTCTATATTTTATTTTAGTCTTTAATTCATTAATAGTGCTCTATATTCTGTATTCCTAACAAAAAAGAGAGAAACCCAAGAGCTTGTTTCCAAACTCTTATTTACCCATTCCTGATTGTGTTTCAAAGCAGAAGGAAACCCTCTAAAAATTACACATCATGCATGGAAAAAGTGCCAAATTTGAACATGATTAATTGTATAAAACTACCATTTGGTGCTTTAAATGAATTTAGATGGTTTATACTTAGATTGTTTTGTGAAAGTTTTCAAAGTTTGCAACTAAGGCCAAGGGTCCAAAAATTTCACATACACTTCCATTATTTCATAAAATAAACATTCACTTAAATTAAAAATTATTTGAAGTGTTTTGTTCTATGCTAGATCATTTATACTTGTTTGTTTTTTGAAAATGAAGGATGCATGTATGTTTTACCCCTATCCCCTTAGGGATATTTGGTGACTAAAAGTGCTTCTTCCTTGTAATTTTTGCCTTTGTCTAAGGCATGAAAAGAATGTTGTTAAGGATCTCCCCAAAACTTGTATGGTTTGGGTGATCTAAACACAACCTTTAAAGTCTTTTCACTTGATCATTTATATTATGCAAGTGGGTTTGTGAGCGAGAGTTCATAGCCTCCTCATGAGTTATTTAGAGAAGATTTGACATAGGGCTTCATCTCTCAACATTGTTTCAAAATCACTCCATGGTAGGGTATATAAATTAGGTTATATACTAATATTTCTAGGAGTTGAGTAGCTAACCTCTCCAATCATAATGAAAACTTGAGTTAGGTTTATTTAACCAAGGGATTGTGCTAAGTAATACATATATGAAATCACTATGCAAAGGAATAAAGCCTTACATAGTAAGTTAACCAGTATGAACTCAATTAACATGAGGAATCTCTAGTGTTAATAACACTTGGGACCATATAAATGGTTAAAAATTTAAGTTTAAGAAAAAACCAACTTGTTGTGGACATATTGTTGATGCAGGGCAAGTAGCCCAAAGTTTCATATCATTGTATAATATCTTAAGAGAAGGGGGGGTATAAAAACCCTACTACTTCATGCACTTTTATTTTGGGATTAACACTTAAAATCCTCCCAAGAGCATGTATATAGATGAAACTCAACAATACAAAGCAACCTTGTCAGTTTAGGGCTTTGGATGTTATACTTAGTTGTATTTTATATTTTACTTTACTTGCTTGGTCTTGTATTCTAAATATGTTTGTTTGTCCTCCCACACCAAAATGAGTCTTGGATCCACATCACTCCATTATTTCAGGAGGTATTACACCATCCATTTGATGCCATAATTTTTCCTTAATATTTTAGACAAATCTTTATGTGTGTGTCACTTGCTTAGAAAGGGTAACATTATGTTTCCCAATCCATTTCAAGTTTTATGCCTTGGAGTCTTGAAACAAACCATTGATCATACCTTTAGAGCACAATAATGCCATTATGCTGCTCAGATTATTTCATGGACTCAATTTGCCTTGTGTCCATGTTTCTAATTTGAAACCAATCCATGTGTGCCTTTTGGGTCTTTATCTATTGACGTTATGCCATTCACCTTTGTCTAACTTATTAATCAAAGAAGCCTAGTTTTCTTAAGTTGAGTTTTTAATTAACCTTGACAAGTTTGAATCCAAAAAAAGATTGATTTATATTTATGCCTTGTCTAATTTGGGCCTAAACATTGATCTTTCTCTTTTGGGTTGTGTAACTTAGGTTAATTGTTTACCCAAATTTGAAAACTATTGTTTGTGCCTTTATTTGGAAGAAAATAGTCTATCTTGAAGTGCCTTTTATTTTATGCCTCATACCAAATTGACCAAGTTTATGTCTAAATTTGAAGGCCTAGTTTACACCAAAGTGTTTCAAATTTGTTAGATTAAATCATACCCTTGATTTTAAGTCCAAATTCTGTGTTTTTTTACCAAAAGTCTTAGCACATGCCTTTGTTTGATCCTAGAGTTTTATGCCACATTTGGCCAAAATACCTAATAGCCTTTATTTTCTTAGATCAGACCTATTTAGAACACTTTGAAAATAGAGTTTGGCATTTTATTTATAGTTAATCCACTTGAAATTTTTATGTGAGATATTTAATGTTATATATTTGATGTTAGACTATTTTATACTAAGTTTTAACATATATATTTTTGGAGATACATCTCCATCCTTGACAAAATTAGATTGAGTTTGAATTATTTGTCTTTTTAAGACATTATTTTTTAAAGTTTATATAACTCTAATCCATTTTGTCACAAAGCATTCACCATTGATTTGAACATGTCTCACTATACTCATAGTGGAATCATGTAAAATATAGGGTATAGTAATGTGGTCGCATAAGAAGACTTTATTCAAGACCCCTATAGAGATGATGTTTTTTATGAGATAGATCTTTATCCACCTTATAACACTCAATTAGGGGAGTGAATCCAAGATCCTTTATCCCATTATTTTGTCAACACACCTCCATACTCAGAGAAGGACTAGGAACAAATGGCATAATATATATCTAGTGTACTTTGAGTTGTAGAAAAATTTCAATAGCAACCATACTATCTTACAATGTGATCAGCCTATAAACCTTGTTTATTTGATCGTCACTGATTTAAAAACAAGGACAAAGTCTTAAAAAAATCTATGGAGGTAAGGACTAAGTTTATAGTAGACTTTCCCCATGAAAATTTGCTAAGTTTAGTAAGAGGGCCTAACAACATGCCTTATACTCAAAACATCGAACATGCCTCTTCTAGAAATCCTCAGGCTATAGTGTCAATGTTGTATCAGGACCCTCATATGCTTGTCATAAGAAAAGGTCTCATATAAGACCACTTAATATATATGTAGATGACATACCAGACCTATTTTAACTTAGCATGTAACATCAATAACAAGACCATGTTAAATTATCCTCTTATTGAGCTCATTCCTTCAATAGGATTCTTAATTGAATTGATAAACCAAGAAAATCAAGGTATAGACCCATTAACATGAATCACTTTAGTTGGAGACATGTTTATTGAGCTAGCTATCAAAGAAGTGTCTTCTACTTTTATGCAGAATAGTGATCCAAATATAGTGGACAATATGCAATTGTCATCCAATCCAAACCAAAGTGGTGTAAATGCACAAACAACTAGTCCATAATAAATTTTGCCTTTAATTAACACCACAAGTGGTTTAAAAATGGAGGGGGAAATAGTTTATACCTTCCAATTACAAATATCTACCTCTAATCCTTAACCAACTACTTTTTTAAGTACACAACCTCAAGGATTAAGTAGTCAAGAAATGACCAGTGTCATGCCTTAATAAAATGTGATGAATATTATTCCACCATAATAGGTGATGACTAACATTCCATAACCATGGGCATAATCCAACATACCCATGTGGTAAAGGAAACATATTTTTCCACTTAAATAGGGGAAACCAATGTTCTACCTCATTAGGTAATGATGAATATACCTTTTCAATTGTAGACCAACATACCATTACAATCATAAATGATGTCAAATCAATAACATACAAGTATTAGTCAATGATAAATGTCAAACCTTTAACATGCATCTACTTCCCAACAAGGACTCACGTAACCAAGAGGTTTTAATGTTTTGCATGTACCAATTAGGCAATAATTTACTTCTATTCCTAACATGTCATGCACTCAATGATAGGGCCTTGGTTCACAAGTTACCCTTAATAATCAAGGTTTGACTAGTCAGAAATAAGTCCCTAATCAACCTTAATAGGCATATTATTTCACTACTAGCCATATCCCCTCATCTCAGCCATAATTTCCCCAAAACTAGGTCCATATACCAAATCCTAATTGAAATATTGCACTATAATGCATGCAATTTCAATAATCATATCCTAATATATATATGCATATTCATGGTCAATTCCCGAACCAAACCAACATTCCACAACAAATTATGCCTCTACTATACCCAGGTCAAAGTAATCCACTTTTAATCACCCAAACTATATCATAGATAATTTTTCCTTCCAC
This sequence comes from Torreya grandis, assembly GCA_037957365.1. NCBI lineage: Eukaryota > Viridiplantae > Streptophyta > Pinopsida > Cupressales > Taxaceae > Torreya > Torreya grandis. The sequence continues at coordinate 3,817,894 of JARHVA010000078.1, forward strand.
TTTCCTATCTCAATAACTATAATAGATGCAATTACCACCATCCAAGCTAGGAAATAGACTAAAAAGTTTAAGTTAGATGACATGTGTTCCTACCCCTTCAACATGGAGTATTTGTAGATAAAATTTCATCTAAGGTATGAGCCATCAAAGTTTGATAAGTATAAGGGGAAAGCAGACCCCAAGGCTCATTTGATAAAATTATTTATTACTTGTCAACTAATGGCTTATAATAACATATACCTCCTACTATTGTTTCCAAGGAGTCTAGTAGGGCAAGCTTTGGAATGGTTTGTTAAATTACCTAAGAATTTAGTTTCTAATTTTGATGATATTTTAGATAAGTTTATGTAAAACTTCTCCTACAATCACATACATGATATTTCATTGGTAGATTTGATGCAAGCCAAACAAAAGGCTAGTGAAAGCTTTGTAAGTTATCTTCAACAATGGAGAGTCCTTTGTTAGGTGTAGAGCCTGATTGTCTTCTAGGATCAAAAGTTAAAATTATGATGTTATTACAACAAAGTTTGGATCCAATTATTTTAATCCCTAATGGCGTAGGGGGTTTCAAATGGGGGAACCCCCCTTATGGGGTCCAAAGGGGATGACCCCTTGGCAGGGGGTCTAGGAGCTGCACGGCTCAGAGAATTTTTTAATTAAAATTTCCTTGTTAAATTATTATTTTATAGTCAATCTAGGTTGTTAATTAAATGTTTTTAGATATGATGGTAGAGGTTATGTTTAGAAATTTTTACCATAAAATGTATTAATGTATAGATGAGATGTATGAGTGTGAAAATATAATGAAATATTTTACACAAAGAGGAGGCAAAAAAAGGCAGGTAGGTGTAGCAGGGTTTGTTACAATATTTTATTTCTCCCTTGTATTACTAGAAATAATATACTAGACAAGTTTGGTGGATGTATACCATCGTGGGTGAACCACGTTAAATCTAGTGTCTCATGTTATGTGCATGTTTATGTTTATTTTTTGAATGCTTGATTAATTCATTTCATAGTTTCTTTTGTATATGATTGGGGGATAGATATAGGTTTTAATTTATCTTAATAAGTGGTATCAAAGCAAAGGTTTTGTTTACATAATTTTGAATCATATGAAGAAAATGGTTTGACCTCGAGTGAGAGCTATGGTAGATGAAAATAAATCTAATGTGGATAATTTCAATGAACAAAAGTTTGGATTGTGGAAGATGCAGATGGAGGATTACCTTTACTAAAAGGATCTCTATTTACATTAGGAGGGCAAGCGAAGAAGCCATTGGTAATGTTACATGAATATTGGGAACTATTGGATCAAAAATCCCTTGGAACCATATCATTATGCCTTCATCTTCTATATCATTCAACATATCACAAGAAAAGACAATAAAAGGTCTTATGAGCACATTAGGAAAGTTATATGAAAAACCCTTTACCTCAAATAAAATATTTTTGATGATTTTTATTTAATATGAAAATGTCTAAAATGGTTTAGTACCAAATCATTTAAATGATTTTACTATGGTTACTAGTCAGTTAAATTCTATAAATATTGACTTTGATGATGAAGTTATGGATCTTCTTATACTTTATTCCTTTCTTAAAAGTTGGAATAGCTTGGTAATGGTAGTAATAAACTCTGTGTCTAACAATGCTAAACTAAAGTTTGAAGATGGGGTGGGTATTATCCTAAGTAACCAAATACGAAGGAAAAGCACAGGTGAAACATCCATATCTAGAAATGCATTAACAGTTGAGAACAAAGGAAGGCAAAAGAATAGAGTAAGAGGAAACCATGGAAAATCAAAAGGAGATGCAAGATCTAAATCAAGAGGCAAGATGGAATGTTGGATTTGTGGCAAGGCATGACACACAAAGAAAGAGTGCTGATTTTGAAAGGATAAATTAGGTAAGGACCAATAAGAAGTTAATAGAGAAGCAAATGTAGCAGGTGATGTATTACAAGATGATCTTATACTTTCTTTGGATAATATTGTTGAATCTTGGATTTTAGATTCAAGTGATTTTTTAATGCTACCCCTTATAGACATTATTTTATAAATTATGTTCAAGGTAATTAATGGAATATTTACCTTGGTGATGATGAACCCTATAGCATTATTGGAAAACAAAGTGTTTATGTTAAATTATAGAATGGAAATACTTGGGTGTTGAAGGATGTCAGGCATATTATAATCTTGAGGAGAAATCTAATCTTTGTAGGGTAGTTGGGTAGTGAGGGTTGTATGGTCACATTTATATCCAAATCATGGAAGGTTACAAAGAGTTCTTTAGTGGTTGAAAAAATTAAAAAAGTAGGAAATTTATATTTGTCTAAAAATAATGCTAATTCATCTTGTGTTGTAGTTGTTACAGATAAAGATGTAGCTTTATGGCATTAAAGACTTGGCCATATGAGTGAAAAGGGAATGAAGACCCTACATGCAAAGGATAAACTACCAGGTCTAAAAGAATTAGATCTAGACATTTATTATCATTGTGTATATGGGAAACAAAAAAAGTGTGAGGTTTCTTAGGGTTGGACCAGCAGAGATGGAATAAAAGTTAGAGCTTGTGCATACGGATGTATGGGGAATAGCTCAAGTATCTTCACTTGGTAGTTTGTATTATTATATTAATTTTATTGATGATGCAACTAGGAAGGTTTGGATATATTGTATAAAAAGGAAGTCTGATGTTTTTGATACATTCAATAAATGGAAAGCTTTAGTTGAAAATAAAATAGGTTTAAAACTAAAATGTCTCAGATCATATAATAGAGGTGAGTATTGTAGTAACACTTTTAATAATTACTATTTAGAAAGTGTAATTCATAGACAAAAAATAATTATAGGAACATGACAACAAAATGGTGTATCAAAAAGAATGAATAGTACTATTATGGAGCATGCCAGATGCATGAGATTACATGCAGGTATGCCTTTAAAGTTTTGGGTAGATGTTATAACTACAATAGTTTATATAATAAATAGAGTACCTTCGAGTGCTTTGGATGGTGGAATACTAGAGGAGGCATGGACTAGAAATAAGGTAGATTATTATTTCCTAAGATTGTTTGGTTCTGAGGCATTTTGTTATATTGACAAAGATCATAGGAATAAGCTAGAAGCTAAGTCTCATAAATGAATATTTATTGGTTATGAAACTGATGACTTTGGATTCTGATTGTGGAATATGGAAGATAAAAAAATAATTAGGAGTAGAGATGTTGTGTTTAATGAAAAAATAATGTACAGGGACCAGTTATGAGAAAAGAAGCAAGAATAATCCAAAAAGGAATATATAGTATTAGAAGAAATTATTTAACAACATGTCCCAAAGGTTTTTGATCAAAATGTGCAAGAGGAACATGTACCTCAAATCCCTATTAGAAGATCTACAAGAGTAAGTAGACCACCTGATCATTTTTCTCCTTTTTTATATTATTTATTACTTATTGATGGTGATGAGATATAAAGCTATGATGAAGTCATGTGGATTGATGCCAAGGATAAGTAGGAGAAAGCTATGGATGAGGAGTATGATGCTCTAATGGAAAACTAGACATGGGATTTAGTAGATCTTTCCATACGAAAGAAGGCATTGTAGAATAAGTGGATATACAAGATAAAGGAGGAAAAGGTAGGTAAAAAGAAATTCAAGGCTAGAATGGTGGTTAAAGGTTTTTCAAAAAATAAAGGTATATAATTTGATGATATATTTTCTCTAATTGTTAAAATGACTTCAATTAGAATTATTTTGAGCTTAGTACCAATTGAAGATTTGCACTTAGAATTGTTATATGTAAAGACTACTTTCCTTCATGAGGATTTGAAGGAGGAAATATACATAGAGCAACCACAAGGCTATGAAATTAATGGTAACAAGAATTTGGTGTTAAAATTAAAGAAGAGCTTGTATGGCCTAAAAAAAGCTCCAAGACAATTTTATATTAAGATTGATAATTTTATGACAAAACAAGGTTATTGTAGATGTTATTCAAACCATTGTGTATATTTTAAAAGATTTGAAAATGGAAACTATATTATTTTACTTTTATATGTATATGATATGCTTGTATCCAGCTCTAACATGCATAATATTGATGTACTCAAGAAATAGTTAAGTGATTATTTTTTATGAAGGATCTAGATGCATCTAAATAGATCCTTGGTATGCGGATAACTAGAGATAAAATTAATATGAATATAGAATTATCATAAGGAGAGTACATCAAAAAAGTGTTGGAAATATTTAATATGCAAGATGCAAAATTAACTGGGACACCTTTGGCTGCACACTTTAAATTAACAAAGGAACAATGCCAAAAAGCACAATAAGAAAAAAAGTTGATGTTTAAAATTCCATACTCATCAGCAATTGGTAGTTTAATGTATACAATGATGTGTACAAGGCCAGTTATTTCACATGTAGTGGGAGTGGTGAGTAGGTTCATGAGTGATCTAGGAAACGAACATTGGAAGGCAGTAAAATGGATCCTTTATTACTTAAGAGGGACAATAGATAAAGTGCTAAGCTATGGTGGATCAGATGTGATATTTAAAGGATATTTTGACTTAAAAATGGTAGGTGATTTGGATGGTATAATAATAGCTAAAAGGTATGTGTTTATAGTAGGTGGTATAACATTTAGTTGGGTATCATGGTTATAGAAGGTTGTGGCACTTTCAACCATAGAGGCTGAGTATGTTACTACTACAGAAGAAAGCAAGGAAATATTTTGGTTATAGAGGTTGATGGAAGAATTGAGACATAATCAAGAAATATGTACCTATATAGTGATAGTAAAAGTGCAATCCATCTATCCAAAAACTAAGACTTTCACTCCAAGACAAAAAACATTTAGTTGTAGTATTATTCATTCATTTAGTGATAGAGGAAGAGCAACTAAAATTAGAGAAGATCCATACCAGTGAAAATCCTATAGATATGATGACCAAGGTAGTTACAAGAGAGAAGTCAAATATTTGTTTAGCTTTAATTGGTCTTCATGGATTATAAATAAATTAACTTATCCAAGTCCAGATAGTACAATAGATGAAGTAGCAGTGGAGTTGTTGCAATTAGTCTCTAAGTGAGAGATTGTTAGGTGTGGAGCTTGATTGTCTTCTCAGATCAGAGATTAAAATTTTGATGTTATTTTAGCTAGGTTTGGATTCCATTCTTTGAATCCCTGATGGCATGGGGGGTTCAAAGGAGGGAACCCCCCTTGAAATGTTTAGAGGGGATGACCCCCTGATGGGGGTTCCAGGGGTTGCGTGCCCCAGAGAATCTTTTTTATTAAAATTGCCTTGTTAAATTGTAATTTTGTAGTCAATCTGAGCCATTAATTAAAGTTTTTTAGAGCTGATGGTAGAGGTTATGTTTAGGCATTCTACCCTAAAATGTATTGATATATGGCTAAGATATATGAGTATAAAAATATAATGAAATATTGTACACAAAGAGGAGGTGGAAAAGGTAGAGAGGTGTAACAAGGTTTGTTATAAGATTTTGTTTCTCCCTTGTATTTTTGGAAATAATATATTGGATAAGTTTGGTGGATGTAGCCCATCTTGGGTGAACCAATTTAAATATATCATCTCCTATTATGTGCATGTTTATGTTTATTTTTTGAATGTTTGATTAATTTGTTTCATTATTTCTCTTATATGCAATTTGGGGATATATCTAGGTTTTAATTTATCCTAACACCCTTGTAAGTTGATTCATCCATAATATAGCAGACATGTAATTAGTTGTTGTATTTACCAAGAATTTGCACAGTGAGATATCTTACCATCTAGAACTTTAATGCATGCACACTTTCAAGGAAATCATTGAAAAAGGTTTGTTGATTGAAATAGCCCTTATTAATAAATGGATCATCAAGCTTACCTCATCAAATTAGAACTAAACAACAAACCAAAACAATGGCCAAAATTAGAAAAAATTCCAAAAACAAGCATCACAACCAACATAGGTCAATAACTATGAAAATTCCAAGCCATTCAATCATAAAAAAAATGTTTTTAGAAATAGAGTAATTGAGTCATGACATGTCCAAATGGTTCAAACACCATTTGATTAGTCTATGCTCCGTATCCAAATTACTCCTAACTAAAAACCTCTTTAGCAAATTCAACAAGTGCCATAGCCTAGACCAACACAACAAATGTAGCAACCTTTGCCTTTGCAAACCCCTCCTTCAAGGAGAACAATGCCTATTCATCATGTTTTTAGTGACCTTAGATAATCCATTAAATTTGTGTTTCATAAGCTCATCACTGCTAATCTGATTAGCTAGCCTATTCTAAAACACTATCTTGAGGGTAGTCTTTATCTTGATTGGTACCAGTAAAATGTATTATATGAGTATCATTAGGTTAATAGACATAGTTTGTATTATTGTGTGTAAATTAAACATTTGATTGAGAATATGTTGGAAAATAGAGAGATAACATTGGATAATAGAGCTTCCACATCTAATTAAAACCTTGGTATTTATCAAAACCCCTTTCCACAACATAACAAAAAACAACAATAGAAACAAAGGCAAGAACAATAGTAAAAATAGTATCAATAGTCGAGATAGAACCACAAAAACCAACAACAGAACTAATAACATCAATTGAATGGATGAAACCAAGGATATAATGATTACAACTAATAGACCTACCACGTAGTTACACATAACTACAACAAGGTTGTAGGCCATACTATGGGAGGTCAAGTTTACACCATTTCCACCAATCCAAGACTAATTTCTAATCAAACAAGATCATTTCTAGTCGATTCTGACCAACTAAACCATACTAGTTATCCTTTTTTGACTTGGGACCTCATACAAGTGTACCAACAAATAGGGATTAATTATTTTGGACCACATAGTAATAACTCATCCTTTCCCCATAACTAGACATAAGTGCACTAGTAACCGAGACTTATCCTATTTGGTCCCCCACCATCATCATTTTATAGTAATAATCATCCTATATCTAATCCCAATTGTGTAATCAAAACTCTATAGTTAAATATTACCATCCCAAGTCTAGATCCATCTGTCACTTCACCCATCCAACCTACTATTCTGGCTAGGAACAAGCCATTTACCACTGTATGAGAAAAGACATATGATATTATGGATTAATTGCATAAGATGCCTACACAAATATCCATTTTAGATTTTTTTCATACATCTACAATCCACAAATATCTTAATAGAGTTCCTTGGATAATCTTAAGTTCCAAATGACATATCTCTAGGAAAATTCCAAGCTTTGGTTGGACATTTATCCCCAGGCCAATAATTAAAATTTGACCAAAGTGATATGTCATCCCTTGGCCCTTTTCATAAAAATCCATTATACATTAAAGTTGTCATAATACAACATAAAGTGAAACATGTCCTCATATATAATGAATTGAGTATAAATATTATGTCTCTAAAGCTCATCAAGCTTCTCAAGTACAACACAAATGATCTCCAACCATAAATGATCACAATTTAGGCTTATGACAATGAAGAATGAGAATCACAAAGCACCATCAACTTGCCAATTATCATTGGGCCCTTGACCTATGATACACTATGCCATGTGTTAAACCTTGATTTGTCATATAATATGTTTTTGGGTAGACCTTGGATACATGAAATTTGTGCAATCCCTTCAACATTGCACTAGTGTATAATGTTCTCCCATTCAAGTATAGAGGTCACTATTCATGGATATTTATCACCATACAAACATTGCAAAAATTTAGTGGCCAAGTACCAAAGCTATAACTACCATTTTGGATTGAATATAGTTCTTAAGAAAGACAAGGGGAAAGAAATACTTGTTGATTCACTAGAGGCCAATTGTATTGGCCCAGATACCCTTGATTTACTTTCCCACATACCACCTCCTAAAATTTCTAATCATTACACTATATTAGCTAATGGACTATGACAATATTTGACACATGCTACATTCCATATTGAAAAGATTACATAGAACTTGAATTCCTTTAGAAGACCAAAATCCAAACCACCTTGCATGGAATGGCAAAGAAAGTGAAAATTCTAGATACATAGTCTAACACCTATCATTTTTATACCAACCACTGGCCAAGAGTAGGGCCTACTTGCAGATGATAAATCTTAGTTGTATAGTGATAAATTGGTTGAATGTTACCTAAATACCAAGCATCCCATTTCAAAAAAAATCATAGAGAAGCATGCCTATGAAAGAGGAGGCCTTGGGATAAATCAATAGGGTTCACTTGAGCTAATTTCTACCATTCGATATAAAAGAACTTATGGATTTGGATTTAAACTGCCTAAGGTGACCCTATGTACTTAATTCATGTTCCAACACTAATGACTAGTGATGATGATGTCGATAATGAATCAGAGTCCAATCATAGCCCTTTCGATGACCTATTTAATACCAATTTATTTTATATCGATGCCATTTGTACCCTTATACTAGTTTTTCACCATAATCCACTTTTATATTATCCTCAACTTATAGACTAGGACCAACAAGAATCAATAATGCCAATCAATGAGGTTTAGAATGATGAGGCCTTCTATGATTTTTTTGGCCTAAGGTACAATGTTCCATTGGGAGAACACAAATAAGGGTTATCAATCAAGCAAGATCTGATAGCCTATTTTGGAGAATGAGTGCACACCCTTAGCCACAAAAAATTAAATAAAATATTGAGGTCCCACAGTGAAAACCTATTCAAGGCACTTTTGGACTAAGGAAATAGTAAAGAGAAATGAAAATCTAGTGGTCAAAACCCATTCGAGATGCCATTAGATGGGGGTGTTCAACCTTATTCAAACATAGCTTAGGAGACCACCAATGGTGAACTTGCCTATGGGTCCAAATTTAGTTTTAAATAATAGTAGGCTTTTGATAGAATCATCCAAGATTTCCCCGTAGTATTTATCACATGCCCATCCCTACCATTGGGAGATTTTGATTCTTCATACCTAGGATAACTTGAGGAGCTAGTCCTAACAGAGTACTTTAACATTGCAGGATAATTCAAATCTTGTTCAACCATTTTAGAATATGGTTCAACACTTCTTATAAAGGATACTACTGAAGTCAATGTTAGGATTCCAAATGACCTAAAATAGACCAAATTAGGCATGTTCCTCACTCAATTGAAACATGAAGTCTTTATCACCTTGTTGAGGGAGTTTGTTGATATATTTGCTTGGGCCTTATTTGACATGCAAGGTTTGGACCTCACCCTGGTTGATCAGCTTGTAGTACATCCTAATGCTAAACTTATAAAACAAAAAATATGTGAAATGTATCCTTTCATTGCTATATTAGTGAAGAAAGAGTTGTAAAAACTCTTGGAAGTAGGATGTATTCGATCGATTGACTACTCAGAGTGGATCTCAAATGTTTTACTAGTCAACAAAAAGTTATAAGGAATCTATATGCACATAATATTTTTAACTTTTATCACATACTAATGCTTTATATCTTGTAAGAACCCATCAAGACTCAATCTCTCTAAAAGCACACCCTAAAGGGTACACCAAGAACTGGGTGGGTAGACCTTTGCTACTTCATAGGAATTTTGTCCCTTATTTCCACATTATTACCAATCCAACTAGATCTTAAAACCATTCTCTAAGCTAATTTTCCTCCCTTGAGTATTCCTCTAGTATTTTCATCTTTCATTCCTCTTTTTCTTGTCTTAAAATCCTTTTTAACTTATAGTTATACTGGATTGACTGGGTGGACCCAATATAGTTTAGGGGTATTCTTTACATTCTTGGTTTTTTAGCCTTTTGGCCAACCTAGCATAAATCTAGTAAATTATCCCCAAAAACACACTAGGTCGATTGGGTCAACCTTGTACATTCAAAATTATTAGAATGATTTAGGGTAAGATCCATCTATATATACAAGATCATTTTGATCATAATTCATATGTGTAATCAAAAGTTATTGTTTGCTCATGCTTCTTCATAATATGCTCTTCCACCATTCTACTTGAGGAGATTTAGCTTAGGTTTCTTATTTGGAGAATCTAGTCTATAGATAAGTCTTGAATGATTTGGCCTTTCTTAGTGATCCTTACAAACCATAATAAACTATTTCAAAGTCCCTTTGGCTAGGGAGAGATTGAGTCTCGATGGGTTCACGTTCAAGTAAGTATATTCTAACTTTGTTCTCTTCTCATTTAGTAAAGAGAAGTAACATAAGTGTTGGTTTGAATAATACTATATTTCATTTTTTATGTATTAGGGTGTTACTCATACTTACTTTAATTAAAGTTCCTTATGCATGTTTATTTTATTAATTTTAACCCCCACTTTGTGCCATAAGCTTTGGTGTGCACTAGATTAGATTGACTTTCTTGTTATTAGTATAAGTGAATGTTTTAAACCTTAGGACTCCATTAGGGTTGTTGTGTGATTATGATAGACTATAGGCTTTGGAACCCTTCCTAGCATGATGTGTTGTGGCAAGTGATACAAGTGATCCCTTAATTGGGTCTAGTGGATCCCCATATTGGCCATGTTTCTACTTAACAAGTGTATCCCAATTAGATGTGTAGGTATGATCTATCTTATCTGGTCTAGGATTAATTCATAGACATGATGCATTTTTTATTGCATACATTCTAGTGAACTCAACATGAACTAAACCTTGTAGGATTTGTTCACTTTTGTGTCATTTATTTTATTTATTCTTATCATCATTTTTATCATATATTTTGACACACTAGATCAATTTTGTTAACCTAACTTTTATCTCTATGCGTAGGTTGCAAGAATAGGAAATTGGATTGATCCAGTCAACCCAATACAAGTTTCTATCCTTTCAAACACCAAGTTCAACCTACTAGGTTGACTCAATTGACCTCTTATAGTTTTAACACTTTTTTATTAGTGTCTTGTATAGCTTGATTGATTATGTCAAGCCAATTTAAAGGTTTCTCAAGTATACTTCAAGGTTCTTCATCAAAAAAATTCTTACATTGAATCTCTGATCCACCAAGATTCCTTTCTACTTCTCTATTTCTTTCTTTTTATATTTCTTTTCATAGTTTGTATTCTTCAAAACTACCCTTACACAGTTAAGTGGATCAACATTATTGACTCATTTTTATGTTTTATGTGTTGTCTAAAATAACAGGATCGACACTGTCGACCTAGTTCATTTTTAACTTTGCTTCTACAGTATAGGTTTGACCCTATCAACCCTATTCTATATTTTTTGCATATAGTGTCAACACTATACCTTGTTTCAAGTTAGAATTAACCTCATATCTGTTATTAATTAATTCACACTTTCTTTTCCTATTGCTTTCATGCTTAAAATAGTACACATAGTCTAATTACATAATTTCCAATTCATCACTTAGTTTCAGTATTTCTATTTTATGCACACATGACCAAAACACAAAAAATAATAATCACTCTAAAATTTTTTCTACCTTAGGCCAACCTACTTGGATTTCATCCCTAAGGGGGAAGTCAATTTGATGCTCTGGTTAAGTATAAAACATGGTTAATGTTATATTCTAGCTAAGTACCAGACACCCTTATCATTACAATGTGTGAAGTGAGGGGGTAGCCCCCAATACAAAGCTTGTATCATTTCCACTACACTCCATTTCATCTCAAACTACCTAAAACCACCCTTACATAGTTAACTAGATCAACATTTTTGACTCATTTTTTTGTTTTATGTGTAGTCTAAAATAATTGGATCAACACTACCAACCCAGTTCATTTTTAGACTTTGCTTTTGTAGTATAGGTTTGACCCTATTGACCTTGTTCTATATTTTGTGCATATGTTTTAGCACTACATTGTTTCAAGGTTAATTAATTAACCTCATATCTATTATTAATTAATTCACACTTTCTTTTCCTATTGATTGCATGCTTAGAATAGTACACATAGTCTAATTAGAGGATTTTTAATTTGTCACTTAGTTTCACTATTTCTATTTTATGCACACATGACCAAATCAAAAAAACATAAAAAATTAATTTAACATTTTTTCTACCTTACACCAACCTACTTGGATTTAATACCTAAGGGGGAAGTCAAATTGATGCTCTAGTTAAGTATAAAGCATGGTTAATGGTATATTTTGGCTAAGTACCAAACACCCTTATCATTGCAGTGTGTGAAGACTGGAAAATATGCAAGGGTAGTTCCTTGATTTACAACCAACTTATAATCACATTTAAAAGCATATCTTAATAATCTAATTAACAATTAGGTTGACTAATTAGTTGACTTCACTTTTCAAGTTGTTTGCTCGTTCTTTGTTCAATTATGTGTGCACAACCTTACATTAGCCAATGTTAGTGAAAGCTTTTGTTTTGTGTTCCTCAATTGGATTGTCTAGAATTTATCAAATTTATAATTTGTTACTTTTTATCTCTTACTTTCCAAGATTAGCTACAAAAATTATCTTGTTTTCAATTCATAACTTGTTATCATCTTACTCTTTCTTTCTGCCTATTGTACTAGAACAACCAAGTTGACCTTGTGTGTTTTTTATCCCCTATTCACTACATTAGATTGACCCAATTGACCATGTATAGTTTTTAGCTCCTTTTCCATATTTTTCTTTCCTCTATTTACTGTAATAGATTAACCCAATTGACCTTGTATAGTTTTTAGGCCTTGATTTTTGTACTGGATCAACCCAATTAACCCTGTATTATTTCCTACTTTCCCTATATGTCAATCAAACTCTCTATCTTTCCTAGTTTGCATTATGTTCATATTTATTCAATTAGAATAAAATCTCCTATCAAAATCTTCTTGGATGGTTTGAATCCATTTAGGTACTATATGGGATGTTCATTTCTTCCCTGCTTTTCCTCCCAAGAGCACCATCAATTTTGGGGTACCTCTTCCCCTCCTTCATCTATAAAATGTAATATGGTATAAATAACACCTCAAGATGAAGTTGATGGATCTGATCCTTTCTATGCATACCAATAAACTTCTCAAAATATTCAAACTAATGTGGGAGTGATTGAACCAAGTTTACCTAACAATCCCACTAGTAATCTTTCTTCTAGCAATCCTCTCCATAATACCAATATGGGGAGTGATACTATAAACACCAACCCACCTCTTGATACAACCCAAATTTCAACCCAAGTCATTCAAAAAATGAACATTATGCAAAATTATAATACCAACCAAATGATGCAACTTCAACAACAATTAATCAATGTGGCTAATCAAACTCCAACTATTCATCCTCAAGATAATCCTAATTGTATTCCTCCACCTCTTAAGGATACCTTGGGTAATGTTATTCCTCAACCCATAATGAATATCAAGATGATTCAAACCATTCAAAATGATCCTTTATATCCCTTCATTTTTTTCATTGATATTGGTAACATATCTCCAACTATCAAATATGATGGGACTAAGGACCCTACCTCATTTCTTAAAGCCTATAGTAACCTTTACAAAGAGTGGATCCAAACTAATACATTCACAACTACTAAAATCTTAGTCAAAAAATTTATCGGTGATGTCTTAGAATGGCATAATCAACTACCCCAACATTCTATTTGGCAACTTGAAGATTTAGTTAATCCTTTGTTTAAAGAGTTTCAACATAATGATCTTCCTAAAAATTGTCTTATCCAATTCATCAATGCTAAGCAATCTCCAAATAAATTAGGGCATGAATTTATTAAAATATGAAAATATTTAGTTCATAAAATTAATCATAACATGAATGATGATAACTTATTCAAACTCTTTATCATGGATTTAACTCCTACTCTCCAATATAGTTCAAACCTTTTCTCCTCAAACACTTAATGAAAACCTTGATCAAGCTAAGCTTCAAGATTTTCTTATAAAGCAATTCAAACCTAATCCTAAACTTCTTACAGGATATTTCCAAACATCTAATACTATCACTAGTAATGCTCAACAAACCAAACAAGGAGTTACCAAAACTAATATTCCTTCACCTTATCATACACCTCTTTCAGTTTAGCAAATGAAATAATTTTTACTGCCCTCAAAAACTTTCATTTATCCCAATGCTCCTCCTAAGTGGTATGACCCTAATCTATGTTGTTGGTTCCATGCTGACATTGGGCATTCTCATGAATATTATAGAGGGTTAAATAAATTTTTTGTCTCCTATATACTTGGTGATTCATTCAATAATGAATCTATGATCAATCTTTGTCATCAAGAATACAATATTGCTTCCCATAAATGACAAATTTTCAAAGCTTTTACCTCTAATAACCAAAAATATTCTTTAATAACCAAGCCAATGTCAAGGATTTTTGTGACGTTGATGTTGATTATGATCAATATTATAATAAATCTCAGTATGTTAACATTGCCAAGGTTAATTATCGTCTTAAACCAGCTCACAAATATCCTATTACCAAGCCTAAAAATTCATCTTTAGATGAACAACTTAAAGATACTAATACCACTACAATTGATTCAAAAGTACCTGAGGAAAAACTTCCTCCTTCTGATATTGCAACCACATATATACCTTCTAAAACTAACTTACCTTCTAAAACTCATATTAGTTCTTCTAATTCTCATTGGAATTTTCTTGAAGAACTCAACTCTATGCCTTATAAGATTCATCTTATGGAGTTGGTTTCCACTTCATCCTATCATCAAAAATTCCTTATGCAACAACTTCAAGAAATTGAAGATCCATCCTCCATTGATGAATAACCACCTTCTATTGATTCTCAACCTACTAATGTCAACACCATTGAAACATCATTTCCCTCTTCCAAACCTTCCATTTAATTCCTTGAAGAGGACGTGATTAATGATTAAATTCATTTTTTTACTGATGACCCACCACTCTTTATCAAAAATAGCCATTCATACCACTCGTATTCAAAAAGTCTTAATTAATGAAGGATCTGGTATTAATGTGACATCCTTATGGATTATATAACAACTTGGTTATAACAAATATCATCTTAAGCAAACCCATTTCACTTGTTGTGGTTTTGATAAGACTAATCAAAAGCCACTTGGTTGTGTTTGGCTTCCATTAACCATTGGACCTAATATTGTTTAAACCAAGCTTATGGTCCTTGATCTCCCTTTATATTGCAATATCCTTCATGGTCATCCATAGACCCATCGAATGAGGGATATTGCTTCTTCTATTAGTCAATGTATTAAATTCTTGTATAATGGAAAATAGTACAAGCATGAACCTGATCCCAATCTATAGAGTATCTAGCTTCCTAATCCTAAACCTCAATATCATATTCTTATAAATCCTAAAATTGAGAATGCTCCTTTACCCAAGTTTATAAACATGAGTCCCAATCTACAAATTACTCTTATAGATTCTGATGATGATGAGCCCAATGAATTGTAACACACTTGCAATAATACCAAGTTGCCTCCATATATTTTTCAATGGCTTCCTCCTTATCTATTACCAAGAGACCATATTGTTTCTCTTATGGATGAGATTATTGACTTTCCCCCTCCATGAAATTCTCAAGAGCCTTCTTTACAAGAAAATGCTTTCACTTGTAATAATTTTAGAGTGGATAAATTATTTCAAGATCCTCTCATCATGTCTCCTCATACATTTAACAATATTGGGATTTCACCTTCTAAAATTCCCCCTGATTCTCAAGATTTTATGATTTATCTAACATATGATGATAACTATATCATAGCCCAAGCTCAATCTAGAGAATTATGTCCAGCATTACCAAAAAACTTTATCCCAAATCCATGCTTTTAATCAAGATGCACATACCATTTCTATAGATCATACCTTAGATATTGAGGGTCATGTACCTCCCATCAGTCCTCCTCTAATTGATATTCCTTGGGTGGTATAAGTAATTATACCTTTTGAACCTACAATAGCTCCTACACATTTGGATCCAATCATTGCATCCAATCCTTCTCCCATCACTAAATCCATCAATCTACCAATATATTCTATTCCATCTACTTCTTCTTCTCCTAAAAGTATCCTTGATGCCAAGGAAACCAATGTCTGTCAGGTTCATTTTGAGTATGATAGCCATGGAAATCAAATTCTTGATCTTGAAGTAGATGTCAAATATTATGGTCCTCTTCCTACCTTGCCTAATAATGAAGCTATTATTGAGTTACTCTATGCCCAAGAATCTCAACTTCCTTGGTTGCATCATAAAATTGGAAATTTAAAAACAAAAACTCCTTGCTTCAATAACTTTGTTGCTAGCATTGATCCTAAAACAAATCCAATTTCAGCTTTGCCTAATGTACCATATCACTTTCAATACAGTAATGCCATGATTATTGAAGAAACCACTTGCATCAAATATGGTACCCCATCTTTTCCTTGATAAATTATAGTTTCTCAAGAAATTTCACATATGAAATATTATAATTTTAGTTTATTCTTTGAAAAATATCATAAAACTTTCACTTGGTCCTATGAGGACATGCCTAAAATTAACCCTAGCATAGTGGTGCATAACATCATTACTTACCTTGATGCCAATCCTATACATCAAAAACAAAGAAAATTTATGCCTGAAGTTTCAAACCTATGTCATAAGAAAATCATAAAATTACTCGATGCTAAATTTATCAAACTAGTTGATTATTTTGAATGGGTGTTCAACATTGTTCCCGTTCGAAAGAAAGTCACTATGGTTATTCACATTTGTATTAATTTCTACAATCTTAATATTTTTTTCCTAAGGAAAACTTACCCTTACCTTCAATAGATGCCATCATTGATTCCATGGTTGGTTATGAAATTTTATCTCTTATGGATGGTTTTTCAAGATACAATCAGATTCATATCACTCCTGAAGACCAACATAATACTACTTTCACCACAGAATGGGGCATCTATTGCTTGTCAAAATTTCTTTCAGTCTCAATAATGCCAAATCCACTTACCAATGTGCAATGACTCACATCTTTCATGATCTCATTCATAAAATTGTTGAAACTTATGTGGATGATCTTATTGTTAAATCCAATCATCACAAGAATCATCTTTCTAATCTTGCTATCATCTTTGATCATCTCCTTTAATATAAAGTTAGACTTAATCCTTAAAAATATGTCATTAGAGTAACATCTAGTAGATTATTAGGATTCTTAGTCTCTCTTTATAACATTGATGTTGATCCTACTAAAATTAGTGTTATCATCAACATGCCTATTCCTCATTCTATTCCTAACATTCTTACTTATTTAAGTAAACTTGGGGCAATTAGAAGATTCTTCTCTAAAATGGCACATCGAATTCACTCCATCAATTCCCTTCTAAATAAAAATACTAATTTAAAATGGATGGATCCATGTCAAAAATCCTTTGATAACATGAAAGAGTCATTATTTCATCCACCTACACTTCATCCTCCTTCCATTGATAAACCTTTAATTCTATATACTTCTTCCACACCTATTTCAGTTAGGTCGATGCTTGCCTGATAAGATGATACGAGAAGAGAGTATGTTATCTACTACATTATTTGAGGCTTCATTGACTATGAAACACGTTATACTAAAATTAAATGTGATTGCCTTGCTATCTATTTTGCAGCTAAAAATCTTTATCACTACATGCTTCACCAAACTACTTATGTCATTGTTCATTCTAACCCCCTTCATCATTTCTTCTCCAAAGCCTTTCTTCTTTGAGATAGAATTGGCAAATGAATGGTCCTCCTTATGCAATTTGATCTTCACATCATCACTTAAAAAGTTATTAAAGGGCAAGTCATAGCTGACCAAATTTTTGTATCTCCCATTCTAGCCACTTCTTTCCTTAAAGATGACCTTCCAAATGAAAATATATTTTACATTGAAGTTTTTAATCAAGCTATTTCTCTTAAAGATTATTTTCATAGCTTTACCACTGATCTTGAAGCCAATAATCTTGAAAAATCTTCCACTCCCTCTGGTACTACTAACCAAAGGTAGTTATCAAGGAGATACCTAAAATCAATGTTTAATTGCATGAGGATACTTGGACCCTCCACTTTAATGGTGTTAAATGCCTTCAAGGAGCTCAGGTAGGTTACATTCTCACTAGTCCTCTCAATAAGATCATTCATTTAGATTTTCACTTAATCTTTGATGTCACCAACAATATGGCTGAGTACGAAGCTCTTATGTTAGGCATGTGAGTTGATTTTGATTTATACATTCAATACCTTCATGCTTTAGGTGATTCTAAACTTTTATCATTAAGTTAATGGTGACTATCAATGTTAAAGTGAGAACCTTCTTACCTATCATCAAATTACAACCACTCTCACTAGGGATTTTATCTCTTTCACTATTGAGCCTCTTCTTAGAAATCAAAATTCCATTGTTGATTCTCTTGCCTATTCAACTTCTCTATTTCATCTACATCAAGTTCTCTTCGATCCTTATTTTCTTATATAAATAATAAAATCTCCATCTTCAACTCAACCATCATATTTGCTTATTTATCATATTTAATTTTTTACCATTAGACAAAGCCCTTGGTATAAAGACATCATTTAATTCTTAAAACACCAAACTTATGCTCCTAATTTATAATTTCATGAAAAGACACACATTAGTAAACAAGCTTTCAAGTATGTATTTTGACATAACATCCTTTACTATCACAACACTGAAGGTAACTTGCTCCATTGTGTTCTAAAATATGAGGTCCCTCCTCTTCTTAAACAAGCACATGGGGGCATTTGTAGTGGTCACTATATCAGACATGCTACAACACACAAATGCCTATGTATGGGTTACTTTTGCCCTACTCTTGAAAAGGATGTAATTAAATATGCTAAAAAATGTACTCTTTGTCAGCTTCATGATCATCTTATCCATTCACATCCTATTGAACTTCAAACTATCAAGCCTTCATGGCCATTTTCTACATGGGTATTTGATCTCATTAATAAACTTCCTCACTCCCAATATGTGCATGTTTTTATCATCACTACTACCAATTATTTTACCAAATGGGTAGAATCAAAACCTCTCATTAATGTCACTAGTCCTATCATTTATAAATTTATTCTTAACCAAATTATTTTTTGCTTTGTCATTCTTCATACTATCATTTTTTACAATGGTGGTAGCTTCAAAAACAAACATGTTAAATAAGTTTACAAAAAATTCAATATCAATCACAAGTTTTTCATGCCTTATCATCCACAATGTAATGGCCAAGCTGAGGCACCAATAAAATTCTCTAAAATATAATTCATGAAACCCACATAGATTATCATATTCATCTTTACCCTATACTTTGGGCCCATTAGACTAGCATACACACTGCCATTGGGGTAACTCCATTTTCTCTAGTCTATGGTTTTGATTCAGTTCTTCCTTTAGAAGTTGATCTTCCCTTTCTTTGTGCATCTATTCATGGCATTATTCTCGATGAAGAATTGTGTGAAGATCATCTTCATGCCCTTGATCTTCTTGATGAACATCATCTTTCTACCTTAAAACATAACCATCAATACAAAGCTCACATCACCTGACAGCATAATAAACGTGTTAAAATCCATACTTTTAATGTTGGTGATCTTGTCCTTAAAATAGATTACACCCATGACAAAGAAGGAAAATATGTCCAAAAATGGTGGGGTCCATATTTAGTTAAGGACATTCTTGGTCCAAGCACTTACCATCTTCAAACCAATGAAGGCCATGTTTTTAAAGAGCCCACCAATGCTCAATTTCTTAAAAAGTACTTTATTTAAGCATTTCCTTCTTTTCATGTTTTCTATCTATATCTATCTAACAATTTTTGTAGGTTACTTAAGCATGGGTCTCTCCCTTTGCAACAATTTCCTTCCTTACACAAACCTTTAGTCCTCCCTTTTGGTCTTTTGGTTTCTTGATATACCATAGTCTTCTTAATCTTCTTGCATTTTTCTCTTATTTATCACGCCGATTGGGTTTTTATTTTATGAGTTTCTTTATAAGACTGTGAATAGGACCCAATATTCCTCAAAAAGCCACCTTCTTTTACCCACTTTTCTCTTTCATTGTTACTGCTTGCCAATGCTATTTTGGCATCCTTTAGGTTATTACTTTGTGAGTTTATTTGTAATACCATGGATAGGACCCAACAACCCTCACAAAATACCACTATTTCTTTTGTTTAGCTCCCTTTGCTTTTGTTTTGCTTATCAACACCCTCGTGGGTCTCTCTTTTATGAGTTGCTTTATAAGATCATAGATAGGACCCAACCATATTCATAAAATTATCATCTTTTCATGTTTTTCATCTTTGTTTTCAACTTTAGTTTTTGCTTCTTTTACTAAGACGAAATTTGCACAACAACCTATGTTAGCATGTTTTCCTCCACTTCCCTCTTTCTTAAAAGGAATCACCCTTTTCTACCATTGTATCCCTTTTTTCCCTTTGTCACATTTTTTTTGAAATTTGAAGTAATTTAAATTGTTCCATGTGTCATTTCTCTTTATTTCCCCTTCCTTTCATATCTTCATTAGATAAAATAAGGTCAAAGTCAAGATAGCACTTTTATTTCACCTAGATTTACGAAACTCTTAGAGCCCATGCTCTTTGAAGTTTCTCTCTCTTAGAAACCTTGTCCCAAGTATTTAAATGAAATTCAAATTTATCGCCCATGTTTGGTTTTCCAAATCTATATGGATGATGAATAGAAAAATCCATCAATAAAGTTAAAATCCAAATCATTTGAAACAAAATATAATGATATCTAAAAGGCAACATACAAATCTCAAAATTCAAAATCACACTAAAAAATGTGATTCAAAGCACATCTCCTTATTTTAGTCAAAGATCAAACTCCATAATTGGCCTCACAGTAGTTCCAAGGACCTTTTGGGTGTGGTAGGCTAGTAGATTAGAAGAGGAGAATAAAAAAATATTTTGGTGCTACCTACTTTCTTACACAATTACCTAATATTCGCAGTAGAATGATGGCTCTATAAGGGGTTCTAAAGAATGGGGAACATGTCATGGAGAGGTATGTCCATTTTAATTTTCATACATATGAACTTCATGGGATGATCTATATACTCCATTTGTTGACCTAAGACTTGTGTAGCTAAGATAAGTTCTTCATAGTCCTTAAGGTCTAAAGTCCTCTTGTTTTGACAAACCTAATTTGAGTGTTTCAATTTTGATAAAGAGTTCCTCTACTTTTGTTTTTCCTTCATTCTCCCCTATATCCATTTCATTTCCCCCCCCCTTGATAGACAAATTGTGATTTCAAATATCTTTTCCCTTCTTCTTTTATTCCTTCTTTTTCATCTCTTAAAAACATGCTATAACTATCTCATTTCAATTTTATCAACCCTTACAGCAAAACAACATGTTTGAGATACTATGAATTCTTATTTATTTACACAATGATTTAAATTTAATAAACTTACTTTACTTTCCTTTTACCATTTATCATGATTTTCCTATCTTGCTATTATGAACACCTGAGTTCATACCCTTTTTCCATTATTGAGTGAGGTTGGCTTGTTACTTCTCACTCATCAATGTTATTTTCCATTTTATGCATGATTTTTCCATTGATGGTTGAGATGTATATTGTTACTACTCATTCATCAATGTTGTTTTACCATTTTGTTTTTGTCTTTCTTTTTCCATTACTTTGTTTTTTGTTTTACCATCCTATTTGACATGTGTCTTTGGTTTGACTTGGTGAGTTTGCCTTTCTTACTTAAGGATAACTTGTTTGATTTTTTTGGTCTTTAGTAGCCTGGATTTTTAGTTATCTAATTTACTCTTGTTTTTAACTTGATTATTTGTTCTAACATAGCGCTTGTCATCCTGGCTTGCCAAATTTTCTAAGTACATCCCATCCTTATAGCACTAACTAACTTGGCTTTTCTTGCATTTGTTTGTTTTTGCTCTTTAGTTTTGTACTCTTGGGTTTGTTGAAATCAGTGTCTATGCCTTACACAATCAAAACTAAAAACATAGTAGACAACCATACTATGATAAAGGTAAGTCAAGGTATGAATCACATTTACTTTTTAGTTATTTACTTTCTATAATAGTTTCCTTTTCAGTTATTTTTGCTTTAAAATATTGTAACTCTTTTTAGCATCAATATTGTGTGTGTCCTTATGTTATTTATTAAAGCACCATCCCCTATTACACCTTAGTGACACATGATGAGCTTTGATTGGGGCATATGTATATACATAATTTATTTAACTTTTATCACACACTGATGATTTACATCTTACAGGAACCTATCAAGACTCAATCTCTCTGAGTGCACGTCCTAAGGGGTGCACCAAGAAAGGGGTGGGTATACCTTTTGTGCTTCATAGGATTGTTGTCCCTTATTTACACATTATTACCAATCCAACTAGATCCCAAAACCATTCCCTAAGCTACTTTTCCTCCTTTGAGTATTCCTCTAGTATTTTCCTCTTTCATTCCTTCTTTTCTTGTCCAAAATTTTTTTTTGACTGTCAATTATACTCGATCGACTGGGTTGACCCAATAAATTTTAGAGATATTCTTTAATTTATTGGTTTGTTAGCCTTTTTTCTAACCTAACACAAACCTATTAAATTGTCCTCAAAAACACAATAGGTCAACTAGGTCGGCCCTATACATCCGATGTTCCTAGAAGTATTTATGGAAAGATCCACTTATATATACAAGATAATTTTGGTTATTATTCATATGTACAATCAATATTTATTATTCACTCATGCTTCTTTACAATCTACTCTTCCACCATTCTACTTGAGGAGACTTAGCTTAGGTTTCTTATTTGAAGAATCTAGTCTTGTGGATAAGTCTTAGATGCTTTGGCCTTTCTTAGTGATCCTTATAAACCAAAATGAGCTCTTTTAAATACCCTTTGGTGAAGGGATAGATTGATTCTTGATGGGTTCACATTCAGGTAAATATATTCTAACTTTCTTCTCCTCTCTTTTAGTATATATAAGTAGCATAAGTGTTGGCTCGAATAATACTATCTTTCATATTTTATGTATTAGGATGTTACTCATACTTACTTTAATTAAATTTCACTATACATGTTTATTTTATTACTTATAACTCCAACTTTGTGCCATAAGCTTTGGTGTGCACTAGATTACATTTACTTTCTTGCTATTAGTATAAGTGAACATTTGAAACCTTAAGACTCCATTAGAGTTATTGTGTAATTGTGTCAGATTGTAGGGTTTGAAACCCTTCCTATCATGATGTGTTGTGACAAGTGACACAAGTGATCCTATCATCAGGTCTAGTAGATCCCCATATTAGTTATGCTCCCACTTAACAAGTGTATCCCAATTGAAAGTGTAGATATGATCTATCTTATCTAATCTAGGATTAATTCATAGAAGTGATGTATTTTTTATTGCATACAAAATAAGAATACGTAGTGATTTTAGAGACATAAACAAGGCCTACCCAAAGTATGACTTTCCTCTATTGAACATTGACATGATATTCAAATCCACAATGGGTTATGAAATACTTTCACTGATGGACAAATTCTTAAGGTATAGCCAAATCAAGATTTTTCAAGAAGACTAACATAAAAAAATATTTAACATGTCATGGTGAATGTGTTGTTATCATGTTATGCCATTTCATCTCAAAAATGTTGGGGCCATGTACCAAAGAGCCATGATGGTCATATTTCGTGATTGATGCATGTCATTATTGAAGACTATGTTGATGACACCCTAGGTAAATCAAAGACCAAAGCTGATCATCTAGCAGTACTATGGAGAATATTTGAAAGACTTCATGAATAAAAAGTTAGACTCAATCCTAATAAGTGTGTTTTTCTAGTTACTTAAAGCAAATTGCTTGGCTTCATCATGTCTCACCAAGGTATTGAAGTGGATCCAACCAAAGTACAATCCATAATTCAGATGGCACCACTAACCACTTTGAAGCAACTCCATAGTTTACAAGATAAGATCAAGTCTATTAGATGATTGATATGTCAATTGGATGATAATTGATATCCTTTTACACATTTTTTTAATAAAGGTGTCACATTTCATTGGAATGATGAATGCTAGAAAGCTTTCCAACAATTGAAGGACTATCTAGTAAATCCACCTATTTTATTGCCACCATGCCAGGGAAACCATTCTTATTATATCTATATACCATAGATAAATCTCTAAGGGCACTTCTAGCTTAACATGATAATAATCGAAAAGAGTCTGTCATGTAGTATTTAAGTCATACACTAGTCACATATGAACACAATTATATACCCATTGAAAAAGATTATTTAGCTATGGTCTTCATAGAACAAAAAATACAGCATTACATATTAAACAATAAGACCATGGTTATTTCAAAATTAGATCTATTCAATTATCTACTATCCAAAATAGCTTTACAAGGCTACATGGCCAAGTGGATCATACTTCTCAGTGAGTTTGAGATAGAATATTCAACTAGAAAGACATTAAGGAGCAAGTTCTTGTAGATCAACTTGCTAAAGCACCCCTTGTAAATACAAAACCACTAACATTTCAATTCCCAAATGAGTCCATTATGACCATAATCAAAACATCTCTTGAGGAGCAACACTAGAATCTATATTTTAATGGATCATTCACAGCACATGGATTTGGGGTAGACCTTTTATTTATTACACCATAGGGGGATCTAATCCCTAAATCATTTAGGATCGAATTTCCTTGTACTAAAAACATAGTCAAATATGAAGCACTCATTTAAAAATTTGACATGCATTATAATGGAACTTATAACATCTCAGGGTTTATGGTGATTCTTAGTTAATCATCAATCAAGTTACAGACCATTTTCAAATAAAGGATGAAAAACTAGTCCCATGCAAGGCCATGGTTGACACTCTCAAATAGCAGATTATTGATGTCTATTTTGAACATGTACCAAGGGCTAGTAATATAACAACACATTCCATGGCCACCATTGGATCTTTGATTCATCATACAAACATGGCAAAAAAATACCAGTCCCTCATTAAAAATCTACTAGCGCTAGCTCATGAACCTTAAACTATTGTGATGATTTGTGGTATTGTTGGTCCTATATCTATTTCATATTCATAAATTTATGCCTACCTTCATGACCAAATAATACTACTAAACTTATCCCATAATTAATCCAAAGCCTTTATCCACCATGCCACACATTATACCTTACTCATACCAACCCTATACCACCATGGTTTTGATGTAACTCTACTTCATTATTTAACTTTAGTATAATATACATTAGCATAATGAGAAGTTCATGAAGGAGTATGTGGATCCCACATAAGTGGGGCCATCCTATCCAAAAATATCTTGCATTATGGGTATAATTTACCAATGATAGATGTAGATGCAATTACATATGTGAAAAAGTGTGACAAATGTCAAAGGCATGCCAATCTGATTCATGCCCCAACTAAGTATCTAAAATCAATTATTATACCTTAGCCATTTACCACATTAGTCCTCAATCTCATTGGGAAGATAAACCCCATCTCATTTGATGGTCATAAACATATTCTTAACACCACCGAATACTTTATCAAGTGGGTTGAAGCTATAGCCCTCACTTACATGACTGGAAAGCAAATTTATAAATTCATATTTAACCATCTCATTTTATGCTATGGTATCCCATCCAACATTATATCTGATAATGTTAGATCATTCAAAAATAAAGATGTCAAATCACTATGCTCTAAGTACAAAAGTACTCAACATTTTTCAACCACATATTACCCTCAAGGTAATGGTCAAGCTGAAGCATATAACAAAATCATTGTCAACATCCTTAAAAATATTGTCAATGATCTCGACTATGATTGGCACCTCCAAATATTCCATGCCTCTAAGCATACTATACTAATCATCATACGCTAATAGGAGCTAATCTATACTCACTTATTTATGGCACTAAGGACATTCTTCCTATTAAGGTTGAGTTACCTTCTTTATGCATTTTGTTGAAGCATGTCCTAGATAGTGAAGACTATCAAGTAGCTCACCTACAAGAGTTGGAGTTACTTGATGAGAAACACATGGATGCAGTAAATAATATTTAAGCATAACAGAACTAACTATTTGGTCATTACAATCGGCACATTAAACACAAATAATTTGAGCTTAGTGATCTTGTACTTAAAGAAAACCAACAAAATACCATGATTAAGAAGAAACATAAGGGAAAGTTCAAACCCAACTAGATAGGCCCTTTCATCATTATTACAAACTATGGTGATGGAGAATACAAGCTTACTACACCAGATGGGGATGAACTTGATGAACTGATGAACATTATACACCTCAAGAATTACTTCGCTTGAGATACCTGGTGTATTGTTTATGAGGCTCATTTTAATTTTAAATTAATATCGACATTCTTCCTTATACCATACCATTCTCCCATACCTTTCCTTTTAACCAAGTTAGTCTCAACCTACCTATCCAATCTTTTGCCTTTGGTTCTATTCCATTGGTTCCATGACTATTCTTAGCATGAGGATTCAGATCAAGTTTTAGTAATTCTTTCAGCATTCTAGATAGAGACCATATTTTGAAGTAGTATCATAGTGGTTTGGTAGTGGTATACTTCATTTATTATCCTATTTTATACCAAGTGTTCTTGATTATAACCACCTATGGGCAAATCAATGTTTCACCTTCATGTTACAAATTATAATCGACTATGGGCAAATTAGTCTCATTAATCTCTATCATTGTTTCCTAATTATAACTACCTATGGGAAAATTAAGGGTAATAATTGTTTATCATGCCTTTAAGTACCACCTTTCCATGCTTATGTTGTACTATACCATTTGCCAACTTTGCCTATTTTTTTTGACTTGGCTATTACACTAATTACATTCCTCCACTATAAAGTGAAACTATAGTGACTTGAGGTCCCATCTTGGGACTATGTAGGAAACACTAAATTTCATTAAGGTCTGCTCAGTCACCCTTGGCCATGCTCTTTCCATTTTTTGAGCAATTTAAGCCATGTTCTCACCATTTTTTGAGCAATCTAAGTTTGAACACTCTCATCATTTTATGAGATTAGACCATTTAGTGTCTCATAATTCTCCATCAAATTGAGATGCTCTAAAAATTTCAACAATATTTGTAAAAATATTTATAAAATCCTAAACATTGACCACTTCTTTGCCTTAAGGATTCTAGGATCCTTAGCTATATCACAAAAAACCACTTGTCATTTAGTTTCCCCATCCTTACTGGCCTAGCATCTCATGTTCTCACCATTTTCTAAGCCCATTCCCATATTATTCCATAACATCTATAATATTTTCTTCCTCATCATTTTCTTCTATCCCATTTCTTGGGTAAACTACATTTGGCCAGGAGTTTTGTTGGATATTACATGCATGGAACTATGTAGGTAATGTCCACTTACCTAATGCATCTAGATACATCTCGACCACCCACTTTCTTTTCTTTTATTCCCCCATTTTGTTTGTTTTTTACGTTGTCTCTAACATTCTAGGGGCAAATTTCATCATCTTTTTTGTTCTTTATTTATGCTAACATTGTGATTAACCATTATTTTTGTTTGTTTCATGTTTTTTTAATTTTTTCTTGGTGTTTTATTTATTTGTTTGATATCCTATTTATTTTATTTCTTATTATTCCTTGATTTAGTTTATATGCATTCATTCAGTGATTTCTTGTGCATTATTCTTGAATCCATCCATATTCATACGTCAACACTGTCATCATGGTTTTTATCATTGGTGCATTATTTTTAATTGTTAATTAGATCATGTACTAATATTTATGTAGACTTCAGCCAAGTTATCATGGTGTTCTATCATGAGCCTACCATCACATGATATAATAAAAATCAGCTCTAGGAGTCTATATGATAATGAGGAAATTATATATATCCTTGGCACCAGTAATAATTCTTGATCTAATCCAAATCATATCTTACATAGAGTACTTAAAAAATGAAGGAGTTTTCTTCCTTGATAGTTCTGATGAGCATATCCCTACTCATAGGTTGCCCAAATTCATCTTTCTCCTTTGTACCAATTTGTCATCATATTCCATCTTGTATTTTTCACTATTGGGATACAATGCTTCTAACCACATCTAAGTAAATCATTATATACCATCCCACTTACATTATCGATGATTCTAACCACCTTTGTTCAAATATTTATGTTTCCATCCATTTAAAGGTTAATGATTATAACTACCTTTGGGTAAATCATTCTCTTTCTTCTACCCAACCAGGGCACATTTTCCTTGTGATAATGCTCATAACTACATATGGGCAAACGATTTAACTCTATCTACCAAACTGGGGCATGTTTTTGTCCTATTAATAATTATAATGACCTATGGGTAAATTATTATTTTTCCTTTGATGATTATAACCACTTTTCATAAAATCATTCTCTTGTTACCCTAAGCATTTTTCAATTATTATAGTTGACTTTAGGCAAATCATTACCTTTTTTATCCCACCTATATTGATGATTATAATTTCCTATCGGTAAATCATCCTATTTGTCTGCCCAATTGGGGTAGCTCCATATGTCATTGATTATAACCACTTATGGGCAAATTAGTCTCTTCCAACCTTTTTCTCTTTTTTTGTCCCATCATTTCCTTCTTTTGAGGGAGTGTTTTTTGACCCTTTTGCCAACCACTCCCTTGAGGACGCACCTATAATTCATCCATTATCATTACATTTATAGGCATATAGGACCTTTTAATTATTTGAGAAAATGTTATTTTTCCTATAGATTGCAATGCTTTTCCAAATAGAGGCAAGCTGTAGACACCTAAAACTATCCACAACATGCTTTTGATCAAACTTTAGATTGATTCCTACCAACTATTGAAAATTAAGCCTAAAAATCACTAAACACCCCAAATTTGCTTATGTATCATTCATCAAAGCTCAAAATCATGTTAAGGCATCCCTAATTTGGGTATTATATCATATGCAATCATAACCTCTCATGGATTTATCTCTAATCATTATGCAGCATCACAATAGTCAATTTGGCCTATGGACATATTAAGTGGGGCACATGGACAAACATAAAATATTAAAAGAGTGAAATGGCTAATCATAATTAATTAATAAGCTAAACCAAATTAAATTCCTAGTTGAATTATCCATATGTAATTAATGAAATAATAAAAAAAAGGAAATTTAAAAATATGAAATTTCTTAGATTTTTCTTATTGCTTTTATAAGTTGTCAAGCCTTTCAAAAATATCTCAAAATATCTTATTTTAGAGACCCATGTCTATTAATTGTGAATCATGAGTAGTTGACACCTATTAACTCTACTAGGGTTATGTTGACTCACTTAGGTTAGGTTTAAACTCATTCTAAGCCTTAACCCTATCTTGACTCACCTTGGGTTGGGGTTAGATCCATTTTCTATAAATACAAGTCATTGCCTATTGAATTTACAAGCCTAGAAATTATAGAGTTATAATGCAAGTTTTGTTGCATGTTATAATTCCCAAATATTGAGCCAAGCCAACACAAGCCACAATGGTGCCAAGCAGAAAGGGAACTACACAAACTACACTGCCAAAGACTCTTTGAGCATAAACCAAGTAAGCCACCCAACAATTCTTATGGAGCTCTCAAGGAAGGTAAGAGATTTGATGTCTTTTGCATTTTATTTATGTTTTCATTTGTATTTTATTACTAAGCTCACTCCTAAGATCTAGGCTTGTAAGTGTTAGTGTTAGTGAGACTTTATTAAATTTTGTTTACTTGTTCTAACACTTGATCTAACCTTCACTCTTGGATTCCTATGATCATAGACTGTCTCTAAAAAAGAAACAACAAAGAAGAAATAAATTAACCCATGTGTGAAATTAATCCATTCGAGATAATTCTTGCACACATTGAATTTAAGAATTAATGATTTTTCCAAAGGTGGTTATAATCAATAATAAATGAGAGACACTGATTTTCCCAAAGATGGTTATAATCAATGGCACAGGCATGTGCCCCACTAGGTTGAATGAGTCAAAATAATGATTTTCCCATAAGTAGGTAAATTCATTAAGATTACTGAGATTAAATAATGATTTTTTTATTATGCCCTAGTAGGGCAAATTGGCAAGCATAAGTTTAGGATATAATATGTTTCATAGATTAAATATAAATGGGCACAAATGTAAATGTGATGGTCTAATGACTGAAGAAGCCAAAAGCAACTAGGCACATAAGGATGTGTAAGGTGATGAAAGAGATAATTAGAATAATAAATTTGGGAGAGATGACTTGAGATACATCATATATCCAAGGACTACCTACATTTTCAAAATAGACGTCAAGCCAATGTAGTTCACCCAAGCATTGGAGAAAGTGGAATGAGGAATATAAGAATAAGAATTGATCAATTGGAATGATTCAATCATACCTAACAATGTGGAGATGCTCATACTTATTAGAATTGACATAGCCTAAATGGTCAAGGGGTTAATTTGATCAAGGAGGGTGGGAGGATTCAACAAGGTTACAAAAGAGAAGTTTATATGACACCATCGATTGTAAGATTTTCTAAGTTGATTTTTTATAACACATGATAATATGCATCATGACATAAAACACCATGATAATTTAATTGAATTATTCATAAATACTGACTCCCAATCCAATAAAATTTTGAAAATAACATATCAATGATAAAAACCATGATGTCAATGTTGATGTATGAATATGGATAGACTCAAGAATAATTCATAAGGAATCACCCAATGAATGCATATAGACTGAGTCAAGACACAACAAGGAAAGCAAACAAACAAACAAATAAATAAATAAGCAAACAAACACATTGAAAGCTTGAAAGGAAAATCAATAGAAAGCATCTTATCATCAACCAAGTCAATATATATGCATGAAGGTTATATTAGGAATTAAAAACTTTAAACTAGATTTAATATGACCATAAATCAAATCTAAATTATGCATTAGCATGCATCACAGAAACATTCCTCAAATCATAGATAATAAGAAAGCATAAATCGAGAGAACAAGATAACAATCACACATAATATAGATCTACCGTGGTTCACCCAATGTGGGTTATATCCACTAATAAAGTCCTCAAATAAAATTATAATCAAAAAACAATATTACAATGAACTCTCATAGAGATAGAATATCTTTTGTAGAAAATGTTGCACATATGAAATGTTGCACTTTCACCTGCACTTTCACAATACTGTATCTCACAATTTGCTATACCACACCCTATAATAAACACCTGCACTTTATAAAAAACTTCTACACTTTGACTCTGATCCTCAAAGCCATACCCTGCAAGAAATAATCAACCTCTAAAGGCCACAACACACCTGTATATATAGAAAATGAGGAAAATTCCAAAAAAAGAGGAGAAACTCTCCATTCTTATCCAAGATAAGTATCATCCACTAAAATACACCTCAGTTCCACCTCATCAAGCTCATCTAAAAGCCTATCCAAAGAGGAACATTCCAAGTTTTTCTCTCCACCTTTAAAGGCACATTTTCCAACAACATGTGATCACAACCAACTCCTTGAAACAAAGAAGGCATCCCATTTTTGAATGAACAACCAACTCGCTTAGATCAAGGAAGTCAACATGGAAAATAGGCATCTAATAACCAACTCCATAAAACATGGAAACATGAAAATTAGATAAAATAAGCAATATTCCACTTACATGTGGAACAAGCTTCCACAAAAGGTGGAGTGTGTAAAAATGTGCTCCCCGCATTTGTGTAGCTCTATAGGCCCCCAAAATATACTCCTAAGGTCATATAATAGCCCCAAAGGGTTCCACACTCAATAATCTCCCACTTGAATACTGTTTCTCCTGAGCAAAATCTATCACTGCTCCATGACCACTAAGGCCAACCAAATATAAACATAGTCTCATCTTATCAAATGTGACTACCTTGGTCATCATATCCATAAGATTCTATATAGTATGAAACTTCTCCAGCTTCACCAAGTTCAACTCTAAAGCTATCCTAATGAAGTGATAATGTAACTAAATGTGTTTCATCCTTGAGTGGAAAATGGATTTCTTTTCCAAATGAATAACACTCTGAATATCACTATGTAGTGTCCCAAATTCCTAATCATTCCCCAACTCTTAAAATAACTCCTATAACCAAATAATCTCTTTGTAAGCTGCTATGGAAACAACATACTCTACCTTTATGGTTGACAAAGCCACAACCTTCTATATCTAATAAATATAACTAACCACTATATCTCCAATATAAAATATATAACAAGTCATACTCCTCTTGCTATCAATATCCTCTGCCATATCTGAGTCCACATAACCACAAAAAGTGATATCTAATCCACCATATCATAATGTAAAATCCATGGTTCCTCTTAAATACCAAAGATTTCATTTATCTACCTACCAATGCTCATAACTTAGATCACTCATTTACCTACTCAAAACTCCCACTGCTTGGGTAATATCTAGCCTAGTACAAACCATGGCATACATCAAGATTCTAATTGTCGATGAGTAAGGTACCTCAAACATCTTAAGCTTTTTATCTTCTATCTTGGGATGTTGCTCTTTTGATAATCTAAAGTGGCCTACCAAAGGAGTACCAATAGATTTATCATCCAAAATTCTAAATCTTTACAAGTTTTTCTTCACATACTCTGATTTGGATAAGATCAACTTCCTCTCCTTTCTATCATGAGTAATCCTCATACCAAGGATTTGCTTTATAGCACCCAAATCCTTCATAGAAAAAGAATCACTACATTGTTTCTTGAGTATATTAATATGATGTATGTTCTTTCCTAAAACTAACATGTCATCCACATACAAGCATAAAATAATAAAGGAACCATCATCAAAATGTTTGATGTGCATTCAATGGTTAGAAGTACACCTTTGATATTTTTGTTCCAACATAGAATAATCAAATTTCTTATACTATTAATGTGGAGCTTGTTTTAGGTGATACAAGCTCTTCTTTAGTCTACACACATAGTTCTCCTTCCCTTTGATCTCATATCCCTATGTCTGCTTCATATACAACTCTTCATCCAAATTACCATGAAGAAAAGATATTTTCACATCTAACTGTTCTAAGTGCAAATTCTCAACTAAAATTAAATCAATAACAGTCCTAATAAAAATCATTTTAACATGAACACAACCTTTCCCTATTATCTCACATGATTCATCATCACCAAGATAAACATGTCCTAGATTCTATTGAACATAATCAATAAAATAATGCCTATGTGGGGTGGCATGAAAAGGCCCCTGAATCTAATACCCAAGACTTAAAAAAACTATCCATTGAATGAATTAAGGCATCTTGACATGATTTACCTGATGTCACATTTACCTCATTCATTTCCTCCTTGTTGGCATTCTTATCCCAAAGTGACCAACAATCCTTCTTTGAGTGTTCACTCTTCCCATAATGCAAGCATATCATCTTAGATCTAGATCCAGACTTAGATCTACCCTTTAACTTTCCATGGTTGCCTTTGCTATTGTCTTTTTTCCTCCCTTTAGTATCAATAAACAAAACATTACATAAAGATGATTCACTAGTGATTTTCCTTTTCATCTCCTCACTAAGAATCACACCTACAACATCCTCAAAATGTAAACTTCCCTTGGCAGGGACTACATTACTCATAACCATAACCAAACTATCCCAACTATCAAGCAAAGAACATAAAATCAACAAAGATATAAATTCATCATCAAACTTAATTCTAACTGAAGTGAGCATACTTATAATCATATTAAAATCATTAAGATGATTATCAATAGAAACATTCTCAGACATTTTCATGTTAAACAATCTTTTCATATGAAAATTTTTATTAGAAGCAGAGGGTTTCTCATATAACTTGATAAGTTTATTCATGAGGTATTTTATGGTTCTCTCATCAAAAATATTAAATGATATAGAAGATGCAAGTCATAACCATATGGATCCCAATGCCTTCTTGTAAAGCAATGACCAATCCACATCACTCATACTTATAGGTTTTTCTATTTTCCCCTCCAAGGGGAGATGAAGCTCCTTCTGATATAAGTAATCTTCCATATGCATTTTCCACAAACCAAAATTCTTACCATCAAAATTATCAACCTTGAATATAATCTCTTCTCCCATAGCTCCCACTCGAGCTAATATCCTTCCTATGATTTACCACTTTAGCAAAACAAAACCAATTACTTGATACCAATTGTTATGAATTAAAAACTTTAAATCAGATTTAATATGACCATAAATTAGATCTAAATTATGCAATAGTATGCATCATGGAAACATTATTCAAATCATATATAATAAGAAAGCATAAATAGAGAGAGCAATATAACAATCACACATAACATATATCTACCATGGTTCACCCAATGTGGGATAAATCCACCAAGAAAGTCCTCAAATAAAACTATAATAAAAAAATAAGATTACAATTAACTCTCACAGAGATAGACTATTTCTTGCAGAAAATGTTACACATATGAATTTTTATACTTTCACCTACACTTCCACAATATTGTATCTCACAGCTACTATACCACACCCTATAATAAACACCTACACTTTACAAAAAAATATACACTTTGACTCTGATCCTCAAAGCCACACCTTACAAAAAATCATCAACCTCTAAAGGCCACACCAGACTTGTATATATAGTAAATGAGGAAAAATACATAAAAGGAGGAAAAACTCACCATGCTTATCGATTATAAGCATCATCCACTAAAAGACACCTTAGTTCCACCTAATCAAGCTCATCCAAAATCCCATCCAAAGAGGAACATGCCAAGTTTATCTCTCCATCTTTAAAGGCACATTTTCTAAAAACATGTGATCACAACCAACTCCTTGAAACAAGGCATCCCCTTTTCCAATAAACAACTAACTCCCTCAAATCAAGGAATTCATGATGGAAAATAGGCATCTAAAAACCATCTCCACAAAACATGGATACATATAAATTAGATAAAAACAAGGAATATTCTACTCACATGTGAAGCAAGGTTCCATAAAAGGTGGAGTGGGAAAAAATGTACTCCCCACATTTTTGGATCTCTCTAGGCCCCCAAAATATACTCTCAAGGTCATGTGATATCCCCAAAGGGCTCCACACTCAATAGGTTCAATGAAAAGATAAATAGGTGGTGTCCCTAGGCAAGGATACATGTCACAATAAGGTCACACCCCCAAATGGTAATAGAATTGTGTGGAACTAAAAATATATTTACGCTAGTAAGGTAGATCAAGGATGATTGACTAGGTTGAAACAAGACAATTGTTTTTGGATTTTGAGGCTATACATCTCTCTAGGAGATGGTAAGTTGATTTTATAAATTTTAGGATTATGAAAATTTTGGAATGTTTTTGGAATTTTCTAGGTATCTCAACTTGATTGAGAATTAAGAGACATAGAACATTCCAACTTGAAAAAATTTAAGAACAAGGATTAGGTTACTCATAAAATGGTGAGAACATTGACATAGGTTTCTCACAAAATGATGAGAGTGTTGCTTAGGTTACTTATAAAATAATGAGAGCATTGGCTTAGGCTACTCATAAAATGGTGAGAGCATTAAAAATGGGGTGACTTGGATGACCTCAATGTGAATAAAGCACTATGTACATAGTCCCATTAGGACCTCAAGTCACAATAGTTATACCCACACAAAAAGTGGTGATATTTGATCAAGTAACATAAAGTTTGTGAATTTAGGAAAACAATAAGGCAAACGGTAATAGTAATGGCAAGGTGATACAACAATGCATGATAAAAGGTGTTGTTCCTAATTTTCCCAAAGGAGATTATAATTAGGAAACAATAACATAGTTTAGTTATACTAATTTTCCCATAGGAGGTTATAATTAGTAATATAAGGTGGAACACTAATTTTCCCAAAGGTAGTTATAATCAGTGGCACCAATCAAGCGTAAAGGAAAGATGTAATTTCTAGCTCCACTATCATACTAATTTCATACACTACCATTTAAACATATATTTCTAAAACTACTAAAACTATATCAAAATCCCCTCACAGAAGGTGCCAAAAGAGCTAACAGAATCAAGGTCAAAAGGGTTAGGTAAGGTAGGTCAAAATAAGTTTGATCAATAGGGAAGGTATGGTAGAATGGTATAGGGTATGAAATTATTCAAGGATAGTAATTTTATGACAATAGGATGTAATGGTAATAATATTTCTCCAAAGTGACAAGGTAAGGTAAATGGTAGGGTATAAAAAATAACAAGATAAGGCAAATGGAAAGGTATGAAATAATGGTTCTATTGTTCCTACTGATGTGGAGATGCACGTCCTGATTAATATATAATACAACTAAAATAATCAATCATAGTAGCCTACACCTCTTCTAAATATTTGATTTATCAAGAACCTACTAAAAATTTGGACTCTAATAATGTTGTTTTGATCTTTATTGGTCATTGATTCTATTTCCTTCAAATGTCGAGACAAGATGTCTTTGTAGCCTCTGCAAAGGAAAGTGTAGCTAGGGATGGTAGATATGGATAAATAGTGGTTGATAAGTCTAATTTGTAAATGTAAATGTGGATGATAATGCAATGTACAATGGTTAGGAAACAAATAAAGATCAAGCTTTTAGGGACACATAATGTTGCTAATTTTGGATTTAACACAATTTTGATTATGGTGGGGCCAAAGAAGTTTGAATATGCTCTTGATAAGACCACCATATTTTTCTATTATTTAGGCTTCAGAGTAGCTACCATGTAATTATGTTGTAGATGGGAAGTTGTATTGATGTTATATTTAATAATGTCTTCATCAAGTAGTGAAGAACTATTATGCTCAACTATTGGTGCCTCAAAGATTTTTTCACCAATAAAGTTGTATTGATTGTCCCATAATGCCTCAAGGAAGGTTTCACTAAATAACATTGAATTTTGAATTTGTTTATCTTCTATCACCTCAAATAAGGTTTCACTAGAATATGCTATGTTTAGAAGTTGATTACCCCTAGCACCTCTGTAAAGGTTTCACTAGGAGAATTTTCTTCTTATGCATGAATTCAGTCTTGGTCCCCCCAATATTTTGTAATGGATACATCATCATGGATGCAGTTCAAAAACTTATGATTTTATCAATCCAAATCAACACTTGTGGGAGGTATAATTTTAATATAATGGCTAGGTTGGTTGGTGTTAATGACATGTGAAACAATAATGGAATTGGAAAAGGCACCATAATCCTTGTAGAAGATACTAGGAAAACTTGTGTTGATGTTGAAGTAATCATCGTTAAAAACTATGGAAGGATCAAAAATATATTCAAATTGATCTTCAAGGTATGTGTAACTAATATTGTAATAGTCATGAAAAAAATTGATTTTGAAGTTGATTCTAATTCAAGGGACTCTGAATTTGATGTTGAGACTAATGTTGAGTCCACTTTGGATACTAAATCTTATGTTAATTTAAGAATAGAACCTCACTTCAATGTTGATTCTTCATTTGATGTGGATGATACTACAATGATGTCTTGTTGAATGTTTGGTATTAGACAAGTAATAGCCTGTGATGGCATAATAGGTTCCATAAAGACTAGTTTGTCAAAGTGAGACTCCTTAACAAGAGGAAAAAGGTTGTCTAGACAACTCCATAAAAATTGGCTTGTCAAAGGGAGGATATTTAAAAATAGTACAATGATCAAGATAATGCTTTACCCAAAGGTATTTATAATCATTAAGAAGTGATTCAATAAAGACTAGCTTATTAGAGTGAGACTCCTTGACAATAGGGATAGCATGAAAAGGTGATTCATCATAGGTTGACTTGTAACAAATGGGTGTTTCAATAAAATAATTATGGATTGGTTGGTTCTCTTGGCCTTCATTTACAAGTAGTTGTAAAATACCAATTTTGAAAACATATTAGTTTTTGAATGATTGGATATGTTGTATAGGTACTGATTGGATCTATTATGGCTTGAATATTGGCATCAATTTTCTAAAGTGGAGGATGGTTATAAATGGATTGATTGGTTTTTTATCTAAGATGGTAACTTTAACCCATCTAGTCATAATTACTTAACTTGGTTATCATAATGAGCTACCATACTAGGAAGGGCCTAAAATGGTAATGGTAGGGTATTGTGAAGTTTGGTTGCTATCATGATCTAAAGGATGAAGTTATATAATGGTAATGGTAGGGCATTGTGAAGCTTAGTTTCTATCATAATCTAAAGGATGAGGTTATATAATGGTAATTATAGGTCATTGTGAATATTGGTTGCTATCATAAGCCAAAGGACAAAGTCTTAGAATGGTGATGGTAGGGCATTGTTAATCTTAGTTACTATTATGGGCCAGAGGATGAGGTCCTAAAATGGTAATGGTAGGGAATTTTTAAGCTTGGTTATTATCATGAGCCAAAATACAATGTCTTGGAATGGTAATGGTAGGGCATTGTGAATCTTGGTTATTATCATGAACCAAAGTACAAGGTCCTATAATGGTAATCTGTGGACATTGTGAAGCTTGGCTGCTCATACAATCTGAAGAAGATTTAATGGTATAGGTAGGGGATTAGGTACCATTAGCATTGAAAGGGTGATCTTGGCATATTAATTATCCCAAATAAGGTATCACTAAATACTATGTTTGTGGGTCTTGGCTTTATTCTCTTGATTGATTATTGTAAGGATGATAAGGCTCCATCTCAAAAACCACATCATCACCGTAGGGGCCTAGAACAAAGTCATCTTTTATGACCACATTATCATAAAATTGATTGTACATAGATCCACTATAAGTGTAATGAGAAATATCCAAATAAATGATGAACATTTCAAAAAAAGGCCTAGATTTCTACAAACTCCAAAAAACAAGGTCCAAAGGACAAATAGTCCAAACATAGTCTAACTTGGTCTAAGAAATGGATCTGTATATCTGAAATGGTCAGTGCTAAAAATTGGTATAAAATGGTCTTAAATAAAATGTCTAACTTCAAATTTCTTACACAAAAGTGTCATATGGATGAATAAAAACCCAAATTCCAAACTTAGGTACAAAGTGTTTCAAACAAGTCTAAACTAGGTCTTTTGGAAAACATGACGAAAAGATAGGTTTAAAACAATTATTGCTAGGTATTTTGGAAAAGGCACAAAATATATACTTTAAAAAAAACAAGGTTTAAAAGGAAAGAGATTTAATCTAACAAATTTGAAACACTTTGGCATAAACTAGGCATTTGGATATTAAATATGAACTTGGTCATTTGGAAAAAAACATAACGAGTTTGGGTATGCAAAGTGAATGAGTAAAGCTAATTTAGATAAAATTAATCAAACACATTCAATGGAAAAAAAGTCTCATTTTTAGGAAATGAAACTTATATTCATTAATGGTGAATAGGGAAAATTGGTAAAGTGTGCTACATTGCATGTATTACATAGTAGATAGGCAGATCATGATATCTATGTTATGACTATGTAAAAATCATCAACCTTTTTTATAGATGTGTATATTACATATTTATATAGGTATAATACATGAATAGTTATAACTAATGTCATTTATCAAGAATATGGTTATGATATTTCATATTCTAGGATGGATTTTGGCTAAGGAACCTCCTCGAGCATGTGGATAGGGTGAGTCAATATGTAGACATGATGTGGAATCTAATAAGTCAAAGAGTCTTGAGATTATAGGGAATGCAAGAGAAAGGTGTGTGGATATGCAATTTTCAAAGGGTGAAGGATTCAATAAATTAGAGAAAAAGTTAACATAGATCCATAAGGTGTGTAAGGGTGTAGAAGTTTTTGAAGAGGCATAGGACTTGAAATAGAATTTTTTCATCCAACTTCATGTAAATAACATACAAGATTTGGTGACAAGTGTGCATGCTATGTAGAATAACAAATGAGGAGTGAAATCAATAGTGTATATTCTATGCATTGATCACCTAGCATAGCTAGAACACTCACCAATAATGTAGGAGACTACTAGCTCTACCTAAATTACATTACTATCATGGTGTCTAGACACAAGGTTGATCCTCTTTAGCTCCCTAATTTCATTATGGATCAAGTAACTATGTAGGAAATTATATACCAGATATGGAACGACATTGATGAAGAATTAACAAAGATCAAGAAGGCTACATTCTATGGCTCACACATCATTATTATGAGAATGAAATACATAATATGGAGACAATTCAAATAAGTAATAAATACTAGGAAGGCATATGCATTGCCTACCCTCCCTCATATAAATTGTGACCCTCATGGCAAGGTCTAGAATAAAATTCACACCCTTAGCCTCACTTACAAACATGAGCCAATGGATCATGATTTTTTGATCCTAAATTCTAAAGATGATGAAGAGGTGAAAGAAAGGGATCAAACTACAAGATTGAGAGAGGACCTACTGAGGGTGATATAGGCTAAATCCACTCTCATAGTTGAAAAATAAATATTTAGGATCCCTCCTCCTGGAGGATGGAGATCCTCCAATTTTTAGAGTGATAT
Source organism: Torreya grandis (assembly GCA_037957365.1). Classification (NCBI taxonomy): domain Eukaryota; kingdom Viridiplantae; phylum Streptophyta; class Pinopsida; order Cupressales; family Taxaceae; genus Torreya; species Torreya grandis. The sequence continues at coordinate 3,858,446 of JARHVA010000078.1, forward strand.
GCAATCATAAAAACCATAAGGAGAGGGACAAGATACCCAAATAGCTCAAGGCCAACTATAAGACCAAAAAAAGTTGGTAGGTGAGGCACCCCTCATTAGAGGGTAGGATGAACAACAATAAGAAGAATAAGTGCCTACCTCTACACAAGTAGAAGAGGAGAAAATGTTCCCAATTCAAGCATCAGTAATTGAACTAATACAGGTCAATCAAGAGTTGGTAGAAGAGCTAACTCAAGAGAGAGATAGTGCACATAGGGAAGAAGTCAGGATTACTTTCTTGGAATCCTCTAATGAAGAAGAAATAATGACTTCATCCCAATAGCCATAATTATTGCCCCTTCTCTTCCCTAATAGGTAATAGTTCCACAAGTTGGTAGAACCACAAAGTGTTATCAAAGGAATCCTAAGGGGGATATACCATAAACCACACCCACATAGACAATCAAGGAGGTACAACCTTCACTACAAGGTGAACCAACACAAGAGGTAGACAAGGAGGAGTTACATAAAGCTAATGTATTAAGCATACTAACACTAAAGGCCAAGGCACCTGTCATCGATGAACCATTTGGTAAAGGTCTTCTTCTTACATCCCCTTTAGGCCTTTTTCCTTTGATTTCTTTGCCCATAGTTTCTACCCTCACTCCACCAATTGTTTCTACATTCATTCCTATTTGATCACTTTCTAATGGTCTCCTCTTTATGTACCCATTTATTAATTTTCCTAGTGCCACTTCACCTGCTCCACCCTCCACTATTGTAGTTTCTTTTCCTTCTATCTCCACCCCATCAACCATAGCTTTGTCCATTCCATCCATTTGCCAATCCATCACTCTAATTATTTCTTCTTATACCCAATTGGGTTTACCTTTGCCTTACTCAACTCCAACCTCTACAACCACTGTATTAACCACCAAAAGAGCTCCAACAAAGTAACCAATCTTTATTATTCATCTAATACCACAATGTGGAAACATAGACTAGAATAAAATCATTTGGTGATCTATCCCTGATTATTCCTCTAAAACTAAACCTTAAGAGCATGTACAACTAGAAGCTCAGCCACTAGATCCTTTGAATCTCACTCTTCCATATTGGGCCAAGGAGTTAGAAGTCTTGGCCTCTAAGAGGACCAATTTTAAGATCACAAAACTTCCAATGGTGAGCTCACTATTTGATAAGGCTACAACATTAGTATAATGGTTAAGGAAGAGGAAAATTGAAGATAGCTCTAGTATAACTTTAATCATAGAGGAAAGGGAAGAGGTATATTCCCTTAGCAAGAGACATAACATGTAGAAGGGTCAGTCCTCATATATTGAGGACCTAAAGTCCTACATGGAAACTCATATAGAGGAAATCTTGGCCATACATGAGGGAACCAAAATGACTACATAAGAGATCGAAGAAGAGTTAGAAACTTATGGAGAAACAATAGATAATTTGAGTTCCCTAAGGTATTGATCAGGATGCAAAAAATGCAATACTTAGGCTATATGAAATTATAGATTTCATTCAATATCTAAGGGTCAAGTTGGTTCCACATGTCAATTATATAAACCCAATTATTTAAGCTACTCAAAGAGGATGATAATAACTCAATTTATTAGTAATGTTTACCCCTAATAAGGCATTTAACCACATAGATTTGATTACCCCATTGGAGGCGTCAACTGATTTGAATTTATCTTTAATAAGAACATAAGAGGCCCAAGATTAGGTATCATCCTCTAAATCTCTTTTGAATAAATTAGCCTAAAAAGAGAATCAAGCTAAGCACATTTTGATATAGTTAAAATTGACATCAATTTAGGAAAATAGAGGGAAGATGGTGACTTAGGATACATTTGATCGAATTATTAAGCAAGTATCTGATAGCTTTAAATATAGTTTTCAAGGTTTAATATTAGAATAAATCGAAGCTAAATTGAGTGTAGAGAAAAAAGGCAATAGATGTGGAAGGCTTTTGGGTTGGCTTTAGAGACACCAAGATAGAACACACTAAGTTGATGGAACAAACAAGTAGGGTGATTGGGCCACATCTTTTAGATATAAACCTAATTCGAGAAAATAATGTTATCTCATATAAGAACTATCAAGATCTAGATGTTAATAAGAAGGTTGTTCAATAGATGCCACTTTTGAGTTCTACTCCACAGACTCCACCTATAGCACCCACAACTAAAACCAATTTAGTGCCACCTCATACTAAAACTCTCATGGTAACATAAACTCAATAAAAAAATGCATCTCTGAGTATAACTCTAGTTATCATGTCATCAAGCACAAGTACAATTATAGTTCTAATGATAATTTTGAGACACATTAAGCAAGAGCTAATTTAGTATGGAGGCTAATTTTGTACAATTTTGTATGTAATGGCTATAAGTCAATAGTTAAGTCCTAGTGGCTTCTATATTGTAATCAACTAAATTATTTTGTCAGCATATACACATTGCATGATCGAGATATCTATAAGTTATGAACATGTAACTAAGACTTATCATATAGTCTTTTAAGATGTAAACGATGTGTTCTAAACTTGGAGGATGAGGCAATCCCTTACCCAAGTTCTTTATATACATGTAGAATCATATTTTAAAAGGGTCAATGTTATTGGATGAATATACAAGAATAAATCAATAAATTGATTATCATGTAACTGTGTTTGTTCTTTCTTATTCCCTCTCCGTGTTAATAAATTTAAAGTTTCTTTATCTATATTAATTCAATAATTTTGATGTGGGCCAATGCTACAGATGAATCTGATTGTTTTATTAATGAATATTAGTCTTAGATGTGAAATATCTATTGAATATTAATATATTTCATTGATTTATTCATTTATTAATATTTTAATTGATAATCCAAGGTGTGTAGAGGTATCTCATTTGATATAGTCTTCTAGGTGTGAGCCACAACTATCCTATATAACTTCTTGGTCCAAACCATAATCTCTTACACAAAGGTGTGTAAAAGTAGCCTAAATAATAATAACCTATATTTGAAACCATTATTCATCTTATATACAATTATCCCAAACTTCTAGTCATGTTGTTTGTGAGTGTGCAAAATCTGAAAATAACAAACACTAGTTCTTGAGATACTTGTCCACCAAAGTAATAATATTAGAAATTCCTTTTCAAAGACATGGAATATTATTTACTAACTTACCCTTCTTTCTCTTTTGAGTTTTTTTTATATCTACCTACCATATAATATTTCTCCACCCATCCAACTCACCTAGTGATTTACATTTTATTATAATCCATGCATCCACCCACAAAATTGGTTAACAACACGTAGGCTCAACCTCCTATTCCACCACCCAGATTTTTTGACCACATACCTGCAACTCATGCCCTAGAGTGGAACCTAGTTCCATAGAGGTCCTAAAATTTTATAGGTTACCTCATTTTAAAAAAATTGAGGTGTTTATAAAACCCACATCAATACAATCTAGTGGTCAAACTCTATACAAGAGTAAAACAAAGGTACAAGTCTATAAATAAATAGATGATAATAGTGGGTCTAGATTAACATGTATGGTTCTCAAAATATAATTTAAATCTAATTCACATTGGAATGAATATTCAAAGAGAATGTACCATTTTTAAGCTTAGAAACATGCCTCCATGATCTTATACACCCTCATCTAGGTCTTTCATCAATGGTTATATATATGAAGAGAGAAAGGGGTTATTAAGACTAAAATAATGTATTTATTCTTGAGATGATAAGAAATATTATTGGTATGAAATTAGACCACAAGTGGAGAGATGCCTATCAAGTCTCCATAAAAGGTTGGTATGATAAAAGGAGAAACTGACAATTCCTCAAGACTCAACTCACAAGTCTACCCATACCTTTACATTCAAGGCATACCAAGAAAGTATTAAAACATGAGAAATGTTTCAAGAATCCTCTAAACTTGGAAAAATAATAAAATGATCTAGACATAAGGAAAATGAGAGGTTCAAAATCCTCTAAGTTGATGTTCATGAAGAAGTTATAGGCAACTCTCATTTTGATAATAGCTCAAGTAACCTATAGGACATATGATAATGACCAAGTAGTGGTAAAAAGATCCAAAATCCTAGACAAGACATGGAACCTCATTGAAGAATATTCTAAGCATTTTGAAAAACATTAAGAGTCAAGACTATAAGGAGATGTTATAGGTTTGTCAAGAAAATGAGAAGACAAGGTGATAATTGGAAACGTATATAATGATTTTTTAGTTTGAGATATGCTAAGTAGAGTGGTCAAGAATGACCATAAGATAGAATTAAGACCATTTAAGACCCAAAGAGTTAATACATTAGGGAAGTGGCTTGACCATCATGTGGATGCTCATCACATGCACATCCATGCATGAAAATCATGATCTAGGCTTGAAAATGGCATTGTAAATTTATTTTAAATAGGCAACTCCCATGAGGATAGTAAGTGACAAGTTCAATTCAAAATGAAGTTGACATTTAGCATGCACAAGGAAGTGGATGAGGTGAGTTAAGGCTATAAATAGGATTTACTTACTTATGTAGTAGCTTGTTGACCAAGCCACCCATGTTCCACCAATAAAGGACAAATTTAGAAAGGTCAAAGACCTACTTTCAACCCTTACACCATACTCTCTAAGGGTTATTCATTCTTGTAGGTATGATGGTGTTGAAAAGAATAATGATATAAATTTTCAAATATTTTCCTCATAAATAAGAAGTTAACAAGTTTTAATATTTACATTTAGGTAACCTAATAGTGATCTCTTGTACCATGAGATCCCCCATGCATTTGATCAATAATCAAGAAGGTTTTCAAGTCAAAGCAACGGAAATATGAAGTAGTGTTCAGACCTAAAGATCAAGGACAAATTATAAGAGAGTTACACTAATCCTTCATACTTATAAAGCATTTACTTGCTTGGAATAGGGTATAGAATATGGTAAGAGGTCTGTGCATACTTTAAGTGTCTATGATGAAGGTTCTATCTAACTCAAACCACTCCTAATGGAGGTTGTAGGTTCTCAAGATTCTCAAGAAACCTACCTTATTTTGAGTAGTGATAGAAGAATTTATTGAAGCCTTAATGTTATAAGGGTTGTCAAAGCCTTATCTAAGAAAATCAAGCCTTCATGAAGGTGAAACGGAGGTCAAAATGGTGAAGTGAAAGCACTAAGAATGGCCTCTTTTAAAAATAAAATAGAATTGATATATTTACAATGTTGAAAGAGTATTCTAAGGCATAACGGCATGTCGAGATGGTTAACATGGGCACCTATAGGTCTTCAAATTCATAATGGAGTTTTGCATTAGTGTGGAGATGTTTCCTTGGAGAAACTCTCTTAGATTAAGTCTAAAAACTTTCCTTCTTGTTCTTGATATTGTATAAGCAAAGGAATTATCTCATTAAATATGGTTTTAGGATAATATAATGGTTTCCTAGTCAAATAGGGGAACCTATAGGCCTACAAAGTAACAACAAATACTAGTACATAAGCATGCAAGGTAGTGGTGAAAAGTTGAAATAAGATGGATATTTAACTTAATGGAAGTTAGTCTCAATATAGAAGATGGTTCTCCAATCAAAGAGAAGGATATGCATAGGTAAGATAAGATTCTAAATATATTGGGTGGATATAAAGAGGTGGAAAGGAATCTATCAATTTAGACAAAATTTTCTCTTTAAATTCAAAATTTCTTAAGAAGGTTACATGTATTATGAGAAAGGCATGATTTCAATGTTGTAATGTGTCATTTTGGTTATATTCTTTCATTGTTAGAACCCATACCAACTAAACAAGAAGAAAAGTTATGAGGCCAATGATAGACCTATGGAGGAGAATCCTTTCCAAGTGAAGGAATGATAAATGTTATCATGGTCTACAAGAATAAAAGAAGTAGGATTGGTATAAGAATAAAGTTACAAACCTATGAAGAATTTTACATTGAATAAACTTGAAAATAAGACTATGAATACTCATAAACTAGCAAGGTATTAGGTGTTAATGAAATTAAACATGGTATAGATAATTAATGAGGGTTCCTCTTAGGGTAATGCATGTTCAAATTGCTTTGGTCAAGTGCTTAGAATAGTTCTTGGTAGTTTTTGAGGTTTTTTAGTAGAAGTTAAGTTATTTTAGCATATTTTAAGGTATTCCTAATAGAGCTAAAACATATTTTTTATGTTGTATCTCTTATCAAAGTATTTTAATGAAAGAATTTATTATTAATAACATGCCTTGAGGTTTATATAATAGTCAACTAAGTATTTTTAAGAGGTATGTAGGATATTAATGCAATCTTGAACCCCATTAAGGGTCTTGTTTCTCTATAAAAGTTCAAAAACCATGTTTCCCTACCTTGTAAGATACCCAAGGATTTTTCATAGTTGATAGAGTCTATGAGACCATGAGAACCACTTTGAAATGAATTTTAGGTGTAATAAATCATCTGAACCTCAGACATGCACCTTGAAGGAACATCGAGCTTATTTGCAAAAGGAGAGTGATAGATTTGAGGCACATGACAACTCAGTTGTATAAGTGCATGGGTCATAGTAATTGTAGAGTAAATTTTTTACTCTACGTTGCATTCACATTTTTAGTTGCACACTGCAATTTTGGTTCCCGCATACCTTGGTCGTGGCAGCAGACTTTTGGAGCAGAGTGTGGTTCTTTTTTGTCTAAGTATCAAAGTGCAGTGGAAGCTGTCAAGTGGCATAGTTTGAGCACGGGTTCTCTTTTCCCATTTTTTGTTTCCTTTGTTTCATTTTTGCCTAAGTGTTGAATTTGAGCAGAGGTCACCAAGTGTCACTTCCCAAAACACAGAGCTGGCCAACTGGCTTCGTTCAAGACCTTTTCATAACTTTTAGGAGTGCCACAGAATGTGACATGTATCCAATAGTAGCTAAGTAGAATGCATCACATGTCAACATCTGCATCTCATTTTGGCACCTGCATTTAATCTATTTTTTTGGCAAAGGTTTTCAATAAGCTAAGTAGCAGGAAGAAGTAGAAAGCTCCAGGTGGTAGTTGTGAAAGGCCCTGGACTACTTTTTTGGAGGGAAGCGAAAGTCACCATGTGTCAGCATCTAAGGGATAGTCAGTTTAATACCTAGGTTCAATGCCTTGGTTCAACATTTTTGGTTCAATACCTCGATTAACATGTAAATGGCATGTAATGTTGAACCATTGAACCACTCAACCATTTTGGTTCATCAGGCAGTTTAAGGGAGTGTCCCAAAGACCTAAGGGGTCAAGTACTTTTTTGGAAGGCAAAAAAGCATTGTTTCATTTTTGTCTAAGTGCCGAAGAGTAGCAAAGGCTGCCAAGTGTCACTTTTTGAGCACCTTTCTACTCCATTCTTGAAGAAGCAAAAGATGCCACATACCCCTAGTAAGAGAAGCGGAGGATGCCACGTATCTTCTCAAGAATAGTGAAGGCTACCAAGTGTCAACTTTTGAGAGATCATATTCAAGCTTCATTACCAAATAAAGATTGTGGTGGGTCCTAAGATTTATTTCAAAGGTCTGTGGAAGTGCCAAGTGTCACTAAGTGAAGATGGCCATGTACATCCATCCTTTTTTGTAGTTGCTCAGGCAAGGAATGCGGTGAGTTTATTTTGTTAAAATTGTTAAGTATCAAAGAAGTGGATTGTGATAGGTGTCGAAGGTGGAGCATTCCTAAACAGGATATAGGAAAAGCAAAAAAATGCCACGTGTCTTCAATAAATCAGGCAAAAAGCACAAAGTATCATTCTTCGGTGTTGTCTAAGCAATAAGGAGAAATTTAGGAAATCAAGTAAGTGTCCTCTCTCATTTCAACAAAACAGAGTGTTTCATGTATCTATTACAGCAAAGAAAGATGGAGGAAAACTCAATGGGAGTTATTTTTTGTAGATGGAACAGTTCACCAGGTAGATTTTTGGAGCCTACAAACATTAAAAGGGCCGTTTATTTGTCCCCTATAAGTGGAGGTAGAATGAACAGTTGCGCAACTAAGCAGGTGATAAAATGAGGAAATTTAGGTGTGAGAGGAGGTACCAAACATGAATTGACATGTTGCAATAAGGGTAGCCACCCCACCCTAACATGCCCATTCCTAATAAGACCAGGATACATCCAGGGCATTGAATGCACTAAATGCTGCACTATTTTATTGGTAAAATCTAAGGCTATAAGAAAGGAAGGATGGATTGTAAAAAAGGAGAGTTTTCTAAAGTTTAGACTTTATAGAATTTGTGACTAAGAAATATCATTTGCTTTTGTCTCATTTTCTTGAGTTGTAAGGTTGATGTAACTGTGCATGTTTCTGTGCATTTTATGTGACTGAATGAATTAAGAAGATTGAACTCTATGCCTTTGTTGATATTATCTGTGTCATTTACAAAAGTAGTCTATACTATAGAATTGTGATTAGGGATGTCATTTGCTTTTGTCTCATTTTTTTGAGTCAAAAGTTCTACATAAATATACGTGTTTCTATGCCTCTTATGTGATTGGAAGATTCTTAAGAAGATTGAACACTATGCCTTTGTTGACATTTCTTGTATCTCAGCAAAAGAAGTCTCTGTTATGAGCCTCTATTTTTATTGTTTCAATCTTTTACATTGATCATGCACTTGTTTGCTCTTAAATGTGAATGAATCCTACATATAGTCTCATTGTGCTCAAGATTAGGATAAAATTACACTCAAGCGTATCGCCATAGTTAGGTTTCATTTCTTGCATTTGTGTTTCTATTTAATTTCCTATCTTTTTTCCCCCCACACTTGATACAAAAGAAGAGACTAGCTTCTCTAAAATCAAGAGATCATTTCAAGCCACAATATCCCATAGCTTGAAACTCCCCATTGTTGTTGATTAGAATTAAGCACAATTTTAAGCATCAACAGTTTTTGGCATGCCTGGTGGGACCAATCTTGAAGTTTCTTTCAAGACTGCATGAACCAAAGAGCCACGAGGAGTTGGGGCTATGGACCAATCACCAGATCACAGTCTGCTACAAATCTAGGTATTCTTTTGCCACCTCTAGTAATTAATCCAAGAAGAAGAGTCAATTAGTATAGAGAGTAAATATGGGAGCTCATGTTTCCCCAAGAAATTATGCAAACTAGAATGCTGGCAATCCTCTAATCCTCCCAATACCACCAGCTACTTATCCTATCCTAGTAGCATATATATCGACTCCTGATGAAGAGGAAATAATCTCATACTTTCTTCTCACTTTGCAAGACAATAAGGAAGAACATGGACAATCCCTAGATCATGTTTCAAGTGATTTGTTTGAAATTATTGGGTCAGGCTATACCATTTTGCAAGATAGCTGTGAATTAGTTACAGATGAACAGAACAGTATTAAGCCTCAATTACATGTGCAAAATTATTGCACTCTTTCAATATCATCCTTTCAAAAGGTTGAAGTCATGAAAGAGGAGGATAATTCAATAGAGATGGAGTTTGAAGTAGAATAAGTTAAGTTAATAACTGATATAGGTCAAAAGGTTTCTGTTGATGAGCAAACCATCATTGATTTCTTCGTGAGGCATACCAACATCAGGAGTCGATATTTGATGGGTTTCCAAGAACAAGAGGATCTTATAAATGTCAAAAGCATGTTTGACTAAGACTCACTCAAATGCAGGCAAATATATGTGGCTTACATAGAGGACATTTCACCAAAGATATACCCATTTCAATCACTTATATGGCAACATAAGTTGGCTTGTCATGAAGAAGACATTAGAAATTTTGTTTTTGATCTCGGAGGGAAATAAAGATGCTCAATTAATGTAGTTAGGTAGTTTCCCATTCCCACATTATTTTTGTTTTTTGTTGTTGTTTTCCCACTTTCCATTTAAATAAGTGTTTTAAACACAGAGTTGGCGGCTTAGAAAGTTTTTCAAATTCTTCAAAATTTTGCCGCATTGAATGTTTCCCAAATCTTTCAAAATCTCTAAGGTACCTTGCACCGCAACTTGCATAGTGTGTCCACCTCACTGTTCCCCAAATATTGAGTAAGATCTACTAACATTCATCCAAATTTAATGTTATTTGAGACTTGATAGATCTATAAATATCTCTTAGAAAAATTTAAAGTTTACAAATTCTCAAGCATTCTTACACCTGCAAAAATATTTTGCTCCTTACAATTTGTTATCGCCTAGGAAATTTTGTTTTAGCAAGGGTGTTCCTGTCTTACACAAGGTTCATACTAGGTATTACATAAAAGATATAGAGATGGCAGGAGCATCGTCTTCACAACAAGGAGTTGGGACATTGAGATCTCTTGATAGGTTGCTTGCTAGTCAATCATATGCTTCAGCTCTTGTGCAACCATCGAGAACCTATCCAAGAACTAGAATCCCTGGAGTTGGTCAAGCCAGTGACCCATCAAAAGTAAAGGATTACGTAGATGGAACCATGGACCCAATCTTGCAAAAGACCAGTAATAAAAACCTCAGAGAAGGGGCACATCAAAGGTGTCTTCAGAGAGCCCGAGCAGGCCAATATGAGACATTTGGCATGAGGATGTGGACCTCACAACTGACTCAGTTCATTATCCCAGATGTGCATCCATGTCTTGATTTGATTGAATTATGTGTAGACTGGCTCCATGCACCATCTTATACCATTCAACAGGGTCCCTTCATGGTGCAGATCACACCACAAACCATCAGGGACATGCTAGCCTTGCATTATGACAATACCACTACATTCCCCACTAGTGATAAGATGCAAAAGACGTGGGTGAATGTCAACACTCAAACAAGATTTTTGAGGTCTAAGTTACAAATGGCCAATGGTGATACTACGATACCCATGCTCCCTGCACCAAGAGCTCAATTCACGCCAGCTAGCCAAGATGCACTGTCAATGATGGCTCTCATCTTTGGCATGAAGGATGACATGGTGGTGTATGTAGAACAAATGGTCATCCTTTTCAGGCTAAAGACAGTCAACAAGATGCAAGAGTATCGACTTGACTTCTTGGAGCACGTTGCCTTTTCAATAGTGGAACAACTGACCCAGTTCAAATTAAAAGGGGTGTTTAGGTATTCCTCTTATTTTTTCCACCTCATACTGTATCAAAACCCCAACCTTTTCACCCAACATATGAATTTGAACTTGTATGACCCAGGTTTTGACCCCTAAAGGACCATTCCTGTGTCTGCATGGACACACATTTTATCGAGAACTAATGACCTATATGATTTTTGGGAAATGTTCATTACCCCCATTTTGTGTTGCGTTAGCCCCGAACCTGTCATGAATAGGTTATTTCCAAGTGTTTTGAACCTCTTGGTCAATTTTTCAATCCTGTGTGACTTCTATTTTGGGTCCCACCACATGACCATAAGGGTTCATGGGTTCTATGGGGAACCAGTGTTGTTACCAAAGACTTTAACTCTTAGGTTGGCATTCCTGGAAGTCACCAGGTAGGTGTCAGTAGTCAACAATGAGTATGGCTCTAAGAAGAAGAAGAGAAAAATGTATAATCTCCCATGGATGATAGGCAACATGAGTTTGGAAGCCAGAGATGCTGAGACTGTGCTGCTGAGAAAGCTAGCCTTCCTAGGGTTCCTGCTAGTCGAAGACAAATGGGTTTATGACCCAAATGGTTATATAGCTTCCTAGGTAAGGACCAATAGAATTGGGGCTAGGATTTCACATAAAGGCTAACCTTTTTGGGAGACTAAAAAAACCCCTGCAAAAGATGCTCCTAGTCTTTATGTTTAATTGATAGATTTTCCCCTACCATAGAATAGGCCATGGGAAACCTTCTATGATAAGTAGAGGGATTATGATCCCAAAGTCAGGATGACTTCTAGTTTGAGAAGGACATTGAAGAACAAAGATTGGGATGTAGAGAAGATTGAATCCTATTGGAAATATAGGCAGGAAATTTCTCAAACCACCCATACTTTCAAAAGAATGGATTCAGATGAAAGATGGGAGGAACTCTAGGATGAGTGCCATCCCTCCCCTACATCTAGCCCAGAAACAAGCATATTCTTGACACTCAGTATAGGGTAGGAAGCTAGAGTGGGACCAAGCCAACAACCACAGGCATCTGAGCAAGTTGTAGTTGCAGTCACTACACCAACTTGGCCCCAACATATTAGCATCATGGAACAACAAAGGAGTGTGGTGTCTTCACCACCAAAAGCTTCCCCATCATTGCAAGTTATTGAAATCCCTAGTTCTCCACAAGCACCACTGGGAACAGTAGATGTGGAAGGGAAGAAGATGCAGCCAAAATTAGAGACACCCAAGAAGAGAAAGAGGGTACAGTTCCATTTTGATTCAGAGGAGGAAGAGGAACCTTCATCATGCCAATTGTAGAGCATGGTAATTCCCTATCAAGTAATTATTACTCCTCCTCCTCCCTCTCAGTCTGTTCCTTCCCTTATTGGTGTGATGCCTCCACCTAGCCAAATAACACCTCCTGCCACCTCTGCCATCCCCATTTCATCCTTCACCCCATCCTTGACACCTCAAGCCCTAACATTACCCAATTTCTCCCTCTCTGTTCCCAAAAAGATGCCCCTTTAACTCGCCCATAGCCAACCACTGTCTATTCAATATGGCCTACGACAGGGATATTATTTTGTGGGAGGACACATTGCATCCCCTTCCACCTTCCATGTGCAGGCTGATGCTACTAGGAAGGCAAGAGAAGCCCGATTGGAGAAAAAGAGAATAAATCATTGGTTGTCACACACCTATGGTCACAATTTGACCCTATTTAGTAGCAGTTAATAGAGACTCATTTGTGTTAGGTTGTGGAGCTAAAAGCTTCACTAATGCAGACATGGAGAAGGTCATTAGAGGAGTTGCTAGAGTGTCATAGACATCGGCATTGATCAGGCCAACCGACATCAATAGGATTAGACCAGAAGGCAACTGACATCGATTAGAATTCAGCTAGCATCGGTGACCCCCAGGCAGATAGGGATCGACATCGGTCACCTGTGGTTTGAGCTGCAAGTATATTACAGGCAGTTGGTTGATGAACCAAGTGTTTGCATGTTTAGAGCTAATTTTAGACTGAGAGCTATAGATCTAATTATTGTAATTAGATGTCTAATTATTTTTTGGATGAGATCTATATAATAAACTCATGGTTGTATTATAAACTTGTGCTAGAGAGTAAGAGAGCATTATTATAAGCTCCTTCTGTGTGTGAGGTGAGCATGGTGTGTTCCTCCTAGTGCCACAGTACCAAGGTGGGTGCTGGATTGGAGAATCAGCAGGGTTCTTCAAGAGTGTATGATCTTGGTCATCAGGTGAACATGGCTTTTATAGGAGATCTACATGGTAAGTAAGATCATTGATATGCAGGTGTATGTGTGTGCAAGGTCAAGGTTCACAGGTGTGTAGAACCAGATTGATTTGTAGGTGTGCAAAGTTAGAGAGGATAGCAACACAATAGGGAGCAGTATCAGGAGAGATCTACTTGGAGTACAGGTGTGTACTCAGAGCAAAGAGGAAGGCAAGGAAGATCCTTCCATAAGTAAAGTCTATTGAGGTGCAGGGTGTTGCAGGTTTAAGGGAGATCTACTTGGAGTACGTTGAGTACTTGTGGAGTGCGTGGAGCACTTGTGGTATGCGTGGATCATAGGTGTAAGGTGAACACCAACTTAGTGTTTGAGTTGGGTGTTGGGACCTAAGAGAGAGAGCTTTGAGGAGAGAATTACTATTCACTTGAGGTGTGGGAAGCCTCTGAAGAGGTGGTGGAGAAGAAGTGGCATCTTCTTTATTGTATTCTTTTTTGCAAGAGTTTTAATACAAGTTGTGTATTGTCTCTCATATCTTGTGTTATTTCTATATTCTAGTTACTTGTTGATTCTGGTTAATTCTGCATATTAAGTTGCTTGTATTTGGTAATCAATTATGTGCTTTCAGTTATTCATATCCCAACACGTGGTATTAGAGCTAAGGTTGCAGGAAGCAGTTTTGTGTTTGGTTACAGGTCACTCTCAAGGGTTTCTGATTGAGTGGGAGTAGAGCAATGGTAGATCAAAGTAAGCTAAGAATGGAGGAGTTGAAAAGCACAGATGGTCACTTATGGTCCTATGGAAAGAAAGAGTAGGTAAAAGAAGATTGTTGGTTTGTGGAAGATCAGCAAGAAGGAACTGAAGAAGCAGATGTTGCAGGGGATGTTCCACAAGATGATCTAGGAGGTTTCTTGGATAAAGTTGAATCTTGGATAACAGATTCAGTTGCCTCTTTCCATGCAACCCCAGGTAGAGGAGCTAGTGAGCCTTGCCAAAGAATTGGCAAAGGGGAAGTGAAGCTGAAATTGTAGGCAGCCAACACATGGGTGTTGAAGGAGGTCATGCAGGTCCTAGGTTTGGAGATGTGGCTAATTTCTTTAGAATAGTTGGGTGATGAGAGATGCATAAGAACTCTCACAGTGGATGCACTTGAATTAGCTAGTGGTAAGAAAATAGGTACTCTTTATCTACTTGTTTATATTACTGATTCTTCTTTTGTTGCAGAGACGTGGCTTCGTAGGCTTGGTCACATTAGCAGGAAGGAGATGCATGTTCTTAAGTGGAAGATAGATATATTTGATAGGCTTAAGAATTGGAAAGCCTTGGTGTTCTTGGAGGAGATGGCAGACAAAGACCAGTGGATGGGGTTGGATACTTTTGAGCAGGGCAGTTTGGACATGCGATTTGATTCAAAAGAGATCACGAGTAAAAAGTCATCACTCACAAGAAAACATAGGTACCAGAATCGATTGGAAAAGTGACATCGGTAGTAGATAAGACCGATGTCAGTCACGAGGACCAATGTTGGCAGAAGGATACACTGATGTCGACATGGTTGGTAGTCAAGACAGGTGCATGGAATCGACGTCGGTTAGATGCAAACTGTGTGGTGATTGAGGTCAGTCACTGTAACAAATTTTGGGTGGATAGCTAGCTATCAAGGAGTCTCAAACACCCATATAGAGGATTGAAGATGTAAGTAGGCCTCAAATTTGTTTTTCCTCTTCTTTATACTAGTTGCTTATTGCAGAGCAAGAAGGATCCAGGAAACAGTGAGAGCGTGGCAGAAATATGATGCAGAACCAAGCAGAGACTTGGTAGGGTTGCCAGTGGGTATGAAAGCACAGAGAAAAATGGATATCTTAGTTGAAAAATAGAGTGAACGAACATGTGAGATGGAAGCCCAGGGCATATGGTCTTGAGGAGCTGCAGGACAGTGGTACAAGGTTTGACAAGTGGAAGACGAAGCATGGCTTTAGTCAATGTCAGGGTAACTACTGTGGTTTGTCTTACCAAGTGGATGATGAGTCATGACATCATTCTATTATTGTATGTGGATGGTATGTTTGCTAGCAGGATTGTACATACAGGGTTTTGCTGAGCTAAGGGTAAGATTAGTTCAGTGGTTTCCTATGAAGAATTTGGAGCAACAAAATTCTTTGGCATGGGAGACATGGAGATCACAGGGTGATTTTGTTTCTAGTGGGAGCTGATGTGAATCAGGTGTTGGTGAGGTTCATTACATAGGATGCAGAGCTGGAGCACACTAAGGGCTGGACAGTGTAGTGTCTAAAATCACATGAGGTCTGGTATAGACCTGAGTTTGCCCAAGTAGTGGGTGTTGTCAGAGAGTTAGGAGCCAATTCAGAGAAGTGAGTTCTTAGGGATTTGAGAGGGACCAGCAGTAGGGTTTCATGTTATTCAGGGTCAGGACTTCACTACATGGGATTGTAGGTTTGGATGCGGTAGGGTACTCGAATGACAGGAGGTACACCACAGGTTGTGTGGTGGGTTATCTTCAAGGTTGATCTTGAAGAGGAATACAAGCCAAGAAATAGATTAGATAGGGTACAGGTACAAGTACAGTGTATCTATTTATCTCTAAGTGAGAGATTGTTAGGTTGTGGAGCTAAAAGCTTCACTGATGCAGACATGGAGAAGGCCATTGGAGGAGTTACTGGAGTGTCACAGACACTGGCATCAGTCAGGCCAACCGACGTCGATAGGATTAGACCAAAAGGCAACCAACGTCGGTCAAAAGTCAGCCGATGTCAGTGACCCCCAGGCAGACAAGGACCGACATCGGTCACCTATGGTTTGAGCTGTGAGTATATTACAGGCAGTTGGTTGATGAACCAAGTGTTTGCATGTTTAGATCTAATTTTAGACTGAGATTTGTGGATCTAATTATTGTAATTAGATGTCTAATTATTGTTTGGATGAGATCTATATAATAGACTCATGGTTGTATTGTAAACTTGTGCTAGAGAGTAAGAGAGCATTATTATAAGCTCCTTCTGTGTGTGAGGTGAGCATGGTGTGTTCCTCCTAATGCCACAGTACCAAGGTGGGTACTGGATTGGAGAATCAGCAGGGTTCTTCAAGAGTGTATGATCTTGGTCATCAGGTGAGCATGGATTTTATAAGAGATCTACATGGTAAGTAACATCATTGATATGCAAGTGTATGTGTGTGCAAGGTCAAGGTTCACAGGTGTGCAGAACCAGATTGATTTGCAGGTGTACAAAGTTAGAGAGGAAAGCAACACAACAGGGAGCAGTATCAGGAGAGATCTACTTGGAGTATAGGTGTGTACTCAGAGTAAAGAGGAAGGCAAGGAAGATCCTTCCATAAGTAAAGTCTATTGAGGTGTAGGTTGTTGTAGGTTCAGGGGAGATCTACTTGGAGTATGTTGAGTACTTGTGGTGTGCGTGGAGCACAGGTGTAAGGTGAACACCAACTTAGTGTTTGAGTTGGGTGTTGGGACCTAAGAGAGAGAGCTTTGAGGAGAGAATTACTATTCACTTGAGGTTTGGGAAGCCTCTGAAGAGGTGGTGGAGAAGAAGTGGCATCTTCTTTATTGTATTCTTTTCTACAAGAGTTTTAATACAAGTTGTGTATTGTCTCTCATTTCTTGTGTTATTTCTGGATTCTAGTTACTTTTTGATTCTGGTTAATTCTGCATATTAAGTTGCTTGTATTTGGTAATCAATTGTGTGCTTTCAATTATTCATATCCCAACAATTTGTCACCCAATGTCATCAAACTGAGCAAGCATATGCAGCTGGAGGACTACACAATGAACAAAGTGACCATTGATATGTCCTTATTCAAGCCCCAGGATAGAGTTGAGCTGTTGACAAAATCCACTTCTACAATCATGGAAGATTATTTGAAAACATCAAGAAGACTACAGAAGATGGAGGCTGATTTGACCAAAGAAAAGGCAAACTATTGTAGTTTAGATGAAGAAATAAATAAGAAAGATAATGAAATATCAAGTCTGAATAAACAATTGCAAGATATTATTTCCCTTCAAATTCACTAGGTTGTCCAAGCCTAGAATGATTTATTAAAAGTAGAGCTAACACAAGTAAAGGATGGAGGGATGATGCTTAGGCAAGAGAAAGTAATGTTATAGGGAAGATTTGAAGGACATCAGTTGCAAGTCACTCAATTGCAGTAGGAGCTGTTGGATGAACAAAACAATACTGTGGTTTTTCAAGCCCAGTTCCAAGCAAAGCAGCAAAAAGTGGTGCAACTGACGATAGACCTACCTAATAGGTCAAGAGGTGTCAGAGTGATAAAATTGGTAAAGGATCTCTATGAATCAATGTGGAAAATAATATCCTCAGAGATCATTCAACTCAGGCCATCTCTCACCTTCCTGCTCAACGCACAATAATTGTGTGAGAAGGTGAAAGATTCAGTGAAGAACACTCTGTTTACAGTCTCTGACTGAGTCATGAATTTTCAAACCTTATTTCCAAATCTCTATGACACGATAGATGCTACATTGGTAGCCATGGGAATCACTAAAAAAATGGTCACTGTGAAGCGAGTCAATGAGGTGCTCAGTTGTAATTCCACGGCCAATAGTTGCAAAGATCTTCTCGAAATCATGAAAGAAGGCATCGATGAGATGAGGTAGCATATTGAAGATCTAGTGCAACTAGGCCTTCCTTCTCTATTTTTGGATGACAACACGGTGCTAATGGTTGATCAAATTGAACCATTACTCCTAGCCAAATAGAAGGATCAAACAATTTTCTAGGACCTGTGGGATGATTCCTCAGTATCAGAGGTCGAAGCTATTTTAGTTCCTATTTCCCAATTGGAATTCAAATTGAAAGCTACAATTCAAATTTTGATAAATTTTTCACACAAGGATGTCATCAACCTTGATCTAGCTTTCGTTGAATTGTAGAACAAGCAAGGGTTATCTAACCATGAATGGTCCATCTACCAGACAGCACTTTTAAAGCTGTAAAATTTTGAAATTTTGATAAAGTGAGAGTTGGGTTTCTTTTTAAGTAGGCTCAAAAGTCTTGGGGGTCGATAGTAATTGTAGAGTAAATGTTTTACTCTACGTTGCATTCAAATTTTTAGTCGTGCATTACAATTTTGGTTCCCGCATACCTTGGTCATGGTAGTAGAGTTTTGGAGTAGAGCACGGTTCTTTTTCGTCTAAGTATCAAAGTGCAGTGGAAGTTGCCAAGTGGCATAGTCCAAGCACGGGTTCCATTTTCCCCTTTTTGTTTCCTTCATTTCATTTTTGCCTAAGTGTTGAATTCGAGTGGAGGTCACCAAGTGTCGCTTCCCAAAACACAAAGTTGGCCAACTGGCGTCGTCTAAGACCTTTTCATAACTTTCAGTAGGGCTATGGAATGTGCCACATATCCAATAGCAGCTAAGTGGAATGCATCACATGTCAGCATCTGTATCTCCTTTCGACACCTACATTTAATCTATTTTTTGGCAAAGGTTTTTAACAAGCTAAGTAGCAGGAAGAAGTAGAAAGTGCCAGGTGGCAGTTGCGGAAGGCCCTGGACTACTTTTTTGGAGGGAAGCAGAAGTGACCACATGTCGACATCTGAGGGATAGTTGGTTCAATGCATGGGTTCAATGTTTTTGGTTCAATACCTTGATTAACATGTAAATGGCATGCAATGTTGAACTATTGAACCACCGAACCATTTTGGTTCATCAGGCAGTTCAAGGGAGTGTCCAAAAGACCTAAGGGGTCAAGTACCTTTTTAGAAGGCAGAAAATCATCATTTCATTTTTATCTAACTGTCGAAGAGCAGTGGAGGCTGCCAAGTGTCACTTTTCGAGCACCTTTCTACTCCATTCCCAAAGAAGTGGAAGATGCCACATACCCCTAGTAAGAGAAGTGGAGGATGCCACGTATCTTCTCAATAACAGCGGAGACCACCAAGTGTTAACTTCTGAGAGATCATCTTCAAGCTTCATTACCAAATAAAGATTGTGGTGGGTCCCAGGTTTTATTTCAAAGGTCTGTGGAAGCACCAAGTGTCACCAAGCAAAGATGGCCATGTACATCCATCCTTTTTTGTAGTTGCTCAGGCAAGGAATGCGGTGAGTTTATTTTGTTAAAATTGTTAAGTATCAAAGAAGTAGATTATGACAGGTGTTGAAGGTAGAGCTTTCTTGAACAAGAAATAGGGAAAGTAGAAAATGCCACGTGTCTTGAATAAATCAGGTAGAAAGCACCAAGTGTCATTCTCTGGTACTTTCTAAGCAATAAGGAGAATTTTAAGAAATTGACTAAGTGTCCTCTCTCATTTCAATAGAACAGAGTATTTTGTGTATCTGATATAGCAAAGCAAGATGGAGGGAAACTCGACAAGATCTATTTCTGGTAGATGGAACAGTTCATCGGGTAGATTTTTGGAGCCTACAAACATTAAAAGGGTTATTTATTTGTCCCCTATAAGCGGAGGCAAAATGGATAGTTGTGCGGATAAGTAGGTGATAGAATGAGGAAATTCAGGCATGGGAGGAGGTAGTAGACATGAATTGGCATGCCACAGTAAGGGCAGCTGCCCTGCCCCAGCATGGCCATTCCTAATAAGACCATGATACATCTAGGGCATTGAATGCACTGAATGTTGCACTATTTTATTGGTAAAATCTGAGGCTATAAGAAAGGGAGGATGGATTGTAAAAAAGGAGACTTTTCTAAAGTTTAGACTTTCTAGAATTTATGACTAAGAAATATCATTTGCTTTTGTCTCATTTTCTTGAGTTGTAAGGTTGATGTAATTGTGCATGTTTCTGTGCCTTTTATGTGACTAAATAAATTAAGAAGATTGAACTCTATGCCTTTGTTGATATTATTTGTGTCATTTACAAAAGTAGTCTATACTGTAGAGTTGTGATTAGGGACGTCATTTGCTTTTGTCTCATTTTCTTGAGTTAGAAGGCTTAAATAACTCTACGTGTTTTTGAACCTCTTATGTGATTGCAAGATTCTTAAGAAGATTGAACCCTATGCCTTTGTTGACATTTCTTATATCTCAGCAAAAGAAGTCTCTATTATGAGCCTCTATTTCTATTGTTTAAATCTTTTACATTGATCATGCACCTGTTTTCCCTTAAATGTGAATGAATCCTACATATAGTCTCACTATGCTCAAGATTAAGATAAAATTACACTCAGGTGCATCGCCATAGTTAGGTTTCATTTCCTGCATTCGCTTTTCTATTTAATTTCCTATCCTTTTTCCCCCTACACTTGATACAAAAGAAGAGACTAGCTTCTCTAAAATCTAGAGGTCGTTTCAAGCTGCAATATCCCACAGCTTGAAACTTCCCATTGTTGTTGATTAGAATCAAGTGCAATTTTAAGCATCAATAGTTTTTGGCATGCCGGTGGGACTAGTCTTGAAGTTCCTTTCAAGACCACATGAACCAGAGAGCTACAAGGAGTCAAATTTGTGGACCAGTCACCAGATCACAGTCTGCTAAAAATCTAGGTATTCTTTTTCCACCTCTAGTAATTAGTCTAAGAAGAAGAGTCAATCAGTATAGAAAGTAAATATGAGAGTTCTTGTTTCCCTAGGAAATTATGCAAACTAGAATATTGGTAGTCCTCTAATCCTCCTAGTACCACCAGCTACTTATCCTATCCTAGTAGCGTATATATTGACTCCTGATGAAGAGGAAATAATCTCAGACTTTCTTCTCACTTTGCAAGACAATGAGGAAGAACATGGACAATCCCTAGATCATGTTTCAAATGATTTTTTTGAAATCATTGGGTCAAGCTATACCATTTTGTAAGATAGCTATGAATTGGTTACAGATGAAAAAAACATCATTAAGCCTTAATTACATGTGCAAAATTATTGCACTCTTTCAAGATCATCCTTTCAAAAGGTTGAAGTCATGAAAGAGGAGGATAATGCAATAGAGTTGGAGTTTGAAGAAGAAGTTAAGTTAATAACTGATATAGGTTAAAAGGCTTCGGTTGATGAGCAAACCATCATTGATTTCTTGGTAAGGCATACCAACATCAGGAGCTGATATTTGACAGGCTTCCAAGAACAAGAGGAGCTTATGGATGTTGAAAGCATGTTTGACTCAGACTCACTCAAATGCAGGCAAATCTATGTGGCTTAAATAGAGGACATTTCACCAAAGATATACCTATTTCAATCACTTATATGGAAACATAAGATGGCTTATCATGAAGAACATGTTAGAAATTTAGTTTTTGATCTCGGAGGGAAATAAAGATGCTTAATTAATGTAGTTAGGTAGTTTCCCATTCTCACATTGTTTTTGTTTTAAATTGTTGTCTTCTTGATTTCCTTTTAAATAAGTGTTTTAAACATAGAGTTGGCAGCTTAGAAAGTTTTTCAAATTCTTCAAAATTTTGCCGCATTGAATGGTTCCCAAATATTTTGAAATCTCTAAGGTACCTTGCACTGCAACTTGCATAGTGTGTTCACCTCATTGTTCCCCAAATATTGAGTAGGATCTGCTAACAATCATCCAAATTTAATGTTATTTGAGACTTGATAGATCTATAAATATCTCTTAGCAAAATTTAAAGTTTACAAATTCTCAGCCATTCCTACACCTATAAGAATATTTTGCTCCTTTTGATTTGTTAGTGCCTAGTAAATTTTGTTTCAGTAAGAGTGTTCATGTCTTGCACAAGGTTCATACCAGGTATTACATAAAATATATAGAGATGGCAGGAGCATCATCTTCACAACAAGGAGCTGGGAAATTGGGATCTCTTGATATGTTACTTGTTAGTCAATCATATGCTTCAGCTCCTGTGCAACCGTCGAGAACCTATCCAAGAACCAGAATCCTAGGAGTTGGTCAATCCAGTGACCCATCAAAAGTAAAGGATTATGCAGATGGAATCATGGACCCAATCTTGAAAAAGACCAGCAATAAAAACCTTAGAGAAGGGGCACATCAAAGGTGTCTTCAGAGAGCCCGAGTAGGGCAATACGAGACATTTGGCATGAGGATGTGGATCTCACAATTGGCTCAGTTCATTATCCCAATTGTGTATCCATGCCCTTATTTGATTGAATTATGCACAAACTTACTCCATGCACCATCTTGTACCATTCAATAGGGTCCCTTCATAGTGCAGATCACACCACAAACCATCAGGGACATGCTATCCCTACATTATGACAATACTGCTACATTCCCCACTACTGATAAGATGTAAAGGACATGGGTGAATGTCAACACTCAAACAAGATTTTTGAGGTCTGAGTTATAAACGGCCGATGGTGATACTACGGTACCCATGCTCCCTGCACCAAGAGCTCAATTCACGCCAACTAGCCAAGATGCATTGTCAATTATGGCTATCATCTTTAGCATGAAAGATGACATGGCGGTGTATGTAGAATAAATGGCCATCCTTTTCAGGCTGAAGATAGTCGACAAGATGTAGGAGTATCAACTTGACTTCTTGAAACACATTGCCTTTTCAATAGTGGAACAACTGACCCAATTCAAATTAAAAGGGGTGTTCAGTTATTGTTCTTATTTGTTCCATCTCATACTGTATCAGAACCCTGACCTTTTCACCCAACATATGAATCTGAACTTGTATGACTCAGGTTTTGACCCCCAAATGACCATTCTTGTGTCTACATGGACACATTTTATCAAGAACTAGTGACATGTATGATTTTTAGGAACTGTTCATTACCCCCATTTTGTGTTGCCTTAGCCCCAAACCTATCATGAACAAGTTATTTCCAAGTGTTTTGAACCTCCTGGTCAGTTGTCCAATCCCGTATGACTTTTATTTTGGGTCCCACCACATGATCATAAGGGTTCATGGGTTCTGTGGGGAACCAGTGTTGCTACCTAAGACTTTAACTCTTAGGTTGGCATTTCTGAAAGTCACCAGGTAGGTGTCAGTAGTCGATAATGAGTATGGCTCTAAGAAGAAGAAGAGAAAAATGTATAATCTCCAATGGATGGTAGGCATCATGAGTTGTAAGCTAGAGATGCTGAGACTGTGTTGTTGAGAAAGCTGGCCTTCCTAGGGTTCTTGCTAGTCAAATACAAATGGGTTTACGACCCAAATGGTTACATAGCTTCTTGGGTAAGGACCAATAGAATTGGGGCAAGGATTACACATGAAGGTTGACCTTTTTGGGAGACTAGAAAAAACCTTACAGAAGATGCTCTTGGTCTTTATGTTGAATTGATATATTTGCGCCTACCACAAAATAGGCCATGGGAAACCTTCTATGATAAGTAGAGGTATTATGATCCCAAAGTCAGGATGACTTCTAGTTTGAGAAGGATATTGAAGAATAAAGATTGGGATGTGGAGAAGATTGAAGCCTATTGAAAATATAGGCAAGAAATTTCTCAAACCACCTATACTTTGAGAAGCATGGATTCGGATGAAAGATGGGAAGAAATCTATGATGAGTGACATCCCTCCCCTACATTTAGCCTAGAAATAAGTAGATTGCCGACACTCGGTATAGGGCAAGATGCTAGAGTGGGACAAAGCCAGCAACCACAGGCCTCAGAGCAAGCTGTAGTTGTAGTCACTACATCAACCTGGCCCTAGCTTCTTAACATCGTGGAATAACAAAGGAGTGTGGTGTCTTCACCACTAAAAGCTTCCCCATCATTGGAAGTTATTGAAATCCCCAGTTCTCCACAAGCACCACTGGCAACAGCAGATGTGGAAGGGAAGCAGACATAGCCAGAATTAGAGACACCCAAATAGAGAAAGAGGGTGCAATTCCATTTTGATTCAGAGGAGGAAGAGGAACCTTCATGGTGCCAATTGTAGAGCATTGTAATTCCCCCTCAAGTAAGTAGTACTCTTCCTCCTCCCTCTTAGTGTGTTCCTTCCCTTGTCAGTGTGATGCCTCCACCTAGCCAAATAACAACTCCTGCCACCTCTACCATCCCCATTTCATCCTTCACCCCATCTTTGACACCTCAAGCCCTAATGTTACCCCATTTCTCCCCCTCTATTCCCAAAAAGATGCCCCTTTAGCTTGCCCATAGCCAACCACTGGATATTCAATATGGCCTACCATAGGGATATCCTTTTATGGGAGGACACATTGCATCCCCTTCCACCTTCCAGATGCAGGCCGATGCTGCTAGGAAGGCAAGAGAAGCCCAGTTGGAGAAAAAGAGAATAAAGCATTGGCTATCCCACACCTATGGTCACAATTTAACCCTATTTAGTAGCAGCTAACAGTGACTCATTTATCACCCAACGTCATCAAACTAAGCGAGCATATGTAGCCAGAGGACTACACAATGAATGTAGTGGCCATTGATATGTCCCTGTTCAGGCCCCAGGATAGAGTTGACCTGTTGATAGAATCCACTTTTGTAGTCATAGAAGATTATTTGAAAACATCAAGAAGACTACAGAAGATGGAGGTTGATTTGACAAAAAAAAGGTAAATTATAGCAGTTTGGCTGAAGAAATAAATAAGAAAGATAATGAAATAGCAAGTCTAAATAAATAGTTGCAAGATATTGTTTCCCTTTAAATTCACCAGGTAGTCCAGCCCCAGAATGATTCATTAAAATCAGAGTTAACACAAGTAAAGGATGTAGTGATGACCCTTAGGTGGGAGAAAGTAGCATTGCAGGGAAGATTCAAAGGACATCAGTTGTAAGTCACTCAATTTCAGTAGGAGCTATTGGATGAACAAAACAACACTGTGGCTTTTCAAGCCTAGTTCCAAGCAGAGCAATAGAAATTGGTGCAACTAACGATAGAGCTAGCTAATAGGCCAAGAGGTGTCAGAGTGATAAAATTGGTAAAGGATCTCTATGAATCAATGTGGAAAATAATCTCCTCAGAGATCATTCAGCTCAGGCCATCTCTCACCTTCCTACTCAATGCATAGCAATTATGTGAGAAGGTGGAAGATTCAGTGAAGAACACTCTGGCTACAGTCTCTGACTGAGTCACAGATTCCCAAACCTTATTGAAAAAGCTATATGATATAATGGATGCTACATTGGTAGCTACAGGAATCACTGATAGGATGGCCACTGCAAAGCAAGTCAATGAGGTGCTCAGTTGCAATGCCATGGCCAATAGTTGCAAAGAGCTTCTCGAAGTCATAAAAGAAGGCATCGGTGAGATGAGCCAGCATATTGAAGATCTAGTGCAACTACGCCTTCCTTCTCTATTTTTGGATGAAAACATGGTGTTAATGGTTGATCAAATTGAACCATTGCTTCTAGCAAAATAGAAGGATCAAATAGTTTTCTAGGACCTGCAGGATGATTCCTTAGTATCAGAAGTCGAAGCTATTTTGGTTCTTGTCTCCCAGCTGGAATTCAAACTAAAAGCTATAGTTTAGATTTTGATAAATTTTTCACACAAGGATATCATCAACCTTGATCTAGCTTTCGTTGAATTGTAGAACAAGCAAGGGTTATCTGACCATGAATGGTCCATCTACTAGACAACTCTTTTGAAGCTATAAAATTTTGAAATTTTGACAGAGTGGGAGTTGGGTTTCTTTTTTAGCAGGCTCAAAAGTCCTAGGGGTCACTAGTAACTATAGAGTAAATGTTTTACTCTATGTTGCATTCAAATTTTTAGTCACACACTATGATTTTGGTTCTTGCATACCTTGGTCGTGGCAGCAGAGTTTTGGAGTAAAGCGTAGTTCTTTTCTATCTAAGTATCAAAGTGTAGCAGAAGCTGCCAAGTGGCATAGTCTGAGCATGGGTTCTCTTTTCCACTTTTTTGTTTCCTTCATTTCATTTTTGCCTAAGTGTTGAATTCAAGTGGAGTTCACTAAGTGTCACTTCCTGAAACATGAAGCTGGCCAACTAGCGTCATCCGAGATCTTTTCATAACTTTCAGGAGGGCCACAGAATGTGCCACATATCCAAATTAGCTAAGCAAAATTCATCACATGTCAGCATCTGTGTCTCCTTTTGGCACCCATATTTCATCTATTTTTTTGGCAAAGGTTTTTAACAAGCTAAGTAGTAGGAAGAAGTGAAAAGTGCCAGGTGGTAGTTACGAAAGGCCCTGGACTACTTTTTTGGAGGGAAGTAGAAGTCACCACGTGTCAGCATCCAAGGGATAGTCAGTTCAATGTTTGGGTTCAATGCCTTGGTTCAACATTTTTGGTTCAATACCTCGATTAACATGTAAATGGTGTGCAATGTTGAACCGTTGAACCACTGAACCATTTTGGTTCATCAGGCAGTTCAAGGGAGTGTCCAAAAGACCTAAGGGGGAAAAAAAGCATCATTTCATTTTTGTCTAAGTGCCGAAGAGTAGTGGAGGCTGCCAAGTGTCACTTTTTTAGCACCTTTTTACTCCATTCCTAAAGAAGTAGAAGATGCCACATACCCCTAGTAAGAGAAGCAGAGGATGCCACGTATCTTCTCAAGAATAACTAAGACCACCAAGTGTCAACTTCTAAGAGATCATCTTCAAGCTTCATTGCCAAATAAAGATTGTGGTGGGTCCAAAGTTTTATTTCAAAGGTCTGTGGAAGTACCAAGTGTCACCAAGTGCAGATGGCCATGTACATCCATCCTTTTTTGTAGTTGCTCAAGCAAGGAATGCAGTGAGTTTATTTTGTTAAAATTGCTAAGTATCGAAGAAGTGGATTGCGACAGGTGTCAAAGGTAGAGCGTTCCTAAACAGGATATAGGGAAAGTAGAAAATACCACATGTCTTTAATAATTCAAGGATAAAGCACC
This sequence comes from Torreya grandis, assembly GCA_037957365.1. Taxonomy (NCBI): domain Eukaryota; kingdom Viridiplantae; phylum Streptophyta; class Pinopsida; order Cupressales; family Taxaceae; genus Torreya; species Torreya grandis. The sequence continues at coordinate 3,885,464 of JARHVA010000078.1, forward strand.
AAGTGTTGTTCTCCAGTGCTTTCTAAGCAATAAGGAGAATTTCAAGAAATTGACTAAGTGTCCTCTCTCATTTCAATAGAATAGAGTGTTTCGTGTATCTATTATAGCAAAGCAAGATTGAGGGAAACATAGTGGGAGTTATTTTTGGTAGATGGAATAGTTCACTGGGTAGATTTTTGGAGCCTATAAACATTAAAAGGGCCATCTATTTGTCCCTTGTAAGCGGAGGCAAAATGGATAGTTGTGCGGCTAAGCAGGTGATATAATGAGTAAATTTAGGTATGGGAGGAGGTACTAGACATGAATTGGCATGCTATAATAAGGGTAGCCACCCCGCCCCAGCATGGCCATTCTTGATAAGATGAGGATACATCTAGGGCATTGAATGTGCCAAATGCCACACTATTTTATTGGTAAAATATGAGGCTATAAGAAAGGGAGGATGGATTGTAAAAAAGGAGACTTTTCTTGTTGGGGATCAACCAACAATGGATTACACTTGTGAAAGCAATAAATGCGGAAATAATCAGATAGATAAGTAACTGAAATGATAAATAGCACAGAACAAGATATACAAGAAAACACCCTGAAAACTTGTATTAAAAACTCTTTACAATAGGAATACAAATGAAGAACTTCGTTCTTCCACACCTCTCTCAAATGTACACAAGATCTCTCACTAGATCTCTATTCCTCAAGAGCTCTCTCTCAAGTACTGTCCTTCAAACATTCACAATGTTCTACTCATACTCTATTACACACAATAGCTTAGAAGATCTCTCCTACATATAGAAATAGGAAACTTGAGCATGCTCTTACAACAAACAGTTAAGCCTCTTCAACAAGGGCTCTAAAAATAATATTGCTAACAATAGAGACGCGAGCTTGAGTTTACAACTCAAACTCATCATGCAAACACTCGCTTCTGTCCTCGAAAATCGCTTTCTGGACACAGGTAACCGACGTCGGTTCCTGCCTATTCGCCTGTGACCGTCGCCGGCCGAATATACTGCCGACGTCGGCGCCTCTGCAACTGCAACTGACCGACGTCGGTCACTCCTGACCGACGTCGGCATCTGTGTAGACCCGAACCTGTTTGTGTGCTCCTTGGTGAAGCTTTTAGCTCCACATACCTAACAATCTCCCACTTGGAGATAAACTAGCTGCACCAGTACCTGTACAGCAACATCTTCTAGCTCTTCCATCTTCAACTCAATCATGAAGACCAATAGAAGTTGAATGAAGATTCAACTTCTCCTTAGTAACTGGCTTTGTTAGCATATCAGCAGGATTCTTGTCTGTATGGATCTTCTCCAGCTTTAACTCACCATCTTCCAATACCTGCCGTATGAAGTGGTACCTTAGCTGTATGTGTTTGGTTCTAGAATGAAAAGCTGAGTTCTTAGCCAAATGGATTGCACTCTGACTGTCACTATGCAATCTACAACTCCCATGCTCCCTTCCAAGCTCTTCCATGAACCGTGTCATCCATATCATCTCCTTGCTAGCTTCTGTAGCTGCAATGTACTCTGCTTCTGTAGTTGACAAGGCTACAACCTTCTGCAACTTAGATATCCAACTAACCGCTGCTCCACCTACAGTAAAAACATAACCTGTGGTGCTCCTCCTGCCATCCAAATCCCTTGCCATATCTGAATCTACATAGCCATGTAGAGAAGTATCTGAACCTCCATAGCACAAGTGTCTACTGCTAGTTCCTCTCAGATATCTAAGGATCCATTATACTGCTTTCCAATGTTCCTTTCCTGGATTGGCCATATACCTGCTTACTACTCCCACTGCTTGGGCAATATCCGGTCTAGTACACACCATTGCATACATCAAACTTCCTACCACGGAAGAATATGGAACCTTACTCATGTACTCTACCTCATCATGTGAATTGGGACATTGTTCTTTACTTAACTTGAAATGTCCAGCCAAAGGTGTGCTTACCGGTTTAGCATCCTGCATATTGAACCGTTTCAACACCTTGTCCACATAATCTTCTTGAGACAATATCAATCTGTGATTTTCTCTGTCTCTCTTGATGCTCATGCCAAGGATTTTCTTTGCTGCTCCCAAATCCTTCATAGCAAACGTTTGAGCTAATTTTACCTTAAGCTCTGAGATATCCTGCATGTGAGACCCTGCAACCAGCATGTCATCTACATACAACAATAGAATAATATATCTACCATTATCAAATCTCTTAAAATATACACAATGGTCTGATTGACACCTACTGTAGCCATGCTTAGTCATAAACCTGTCAAATTTTAAGTACCATTGCCTAGGAGCTTGCTTGAGGCCATACAAGCTTTTCTTCAACCTGCACACTAGTTTCTCCTTACCCTTGACCTCAAAACCTTCTGGCTGTTCCATGTAAATTTCCTCATCCAAATCTCCATGAAGAAATGTTGTCTTAACATCTAGCTGCTCAAGATGCAAATCTTCAAAAGCAACCAAAGACAATACAACCCTTATAGAAGTCATCTTAACAATAGGAGAAAAAATCTCACCAAAGTCAATACCTGGCTTTTGTGCAAATCCTTTTACAACCAATCTGGCCTTATATCTCATCTGTCCATCCTCACCTTCTTTCAACCTGTAGGTCCACCTGTTCTTCAGTGTTCTCTTACCAGCTGGCAATTCAACCAAATCCCATGTTTGGTTCTCTCTTAAGGACTCCATCTCCTCAACCATGCCACGCTCCCACTTACTCCTGGACTCCACCTGTAATGCTTCTTCAAAACTTTCTGGTTCTCCACTATCGGTTAGCAATAAATAATATAAAGAAGGAGAATATCTAATTGGAGGCTTACTTACCCTTTTAGACCTCCTGATTGGTGTCTTGGACTCATTCTCAACAATCTGTCCACCCAAATTTTTTGACAGTGACCGACCTCGGCCACCTGTAGACCTGTTACTGGCCGACGCCGGTTCTTTCTGGCTGACACCGGTGCCTGGTCTGCCGATGTCGGTCTCTGTATGACTGACATCGGTTTCTGTACTGCCGATGCCGGTTTCAAACCTGCCGATGTCGGTCTCTGTGTTTTCCTGTAAGTGATTATTTCTTTTTCCTGCGAGCTCATTTTGGACCATAACTTCGTCCAACTCATTATTGCTCTGCCCAGCTTGATATAGCTTCCTTATCTGATCACTGTACATCACTCTTTCATTGAAAACAACATCACGGCTCCTAATTACCTTGTTAGTTCCTAGATTCCAAAATCTGAAACCAAAATCATCTGAGCCATAGCCTATAAACGTGCACCTCATAGACTTAGCATCAAGCTTCTTTCTATTTTCCTTATCTATGTGCACAAAGGCTTCACAACCAAAAACTTTGAGATATGAAAGATCTACCTTTTTTCCTGTCCATGCCTCTTCTAGAATTCCACCATCCAGAGCTGTAGAGGGTCCTCTGTTGATCAGGTACACTGCGGTGTCAACTGCTTCTGCCTGAAACTCTAAGGGCAACCCTGCATGCAATCTCATACATCTTGCACACTCCATAATAGTTCTATTCATTCTTTCAGCAATACCATTCTGCTGAAGTGTCCTTGGAACCGTCCTTTGTCTTCGGATTCCACGAGTGTAACAATACCAGTTAAACTTAAGACTGCAGAACTCACCGCCATTATCGGATCTCAAGCACTTTAATCTTCTACCTGTTTCATTCTCAACCATGGCTTTCCAAATCTTAAAAGTCTCAAAAACATCATATTTCTTTTTAATACAGTAGATCCATACCTTTCTTGTGGCGTCATCTATGAATGTAACATAGTACTGTGATCCGCCAATAGAGGCTACCTGAGCCGGTCCCCACACGTCTGTGTGAACAAGCTGCAACTTCTGCCTTTTCTTAGTAGACCCAGTCTTTAGAAAACTAACCCTTTTCTGTTTTCCAAATACACAATGCTCACAAAATTCTAGATCCATACTTTTCAAATCTGAAAGCATACCTTTAGACTTAAGGATTGACATCCCCTTCTCACTCATGTGGCCAAGCCTTGAGTGCCATAATTTAGCATCCACATCTGAAGTAGATAAAACTAAAGGAGATTTGTTAGTAACACAATTACACAAATAGAGAGTACCTTCTCTCTTACCTCTGGCCATAACAAGTGCACCCTTGGTCACCTTCCAAGAATCTGCTGTGAGAGTTACTGTACAACCCTCATCACCTAGCTTACCTGCAGAAATCAAATTTCTCTTCAAACTAGGAACATGCATCACATCCCTCAACACCCATGTGTTGCCATTCTGCATCTTTAGCTGCACTTTACCTTTGCCAATAATCTTACAAAGCTCATCATCCCCTAAGTACACTATTCCAAAATCTCCATGGACATAGTCACTAAAATATTCTCTGTTAGGGGTAGCATGGAAAGATGCACCAGAATATAATACCCAAGATTCTATATTATTATGCAAAGAGAAAATAAGAGCATCCTGTGCAATACCTGCAACCTTTGTCTCTTCCTTTCCTTCGTGCTGATTGTCCTCCTTAGGCTTTGACCAGCAATCTCTGCTTATGTGCCCCAACTTTCCACAGTTCCAGCATTGTGGCCTTCTGCCATTCCTGGATTTAGATCTGCCTCTTCCCTTAGACTTAGACCTTGATCTCCTCTTGCTCTTTTCTTTTTGCCTTCCTCTGCTCTCGAGATTTAAAGCGTTCCTGGATGTCCCAGATGTCTCTTCTGTGCTTTTCCTGCGAATTTCCTCATTCAAAATAACACTAACCACATCCTCTACTTTTAAAATATTCGAAGCAGAAGCAGTATTAGAAACTGCCATTACCAAGCCATGCCAGCTTTCAGGCAAAGAACATAATATTAAAAGAGCCTTTATTTCATCTTCAAATACAATATTGACAGAACTTAACTGATTAACAATACCATGGAAATCATTCAGGTGATTAGAAACAGATCCACCTTCTTGCATATGCAAATTAAATAATTGCTTCATCAAATATACCTTATTTGAAGCGGAGGGTTTTTCATACAAATTTGCTAACGTGGTCATTAACTCTACCGTAGTTTTTGCCTGTGACAAATTAGATAGCACAGTGGAGGCCAGACTCAGTCTTATAGACCCAAGAGCCTTTCTGTCAAGAACTTCCCATTCTTCATCCTCCATGTCCTTGGGCTTCTTTGCTATCCCACCTAACGGTAAGTAAAGATCCTTCTGATACAGATAGTCCTCTATCTGCATTCTCCAGTGCTGATAGTTCTTGCCATTAAACTTTTCCATTCTCAAATTACTTTCTTCTGCCATTGCTTTTCCCACTCAAACAGAAATTCCTGTGAGCAACCTGTAATCTGAACACACTACACAGATCTGAACCACCTGTTAGTGAACCTGAGCTCTGATACCACTTGTTGGGGATCAACCAACAATGGATTACACTTGTGAAAGCAATAAATTCAGAAATAATCAGATAGATAAGTAACTGAAATGATAAATAGCACAGAACAAGATATACAAGAAAACACCCTGAAAACTTGTATTAAAAACTCTTTACAATAGGAATACAAATGAAGAACTTCGTTCTTCCACACCTCTCTTAGATGTACACAAGATCTCTCACTAGATCTCTATTCCTCAAGAGCTCTCTCTCAAGTACTGTCCTTCAAACATTCACAATGTTCTACTCATACTCCATTACACACAATAGCTCAGAAGATCTCTCCTACATATAGAAATAGGAAACTTGAGCATGCTCTTACAACAAACAGTTAAGCCTCTTCAACAAGGGCTCTAAAAATAATATTGCTAACAATAGAGACGCGAGCTTGAGTCTACAACTCAAACTCATCATGCAAACACTCACTTCTGTCCTCGAAAATCGCTTTCTGGACACACAGGTAACCGACGTCAGTTCCTGCCTGTTCGCCTGTGACCGTCGCCGGCCGACTATACTGCCGACATCGGCGCCTCTGCAACTGCAACTGACCGACGTCGGTCGCTCCTGACCGACGCCGGCATCTGTGTAGACCCAAACTTGTTTGTGTGCTCCTTGGTGAAGCTTTTAGCTCCACATACCTAACATTTCTAAAGTTTAGACTTTTTAGAATTTGTGACTAAGAAATATCATTTGCTTTTGTCTCATTTTCTTGAATTGTAAGGTTGATGTAACTATGCATGTTTCTGTGCCTTTTATGTGACTAAATGAATTAAGAAGATTGAACTCTATGCCTGTATTGATATTATCTATGTCATTTACAAAAGTAGTTTATACTGTAGAGTTGTGATTAAGGATGTCATTTTCTTTTATCTCATTTTCTTGAGTCGAAAGTTCTACATAATTGTACGTGTTTTTGTGCCTCTTATGTGATTGGAAGATTCTTATGAAGATTGAACCCTATGCCTTTGTTGACATTTCATGTATCTCAATAAAAGAAGTCTCTGTTATGAGCCTCTATTTCTATTGTTTCAATCTTTTACATTGATCATGCACTTATTTGCTCTTAAATGTGAATGAATCCTACGTATAGTCTCATTGTGCTCAAGATTAGGATAAAATTACACTCAGGTGCATCACCATAGCTAGGTTTCATTTCTTGCATTTGTGTTTCTATTTAATTTCCTATCCTTTTTCCCCCCACACTTGATACAAAAGAAGAGACCAGCTTCTCTAAAATCTGGAGGTCGTTTCAAGCCGTAATATCCCACAACTTGAAACTTCCCATTGTCGTTGATTAGAATCAAGCGCAATTTTAAGCATCAATAGTAATGATCAGAGAAGATGAAGGGTGTCTCACAGGACCATTTTTCAAATATTTGAAGAGAAAACTATCCTTCACATTTATGAATCATTATTAATAAGGTGAACTAGAGTTATCGATATACATAATTAGAGAGGTTTGAGAGCCAAAGCTTAGTTTATCTAAGGTATTGCCATGTATGGATCTTAGAGGAGGTAAGGAGGATTCCTAGTAATGTGTTATAGTTTTTATTAAGAATAATAAATTCTTATAAGTTATGATCTATTTCTAAGAGGGTAGAATGATCTAAAATCTTCACTAAACCCCATGGTCAGGTTTTACGCTTTTAATTACATTCCAAGGAGGTATAAAGTTATAAACACCTAAATATGGTCCTATATACTCATCTAACACCCAATAAATTAATCAAGCTAGTGCTCAAGCTATGTAAAAGAGTAATACAAAGTTATAGGTCTAAAATCAATTGATGATAATAGTTTGTCCAGATCAATATGGATGGTTCTCAAAAGAACACTCAGATCTGTGTCATATTGAAATGAATATTCAAAGAGTATATGTCATGATAAATCTTATAAACATGAATCTATGATCTTATACACCCTCATCTAGGTCTGTTATCAATGGTTATACATATGAAGAGGGAAAGGGGTTCTTAAGACTCAAATGATGTCTTGATTTTTGAGTTGATAAGAAAGATTGCAGGTCTGAAACTAGACCACAAGTGGAGAGACACCTAGAAAGGATCCATTCAAGGTTGGATCCTTTGATCACATTATAATGAGGCATAAGGTTATAAACATATAAATATGGTCCTATATAATCCTCTAACACCTAAGAAAGTACTCAAGCTAGTGGTCAAGCTTTATAAAAGAGAAAAACAAAGGTACATGTCTAAAAATAAATTGATGATAACAATTGGTCCATATCAACATGGATGGTTGTCAAAAGAACATTTAGATCTATGTCACATTGAAATGAATATTCAAAGATGATATTCCATGTTAAATCTCATAAACATACATCTATGATCTTATACACCCTCATACAGGTTTGCCATCAATGGTTATACACATGAAGAAAGAAACAAGTTATTAAGACTAAAATGATGTCTTGATTCTTGAGTTGATAAGAAAAATTATAGGTCTAAAGCTAGACCACAAGTGGAGAGACACCTAGAAAGGCTCCATCAAAGGTTGGTATGATAAAAGGATAAATTAAGAAGTCTTCAATACTTAACTCATATGTTTGCCCATACCTTGACATTCAAGATATATCAAACAAGTCTTAAAATAAGAAAAATGTTTTAAGAGTCCTCTAAACCTAGAAAAGCAATAAAATAAGCTAAACATAAGGATAATGGGAGGTTTAAATTCCTCCAAGTTTATGGTCATGAATAATGTGTAGGCAGATCTCATTTTTATAATAGCTCAAGTAACCTAGAGAAGCTATAATAGTGACCAAGTAGTGGAAAAATCTCTCAAATCCTAGACAAGACATGGAACCTCATTGAATAATATGTTAAACATTGAAAACATGAATAATTATACTACAAGGATTTATTATAAGTTTGTCAATAAAATGAGAAGACAAGATGATAATGGGAGAGATATAGAATGATTTTTAGTTTGATATATGTTAAGGAGAGTGGTCAAGCATGACCATAGCATAAAATTAAGACCATTTAAGACATAAGGAGTCAACAAATTGGGGAAGTGACCATATCATCATTTGGATGCTCATCAAACTCACATCTATGCATGAAAACCATGATCTAGGTTTAAAACTACCATTGAAAAGTGCATTCAAATAGGCAACTCCCATGTGGATAATAAGTGACAAGTTCAAGTAAACATGCAACTAACTTTTATCATGCAAAAGAAAGTGGATGAGGTGTGTTAAGGATATAAATAGTAGTTGCTTTCTTGTAGAGTATCCAGTTGACCAAATTACCCATGTTCCACCACTTTGAAAAAACAAATTTAGCAAGGACAAATTTAGTAAGGTGAAATTCCTCTTCGCCACTCCTATGACACACTTTCTAGGTGTTTTTCATTCCAATAGGTATGATGGCATTGGAAAAGGATAATGATCTAAATTTTTAGTTATTTTCCTCATGAATAGGTAGTTAACAAGTTGTAACAGCTACATTTAGGAAACCTAGTAATACTCTCTTATACATTTTTATTATAAAAAGGGTTAAGAATGCCTATTATTATATCCCTCCTTTGGGTATGGATAAACTCTTCCCTTTTTTAACTCTAGATTTTCAAGCCTTTTGAATCAACAAGAATTAAAAATTTCCTTCTTAATATTGATATGATTTTATGAATTTAATGCTTAGTTTAAATACACCTATGATATAACATATTATTCCTCTTGTATGTCCTTTATTATTCACCTTACCATCAGAATGCTAAGTTATATAGGTTATAAGTTGTGTTAAATTACTTAGGCTAGTGATTTTTTGTGGAAATTTGTTGATTGTGCCTAATATAATGCCTTTTAGTTGTCCCTTCAAGTATTAGGCACAAGTCTAGACCTCCATATAAAATAATGATGTATGAAGAGCCTATTTTGAAGAGTGTGTGAGAGATTTTCAATTCATATTGAGTTATATAGTGATATCATTAAGTTGGTATAGGGAGCATGAAATTATTTGTGCATCACTTTTCTTAGGCCTTGGGTTCAAATTATGTTTTGTTTCTCCCTTTTCCTTACAAATTGTGGTGGTTTAGTGTTAGTTTTAGGTGATCCATAAAAGATACAAGCCATCTCTAGATGTTCACTCCAGCCATAGGTGACCCACAGACTTAGAGTGATCCCATTGTATCAGGTTAGAAGGAGAAGTCCTTAAAATCCTTCTCCAATGGTACTTTCTAACATTGATAATACAACTAAACATAGAAAAAAGAAACATATATAAATATTTAACAATACTATATCAGTAAAGACAATTAATATTAACATCACTTAATCAACCATGAATATTATATCTATCACTTGAATAACTAATTGACAATAAGTGTTCCAAGAAGTAGTATGCTAATCAAGAGTACCAAAAATGATTAAGTAATGTAGGTATAAAATAGTTAATAACCATACCTTATAATGTTAAAATACATTTCCATACATGTCATAGTGATCATTAAAAGTTCATAATCCTTATTCAATAAGAATGAATAGTATCTCAACCATACAAAAACTCTCTACATAAAATATAATGCTAATAAAGAATACATGTTGTCTAGTGCCTCAAATACCAGTGACACTTTTTATCACAAGAAATAACTATCATGATTTAATGGTTTCATATAACTATCTAGGTCTTCTATAAATATTTCTTATATAATAACACCAACCCAAAAAAATGTGAAAGTTGAGCTCATCCATATGGTGGTAATCCATACCCACCTAACTATTACTTTAGGGTTGGAAGAGGTCATTGATTAAAAATTAATATTATAAAATAAAATGAGTGTAAGGGAAAGATAGATATTGCATGTCAATCAAATTAGGGTTTCACACAAATGGTCAACCAAACACATAACATAATGTATTTTATAAAATAGATCCATAATAGAGATATCATGAAAACACAAAACATTTCTCTAACTACATTTTTTCACTCCCTTCATATATAAACCCTTTATGTGTAAAATGGGGAAATAAATGCCTTTCCCAAAATGTATTTTGAAAAAATAACTTAAAATAACACCCATTAACACTTCCTTTCAAAACTAAATGCACAATATCATCTACAACAAGGAAACACTTATGGGATAGGTGGAAGAGTGTTGAGTATGGAATAGGTTTGTGGAGAGAAAACATTACCCTGGGGTTTTTCTAAAATCAACATAAAACATTCCACAATGCCTTTAAACTTATATGGGGTCTCCAAAATATACCAAAAACACCATAGATACTAATGTAGGAAGTAAAAAAATTATTCTATACATGCAAGAACAAGAAAAAAACTTAATTAAAAAATCTTGATTCACTTCCTTTTTCCTTCCTTCTTCTTGGATCCTTACTAACTTGTTTCTAGCACTCAAGGTGTTTGCGTACAACCTGCAAATTAACATGTAACTTCTTGCTAGATTCTATGTTGGCTAGGGAATATAATTTCCATTACAACATGTTTTCAAAAATAGGTTCCACTACCTTCATGGTAGTGGCCAAAATGCCAGCTAAGAAAACCCCCACACCTCCTCTATGTCCTCCTCAACTTATTTATCCATCTACCTTCTAAGGCTCAAGTTCAACAAGCCAAAATGATAGTTCAATCAAAATCTAATAAACAAAACCTTAAAATTAAAACTATTGTATATTAATACTATTAAAGTCAATACCAAGCTAAGTTTATTTATCCTATATATGATATTTTTGATTATGCAGCACCTCAATATTATACACTTAGAAAACCTAGATCTTGGTTATTCCTCTAGTTCTACACATGTCTTGCTCCTATAAGCAATGTATCTATTATATATTGCTCCCTTTAGCCTATCTCTTAGTTTGAATAGCATTATATTAATGACATAGACATCTCATCTTTCTTATAATTCTTAAAATTTACTTATCTTACACCTTTGCAAGTACTAAGCCTATGCCTACTCACCTACTCCTTTAACACTAACATTTAGGATATATAATAGAATCAATATTATTGTCCTATCCTAACACAAGTGTTTAGTGCCCAAAATTCATCCAATTTTCAAATGAAATGTATTATAATTGTTAGCCTAAGTGTTTTAATATGTGTTATCACTTGATAGGATTGGTATAAATATAATAACAACCCTCATTCATTCCTCACCTGGGGAATACCTAGCAATTAGACTAAAAAAGCATTCAAAAAGTACTCAAGTTATCAAAATATTTCTTATTCTACCTTATTATAATATAATTCAAAGAAACATCCCAACTATAGGTCTAAAGTAGTAAAAAAATAGTCATAAGGTCATACTTACCAAGTTACAAGCTAGGTCACTATTGTACTTGCTTTACATATTGCATGATTCACACACAAGTCAACACATAAGGGATAACTAGATGAGTCTGAGGTCCTCTTCTAGAGTATTATCTAATTAGGCATCACCCTTTGATAGAGGGGTCATTGAAGGTTAACTTGACACCATACTCTCACAAACCCATTTTTTCCCCAAGGTCACATTGAAGATGAAAATCTAGGGTTTTGTCATTTCACCCAGAGTGATAGTCTATGAGCTAGATCTGAATTCACCAGAGTGAAAGAGAACCCAAACCTAAATTCATCTATGTGGTTGCATCATGATTCAATAGAT